>JASVER010000076.1:1995793-2059939 GCA_030449065.1 Oceanodroma leucorhoa
AAAA
The DNA here is from genome assembly GCA_030449065.1 of Oceanodroma leucorhoa. Taxonomy (NCBI): domain Eukaryota; kingdom Metazoa; phylum Chordata; class Aves; order Procellariiformes; genus Oceanodroma; species Oceanodroma leucorhoa. The sequence goes on from JASVER010000076.1 coordinate 1,995,798, forward strand.
AAAAAAAAAAGGAACAACCAAGGGCAGAGAATAAATGACATTAAGACTGCAATCTCGGGTGATGCTAGTATGAAGAGCACGGAGGAAACCCCTAATTCATGTGCGTATGCATTGCGATATAGATCTGCAAGATCTGTGCTTCCCTTTTGGCAGGAGCTTGGAGGCTCTAATGAACAAATCAAGGAGCTCAAGGAAGAGGAAGAGTGCTCTTGTGATGAACATACACCGATGTTGTCCCGCTTCAGGCCCAAAGTGATGTGGGGCAAGTCACACGGTTAGGCTTTTCGTTCTGTATTCCTCATTTTCTGAGTTTAGTAAGTAAAGTACTTTTATTTTTGCTGGCATGCTGGGCCCACATGGCAACAGCTGAAGTCTGCAAGAGCCCTGGACTACAAAACATTGCACCTCCTGAAGAATTATGCCTCTATTGTCTCAGTCCATTGCCAGTACCTATTTCTGAACTTAAACATTTTTGTGCCTGAGCTCCCAAGCTGTAAAGCCAGGATGTAGAAGAGAACTGTAATAATGCCTCCTATTCCTGCAGGGTGTTATGTGAATACTTTCATGTTTGYGGGACACTGACAAACAATACTGATGAGCATCATCAAAATGCCACGTGGAAATTAACTGCTTAGTGAGGAATTAAGATTACATGAAGTCAATATGGCCTCAGTCACACACTGGCTGAAAAGACTAAAAAAAATMCAAATTACTACCTACCTATTCACTGGCTGAGACAGAGGTTCTGAGCGAAAAATAGTCTTTAATTACAAGATCACGTATGCATAGGCACAAAAGAGGCTGAATAAAAATTGAACCTTCATAGCAACATTTCCTAATTTTTGAATGCTMAGCTCTATTAACGGAAATAATTTTCTGCATTTTTTTTGAGCTGAAACATTTACACTCTTTAAAGTGCTGTTTTACCCTCTAAAAAGTGACTATGCCAGGCCCTGTTACTGCTGCCTGTCACTGGCTGCACAAAGTCTCTCAGCTGGGTTTTGTTTTCTGCCTGCCAGCTCTGTTTCAAGCAGGATATTTCCCATTTTGCACACAATTGCCAGTCCCAGAGAATTCCATGCGTGCCTCTGCACCCTCTCCAGATAGGAGCTCCTTTTTAATGTTAGTGAAACTATGTTGTGGCTAGTTTTGTGCAAATACCTTTGAGGGCAAAAGTGCTCCYGAACCAGGAACTTAATGCAGCTGATGATGTGTGGGCTCAGAGCGCCTCGCTCACTTTCCCCTGGCTAGGTTGGGTTTTGCAGATCCAATAAGTTAAACAGAAACTATTCTTATTTTAGTATTTTATTCGGCAGCATCACATTTATACAGTCACTTTTCAGAGCAGAACAGGGAGTTCCCTCTYCTCCTCCTCCTTTTTTTTAATTTTATTTTTTTTCTGTGCTTACAGTCCCTCAGCCTGGGCGGGACGGAGGGAGGGCGTTGGTCCCGACTGTGTCCAGCACACTTATTTACCAAGAGCGAGCTTTGCCCGCGGGAGGAATCTTGCCCACCGGACTGGAACCTGCTCAGGCTCCAGAGCAAATGCTCCTAAAAACAGCTTTCACTAAAGCCAAGCCTGCTGAATAGGCCATCGCCAAAATCAGCAAAAGGATGTTTTAAATCCCCATAGGACTTGGCGACCTTCCTCCGGAGTGGAGGGAGGCACCTCTCTCCTCCTGGTTTTTGCAGATGCGACCACCTTCCTCTCGAAATGCCAGCGATACTGCTGGAGACCCTCTGCTTTAAAATAGCCAAGCACCCTCTAGCAGAGGAATGATGTTGCTGTATCTCCTGTGGAGCGTGCACCCACACCTCCAGGCTACGTGTCCCGTCCACCCAACCAGGCTGGCTCAGGCTTGGGGCAGAAACTATTYCATTTCCCAATGAATTAAGTCAGAGAAGAATTAAGCGTGTTTCTCATTGCGCTCCTAATTTCTAGCCACCTTGACCAGACAACTCCTGCAACGGGTGGCAGCTGGGCTTGCAGAGCAGGCGCTGACAGCCCTAAGGCAGCGCCGGGGGGGTCCCACCAGGCTTCCCCCCTGCCCACTGCTATGTGTCGGACCCGGCGGCGCTGGCTCCTTTCCCGTTGCCCACCCGTCCCCTCCTCCGTGTCTCTTCCCACTTCACTCTCTCTTTTCCACCTTTATTCAGTCGCTTTGTAGCCCCCGTAGAGAGGGATGCGTATTCCTGCATTACTCACTCTTCCCCCCCGCACAGAGGCTTTCCTGTGGGAGCAGCCGGGCACCACAGGGCAAGTCTCCCCTACAGAGAGGCAGGGAGATGGGGATTCCCTTTCCATTTCCTCCCTTTGTGTAGGCAAAGTTCAAAACAGTGTTTTAAATCAGTGGAATGACTCCGTAAAGCACCTCGGGCAGGGTGGGGAGCCTAGTTTGGGGAAAAAAAAARAAAAAAAARAAAAGAAGAAAAAAAAGGCAATAACTTTTGCTTTATGATACATTGACTGCTATTCAGTCATCTGTATACAAAGGGCTTTTCTTCCTGAGCCATTAGCTAAATGAATCAGCAGAGAGCATGCCTCCAGATGCATCGGGCAGTGTTTCTCCGGAGTCACATCTCGCCTGTACTCTGCGGGCTGGGAGGGCATGTATTCCTCTGCCACTGCAGGAATATTACACAAACAGGAAAGTGCGTTTCAAAATGGAAGGTTGCTGTAAAAATAAACCATGACTCGTCTGCAGAGAACAGCAAACAGAAATTATGGGAAATATATTACGGGACAGCCTTTGTCGTTGCAAACGGAGCAAGTGTAAACAACCCGGCCAGCGAAACAGGCTGCCGCGGTGTGTGGGATGGGGGGGGGCCGCAGCCTGCAGCCTCCCCGCACGCCAGCCCGCGTTCCTGCAGCCCCCAAAGCCGCGGCAGCGGCTCTGCGAGCCGTCAGCTTTCGGGGAGTGCTTGTGCCGTAGCCATGAGAGCGCGTCAGCCCTGGCAGGGGGAGCCGGGGGGTGCCGGGGCCCAGCTCCTCGCGACAGCCCTGCGAGCCCCCCAGGGACCCGCTCTAGCCACCCCACCACCCCCGCGCTGGAGCACAGAGCCTGGCCTCGGGGTGGGGACCCCCTCTCAAATAAGGGTCTCGGAGTAACCCTGGGTTTGGTTCCTTTTTCCCCCGACGGTGGCTCAAATTAAACCGGTGCCCAGAAGCTGTTGGCTTACAAGAAGGGCTCCCATGGCGTCGGTACGGTTTCAGGCAGACCAAAGCGCTCCTCAGCGCAACGCGAAGATGAGCTCAGAGGATGGGTGTGTAATACCTCAGCACGCTGATCCCAGCATGAAAATCCAAAAGAGAGATTAAAAGCAGTGGCTGRAAGCCTCCTGCCCCCCACTCACCCTTCCGTGGGGCCGCTGGGTAGCCCAAGGCCCACGTTCGCTCGTGAAATGGAAGTTGCGGGGGCACGGCCAGAGGAGATGCCAGGCAGCAGCGGCGCCRGCAGCAGGGATGTTGCATGGACACAAACACGTTTATAACGAGCCGGAGTTGACGGCAAGCTCAGGATTCCCATCACCGCCTGAACAGGGTCACACAACATGCCTTTCGACACGTTTCTCCTCTCCCTGTTCCTTACTATTCTCTCCCTTTGGCGCTCTCTTTTTTCTCTGACCTTCTCCCACCAATATTTCTGCTCTCCTGAGAGATTACGGGAGTTCAAAACAAGAGGCTCTCGCCACCCCCGATCACCACGTATCGCGGCGTTTTGATTTTATGACATCTTCTGGAGCCGCGCGTGGCACGAGGAGGAGCCGGGGCAGAGATGGAGGGCGCCGAGCCCTTGCCCGAGCCCCCACGCAGGCAGGTGGGACCCCAGGCGGGAACACGCCGGGCTGCCCGGCCCGCCGAGGTGTGTCGGGGCACAGCCTGCCGCCGATTCTCCGACATGCCTCTCRTTGTGGCTTGCTCAGAGGAAGGCAGGGGAAAATAAAAATAAATGAATAATAATAAAAAAAAAAATTAAAGAAAAACAATAAAGAAAATAAAAAATAAAACCCCAGCTTCCCCAAAAGGCTGGGCTGAGGGGAAGCGGCCATGTGCTTTTCCTGTTAAAGGCAGGGAGGAAACCACCTTCCCATAGAAGAAAGGGATACTGGTTCCTGCCCCCCCCCCGAAACTATGCTGAGGCTTCTGCCTCAGCCTCTCCCTGGCAGCAGGGAGCACTGGAGGAGCGGGGGTCCCTCTCTGCCCCAGCACCAGGAGCCCAGGTGGACCCAAGAGGGACACTTTGCAGGTAAAACGTGCTGCAGCTTTCTCTCTTGCTCACATTTTGCTCGAAATTCCTGAAAAGAAACCAAAGGAGGAACTTCACCCCCTTGTTCCAGGTGCTGTAAAAAATATATAGTAAGCCCAGAGGGCACAAAGAAGTATCCCAAGAGGGTGGCATATACGCCTGYATATAATGGGAACCTTTAAGGTCCTGGCTATTTACAGCTGCCTTGCCGTAAAATCAAATCATTTCTCCAGCAACAACCCTTAGCGGGCTGCTATCACAATCCTGGTCTCTGTGAAGCTGTTGGCTTAATGTTCAAGATTTACCAACCCTTGTCTGATGGGATGGTGCAGATGTGGGCATGTGGGACACACAAGAAGACTAAGCAATTCGTCCCGGAGTCCCTCAGTGTTGGTTTTGATGACTTAATGCTGTGCATCTTATGCTGTGCAGTCTCATCTGGCAGATTTATTATCAGTTCTGAAGGTATGATTATCATTAAGCTAAATGAAGTATCACAGGTGTTTCCATGCTTGTCAGCATTTAGCTATGAAGATGCATGGCACTGTCAGATAATGGATTTGGTTTTGGTKTTTTTTYTTTTTTAATGTATTGTTCTTGTGCTTAGCACAGCTATGTGAGGAAAAATCAATATCTACCATTCAGCAATAGATTATCTTCTCATGCTATTTGTAGCAATCTTCATAATAAGCCATGCAAAAAATACCTTGGGAATTTCAACTGCTAAACTGAGTAAATGTTGATACTTCCTAATGCATCCCGCTTTACAGAAACTAAGCAGCCTGTAAGAAAAGATTTATCTTTTTTAMTAAAACAGAAGAGTTAGTTCATGAGGTTTTATGTGCTCTCACCACATAAAACAGGACTTGTTTGTAGAAAATAATGTCTACTTGCTGGATAAGGCACATAGGAAAAGGTTAATATACCAAATGTACCTGTACATCAGCTATTTAGAATTAGCAGAAGGTTAACAACTTAATTATGTTAAAATATGCAATATAGAGGATAGATACGCGTATGTGAGTGCGTGTGTACTGTTCAGCTGAACAGCCACGCTTTGGGTAGCCGGACAAAACCTTACAGGCGCTTTACTTCTGTGGAAACGTGCTTGCGACAATATCCTCGCTCTCATTTCCAGTCTTACAATAATGGTACTGAATTAGTCCAATACACATACACACAGCCACAATTTGGCTTTCCACCTCGTAAAACCTCTTCATTAATTAGGCAAAAACCACAGTACTACTTGGTTACACAGGCGGCTACATCCATTTGCACCAAGTCTGACTTGCTTCAAAATTCTGACTACGTAGCTCCGCGCTTCCAGTTAAAATTACGATACAGAGGCAAAACAATTCTTCTCTTCGAAAGAGGAGATGCCACAATCACAAAGCCACGGCATTTTGAATTTTGATCCTGCCACCCGAACAAAGCGAGCCTTCTTGAGACTTAACATGCAAAGRAAATACCTAATAAAAGCATACAGGGGACTAAACCCAAAGCGTCTGTGCAACACGTACCTAATTTTACTAAAAGTAGGTTGCAGCAGGGAAAATAGCACAAGGAGACTAAGGAGTGATGAGATTCCAAGATATTGGTGTGCAGTGTGTATTGCAGGTATAGTGGACAGGCTCACAGAAATATCCAAACCTCTTCACCTTGGTGGGCGGCCTGGCACGTGGTTAAGGGCTGTCGCTGCTTCTGCCAGGGCAAAAAACCAAAAGGTCTGCGTACCTGGGGAGTAGATTAACCTTGGTTTAGCTCCGGTAAAATCACTGGAACCACAGACGGGATGGATCTGACCATCTGTGTACTCTCAAGTACCCACCCYTTCCTCCAGCTGTTAACAGTGATATGAAAGAAGTCGCAGTTGAAAACTTCAAGCCCAACTGAACCTGGCAAATTTAAGGTACAAGCATGGAAATGTACCTTAATGTACCTTCCATTCAAACCATTCCTGGAGAAGCCTACTTTTTATCCAAAAGCTTGAACACAAAAGTTTTTCCCTTTCAAAAATCTGACTATGCTCCCCAAACTTTTCGAGATTGTATCACATAGCACTTAGTGATCCTGAATGTCCAAATGACKTTTTTATGGGAAATGTCGTGGGCAGAATATGCAAGCTGGCTGCACGACTGTGCCACCAAACAACATCCAAAAGGGGTATTTCTGAAAATAGAGGTCTCTCAAAAAAACCACTCAAAATTATTTTTTTCCTTTCTGTAAGGTAAGGGGCAGGTAGGGGCAGACAAGCTGGCATTCTGTTGTTTTTGTCCTCTTCATCTCCTGGAATGGTTGGTTTTGGATCCAGGCAAGATTCACAGCCAGCCCTAGCTATGAAGAATTCTGCCGTCGTCACCATTAACGGTTTTCGGAGCGCACTTGTAATTGCAATGAAAACTCCTATTCACACCTCTTGGAAATATTGGTTTAGGCTGTTCAGCTGTGGATGAGTGAAACAAGTGCACACCAACGCACATTCCGCACCAGTTCTCAGCCTGTTACAGACAATAATAAACTTTTGCTCCAGGAAATGAAAATTCCAGAATCTCTAGATTCCAAAATCTGTAGATTTGGGATATATATCTGTCCCTGACTATACTGCTTAGTCTTCAGCAGTCTTCAGCCACTGCCAGACATAAAACGGTGTTTTACAAGACATGGGAGAAAGAAAAAGGAAAGAGGCAGCAGCATTCAACTCCTGCCAGACACTCTTTATGAACAGACTATGGAGAAAGTGAAACAAAAGACTTGATAACACTTACTTTTACGAGGTACAAGAGGGACCCAGACCACTGTAAATAAAAAAATTACTCAGGCCTTGCCTGTGTCCAAAAGGCAGTGGAAAGACTCAGGGTTAAACACAGAAGGTATCAAAGGAAATGCACCTCCAGCTTCCTACAACACAATGGTCTTTCCTCGCAAGGAGACAGCGAGAGCCTGACGTATGTTTTTAGCCACTCATATTATATATCCCACACATTCAGGTGGTTAAAGTTCATTTGGGAACCACCGTTCCCAGGGACTGCAGCCATTTGCTTACGTACCAGAGCAAACAATCTCTTCACTTGAGTCCTCTGCTACTGCTGCTGACGACTGATTTCAGAGACGTATTTTATCTGTTTCCTAGGCTGACAGTCCCCAGGTAAGGCAGAAGCCAAGACTATCAAGCCAAGATCTTTTGCTCTACTAAACTACTCCTGCTAACGCTGCAGCATGATATTCCCACAGTAGGATTTGAGGAATGCAGGAGAAAAGCCACAGTTATGAAACATCGTATCAGATTAAACTGCAACACATCCTAACAGGATGCAGATGTAAATGCAAGGCATACCCACACAAAGTGTCCACAGTTCCTGTCAACCGAAAAAGACAGTAGAGAGCTTAACCTCTTTTGAAATAGCTGAGCCACCTCAGCAATAAACAGCTGGGTCAGTCCCAGAGACGGTGACCAAGTATCTCAAGAAAGTGGTACCCGCCAAATATTTAAGTTATCAACTAATTCGTAAAAAATTTTTAACAATACAATTATCCGACATTCAAACCCATCTACAATTCAAACAGGATGCTAAACTGATTAATAACTGATAGAGATCTGGTTACACTGCTGGCATTTATAATTACAGTTTTGCTGCCATTTATTGTCATAGTTTTATATTGAAAATTTAAAAAAAAACAAAAAACAAACAGTAATTCAAGGCTAGCAAACACCATGGACTTCCCATGAYACTTCTTGCCCTGAGTCCCTAAAATTAGGTGTAGTTGCTGGAGTCCCTCCCCCTGTTTTGCATATGTCTTATTCTTCCTGGGCTCTCTTCCCACGTATTCCAGGATACGAGCCACAGCTTCTGACTCTTGCATGATCTGGAATTTCCACCCACCCATGGGAGTCCGGTGCCTGTATCAGCTCTTTTCTGTYTGGGAGCTCCTCAAGATTAGAATTCATTAAGAAGAATAAAGTCAGGAGATTYGCAAAAAACACGGACCAGAAGCTTTTATTGATTGAAATTTCCCTGCTTCTTTCCTCAGCGGGAAAACAATCATGGCAACAAGAAAAAAATATACAGCCCAAAAAAAGAAACAAAAAAGTGCTTCTATTGCAAATATTATTATTCTCATCTCTCTTTTTGTCTCTTCTTATTTTGCAGAGTTTAAAATGGTAATGTTTCCTCTTCCTTTGTTTTATTTTTTCTCAGAGTGCAGCATCAGTCATTAGTTACTTCTTTAATATCTGAAGAAAAAAAACAGTTTCATAAGAATTGTGATCTCACATGACACAGAATAACTTGAATTTTTTCAAATGTTTTATATTTCAAAATTAGACACACACCCGAACAATATTTAAGGCACAGGACACCTTTCAACAAATCTAGAGTAAGGTAATTTTGTTTCCAAAATAAAGGTCTGAAAATGGAAATCCAAACAGAAAGTTCTCCCTTCCCCTTCCTCTCTTCTTGCTCAAGAAGTTCTGCCTTGAAGAGAGGTGTATATGCCTCTGGAAATCTTAGAAATAATCAGTCCTGTGTAGCCATTCAGCTCACAACAGACAATGTCTGACAGGACAGAACTTTGCCATCTATTTTACTGACCTTCAAGTCCCCATTTCTAAAAATAGATCAATCTAAGAACTAGGTATAGGATAATGGGACCCATCTTGGACAGCAACCCAGGAAAAAAAAAAGTTCCATTCCCATTCACGCCACAGTTTTGATCCTGCATTCTGAGGRGCTACTGCTGTCTTGGAACTCTTTCCTTATCCCCCCCTTCTCAAATAAAAAAAAAAATCAGTTGGCCTTTCAGTTACCAACAAGAGTCTCTCCTTTCCTGCTGCTACTCTCTACTTCCTCTCTTTCAGCAACCGATGTCAACTCTGGCTCTGTTTGGTGGTTCTGGTATGAACTCTGGTCTGGTGGCGTGACTCCCTTTTGTTTTCCASTATGTGGCACGGATCCCACTGTTGTTCCATTGGGCACTTGAAGAAAATACGAAGAGGAGGGCAGGCAAGGTGGCTGAGTGTAGGAAATTTGTTCTGTGAAGTACTGTCCTCCTGCTGTGCTAGAAAATGGCATTCGTGGGTGTAACTGATTTGAGAATGGAGCTCCCTGCATGTAGAAATCATTCCAGGGGACAGCTTGATAGCCAGTGATGCCTGCTGAGGAAAAAGCAAGAAAGAAAGGACAGAATAATGAAAATAAGGAAAGAAGGATTAAAACCATGTATATGTAAAAATGTATATGTTGTGCTTAAGAGAGCATGCTCAGTGCAAATACAGTATTACAGTTATGCCTCAATGGCTACTGCAATAGAGCAGACATCACACACATATGAAGGTTAACTTTGTTGTTTGCATTGCRGTGTATTTATCCAGAACGTAGTTATTAGGAGGAAAAACGTAGTAAGTTCACAGCATTGTTATAATCTAAAAAACGTGATGTCACTTCAGCACAGATCCTGAGTGTATGTAATGATATGAAACACACACACCCCAATTTCTTTTCCTCCACTCCTATTTTCCAGGTTAGCTCTGCAAAGCATAAGCTGGGTGCTTAATCTTCACTTTCACTTATTAAAGCTGCAATCCAGGAAGCAGGAATGTTTTTTAATTAATATCTATAATTCAGCTAACCTGCTCACTTGCTTACATGCTGAAGTAAGAACTACGGGTGTGTCTACACTGACAGATTGGTTCCCTCCCCACTGCACTTCTGGAAGCCCAGGCCCTGGTCATCCGCACTGYGTAACAGCCATAAGATCCCTTCCTTGAACAAAAGTATGGAATAAGAGACCACCGACTCTGCCTCTGTTCCTTCAACAATCCTCCAATGTTATCAGTCCTAAMAAGACTTGCACATCCCTTTATGCTCACACGACATGCCCCAAGGCACGCAACAYGCACTTCCGGCATCACGGTATAAAAACATTAATTTGGTGTGCTGGGACACAGCCCTCCTATTACTTCTGGCACTTCAAACTGAAAAACCACAGAAAATAGTTAATTATGCTCTACAACCAGAGAGGAGAACCYGGCCAGATAACATGGGTGCTGCCAACCTGTTCTGGAGAATGTTAGGTATGAACAGCATGAAATGACCCAGCTTGCACCCATCAGCCTGTGAGTCAGACTTCTCTCCCTGACAAGGTCCACAAAACCGGTACAAAAACAGGAGCAGCATCTGTGGTCTGAAAACTCTATTCTCTTATGTGATAAGAAGAGAGATGTATTTTTTAGACTGTGAGCTTAATTCAAYGAACCTGACAGTCCAAAGAAATAAACTGAAATAGTTTATCTTTTGGTTGTACTTGGGCTTGAACAACTTCAAAATACAAATCCCTGACACAAAACAAGGAGACCGACAATGCCATTTTTACCTAGWCACTTTTTAGAAAATTATGCTGAAGTGCTTTAATTTAAGTGGTGTTGCAAATTCATGTCAGAGGAAGAAAAAAGAAGCAGCTATATCCATACTCTGTTGGCCCCTGTCTCTAACTCTCTTCTTTTGCAGTATCCTAAGATACATAACATTCTTTCAAAATGGTTTCTGCAGAAGCCCAGCAGAGTTAGAAGCCTGTTTTTCTTGCTGTCTCCAATGATTCCCTTTGCTGTGGCATTGCACCCTTGACCCYCACCCACATACACAGAAGGCATGTTGGTTTGCACAACAGTACACTCCTGAAAAAGAAAAGTTAGCTCTCCSTTCCAGACAAAACCATTGCACTACCTGACTTATTCACATGGTAACGCTCTCTCTGACATGCAGCCTATGTAGTAACCTTTGATCCAAATTAATGGGGCACTCAGCACTTTAAAAAAAGCATACAAGGAAATTAAAAAAAAAAAAAGATGGGCAGCATATATATATTTGTGCATGTATACGCACATTCCTTCTTTCTGTCAGAGTTATCAGTAAAACCACTGCTCATCCTGAATGTTTCAGGGTATTGTTTAGTTACTCCAGAGGAGGGGGATGCCAAAAGATTTCAGAAATTTACCCGAGTTTCCACTTGGCTGCTGTAACAAGAGCTGTCCCCCCATGTGGTTTTGTACGTAGTCTTGTGTGGCTCCCGCTGCCCCGTAGGTTACGACTCCACCGTTACCAGGTAAGGCAAGGAAAGCCGCATGGGACTCAGTGGGTGGTGTAGGAGTGAGGCGGACACCGGAGAGCACATTGCTGGCCAGGTGACCTGGCAGATGGTGGAACTGGGAGAGCTGGTGYTGTTGGGGATATTGGGGCAGCTGGTAAATTCCACCCTGGCTGCCGTACTGACAGTACGTGGTCTCTAGGTTGCCCGCTGACTCCAGCTGCTCAGGGTAATTGCAGGAAACTGGTGAGCTCAAACTGCAGAGAGCAAGGAGAGAGGCAATTCAGAGATTAAAGCMGGGTCAACAGCTACAGCAACCTGTACGATAAGCAATTGTTCTATCTTCCCCCCGACAGCTGCTCCAACCCTGATCTGACTCCAGCCCTTCCTACCAAATGCCAGGCACAGGACAAGAGCAACAGAAACCACTTGAGCCAAGYGCTTTCCCAGCAGGTTTCTTTAACAATGCGCACTAGTGGGGATTACCTTTCCTTCAGTTCTTCCCACTTTCCAAAGCACATGCCTCTCTCAAGGATTCCTTTTCACCGTGCTTCTGAACCCCACTTTCACTTGACAGGCATGCAGTTCTGAAAGCACTCTSATTAAAGGTATCACTTTTCTGATAGCAGGTGCCCTGTCCTACTACACACATTATATACTTTTTCATACTCCATTTAAAGGACATTCTCACTCCCACATCTAACTTCTCATTTATGCTCCCACCTATTTCCTTGTCCCATGTCCCACCTTCACGCTCCCAAGGCTTCTCCCAGGGTTCACTTTTTTCATCTCCCTCAAAGACAAATCTCATCTGTTCCTACCCTTGATTCTGCATGCTGTAAGTGAAGGCCTCACTGGAGCCATTTTCCTGACTGGACAAGCTGCATTCACTGTTGGGGGTGTCCACCATCAAGGGAACAATACGACTGTGGGGGTTGAAGGACAGACCGAGAGGTAGGCTGGCCCTGCGGATGGGTGGAGGGCTGGGAAGACTAGGGAAGCACTCYGTTCTGCTGGAACTGAAGTTGAGCTGCGGTAACGCCTTTGTCTGAACTGCTTCACAAGATGCCACCATTCCTGTCACTGAAGAGGCTGYGAATAAAAAGAGAGACTGTCATAGTATGCTGTCATACCGAAAATYACAAGGAGCAAGCAGAGGGAATGACCAGAGTGACAGAACAAAAAAGCAAGATGCCGGTGAAAGAGYGGAGGTTAACTGATGGGAATAAAAGTAAACAAATACCAGCATTGCTGCTGGGAAGCAAAAGGGAGTAGTAGCAAGCTCTCTGGAACAGAGGATGATGTTTATTGGTTAAATAAAATTACCTTCATGATTTCAGTCTCTGCATACTGGATTTATTCAGCTCTCAAGAAAGCAGCCAAATGAAGCAAAGTACTTCCTGGAAAAAAGCCAGGAACAATCCCCCAGCCATCTTCCATCTCTACTGTCCTCTGGGAAGAGTGTACTGCACAGATTACCCTTTTGAAAAATCTAACTGTGGTTTGAAAGAAACAAAAACGTGCCTTTAGAGATCCAAGGATTGGGTCATTTTTTAACCAAATTTTCACTCCTGGTTTGGCCTCTGACAAGTCATGCCAAAAAAAAAAAAAAAAAAAAAAAAAAAAAAAATGCAGAGTTGTCAGCTGAAGGGCCTTGGGAAAAATAAGCTGGGAGATAGAAAAGGAAACCAACACCACTTGGTTGCTAGAATCTTGTTTGGTGACCTGTCTCCTCAGTCGCTGCTGGAAAAGGAGAGAGGAAGTTTCCTACAGAACAGCCTCTGTGGAAAGAGGACAATATAGGAAATTAAAAGGTCAGAATCACGTATGCTGGTGATCCAGAGTAACAAGCGTACACAGAAGTTCAAGAAGCTTGCACATGGTGCAAGAGAACAAGATTCTCTTTTATTATGCCAAATAGCAAATGATTCTCTCTTGAGAAGTATAACCATCAGGCGTGCATGACACAATTTGAAATGATTTTTCAAGTCTAGCTAGGCTGAACCAGCACAAGGATGAGGCAGATAAGAGAATGTTATCACTGACTGTTCAGGTAAAGTTGGTCTACTCCCACACATTGTAAAGCATTCAGGGAAAGCTAGTAGCATGGATAATTTACAGCTGTACTTCACCCTTGCAGGCATGCAGAGCAACATCAAATGCACTCCACCACGTGTGAATCAATGGCCTTAAACATGAAACCTAAACATAAAGCTGCCACAGCAGGCATGAGCTACCTTTAGAGAATTTTGATATGCATGCCCAGAGAGCTGATAAGGAGATGCCATTTCAACACCTTGCTGAACCATTTCTCAGATTGCCCAGTATGCTGTGCAATTGTGCCTGTCTTATTGCATCTTCCCACATCCRGTTTTTTTCAACCTCTGCAACTGTGGAAAGAGGGAGTCCTGMTGTTTCAATGAAAACTTGAGTATTCAGTGATGAATTCTGATCACTGGTTTGAGATAATACTTACATTTTACAATTCTGYTGCTCTTCCTGACATTGATGTAGAGATAGATATCCTCAGAAGGCTTTCCAGTGAACATRGGAATGTAACAGTAGGATTTTTTTGGTTATCACTCCCACTATTTCTGGGTTTTCAGTCCATGAGACAACCCTGGGAATTTTTGGAGAGCAATTTAATAATTCACACCTTCAGATCTCTGAACCAGCCCTAGTGCTAACTTGTCTTAACTCAAGAATGGCTATTCTAAGTGTTCAGCTACACAGCTGTCTTCCCCCTACTATAGCTGCTTCCTCAACATCCTAGCAGAGTTAAGAGACCCATTCTTTAAAGCAAATAGCTTCCAATGATTGGGACAGAGTCTTAAATTAACAAAAATGGATGTATATATTTCTGTCGGGACGACTGTGATTTCAGTCTTTCACCAGTCTTTAAGGAGACCGAGACCTATTCTAGAGARGTGTCCATGAACTTACAACAGGGCATGGTTTCAACTCTGAAAACATGGTTTTCAAATGTTCTAAGAAGCTGTTTTCACTGTTGTTAACAGACCAGATCACGTCGTGCACAAGATTTGTTACCTGAGTGACACCTATCTGCATTGCAGCCCTTCCTCTTGACATCAGCCATACATGACTTTCTTAGTCAAGCACTTATGATGTTAACTCCAAAGGGCCTTGGCATGAGATGCCTCTAATGATTCAGGCAATAACTATGCAGCTGCTGACAGACTGTTTGGGAGGCCGGAGACCATGATTATAACTGTTTAACAAGCCCAGTGTTGGGCACAATGGAGCTGATGTTGTTTACAGGCTGAGCAACCACTCCAATCTCAAATGGTCTAGTTGCTAGAGCTGCTTTCTCAAGCATCAAATCAAAAGTTCAGCAAAAGGCTCTATTACTATGAGTCTGTGTCATACACTATCCAATCCCGTTTCTTTTAACGAAACATGCCTGCGTAACTGCAGCATTTACTGGAACATTAAGGGCCATCACAAAGCTTTTCACAAATACATCCTCTTCTTGAAATGATGAGAAAACACATCTCTCTTGTAAATGACATTTTGAAAGTAGACAAAATATTCATCAAACTTAGGAACAATGGAATTCTTCATTTAATGGACTGAAGATCAGTAAACCAACTTCAGACTCTAACTGCATTGCTTTGAGAAGTGTGTCAGTCTGATCCTCTTCTGGATTTTCAGTAGGCCAGAACCTACCACTTCTTTAAAAGGTATGACTCTTGCTTGCTGTGTCAGCTACACATCATCAGCTTTAAAGTAATTTGTTCAAAAGCCAGAATCCTATAAGTGAAATCATTAGAGCTTGTCATTTATTTACCATTCTTTGATAGATCATGTCCAATTTCATCCAATTGCTCCCAAGACTTCCATTACAAACCCATCTCTGCCAMTGAACAATCATCTTGCTATCTGCATAAGAGATACCAGCATAGGCTGGGCTCCTGACATGTGTCCTCAGCAAGATAGCCACATGAAACAAAATATTTCCTGCAAAAGCACCAGTGGAGCAGAAAAATCTCCTCCYACAAACCAGAGGCATAGAAAGTAACTTTTCTTTCTAAAGGGTCAACTCTAAAGAAAACATAAGCCAATGTTTTAAGTCAATGAATCACAGATATATGTATCCTTAAGAAATCTCAGACAAACRAGAAAAACTTCAAATAACTGCAAATGTAAAAAAAAAAAAAGCATTAATTTAAAGCAAGCTATCTGTCTAGCAAAAGTAGTAAAAAAACAATTCTAAGATCAAAGCAAGCTCAAGATTGAATTTTTGAAGCACAAAAGGCTCTTAAGGCAAGTAGTGCGGCTAATATCAAAATCAGAAGCCATAACTACCAGCAAGGTAGAGTACATCTCAAACACAACTTGCTGGCATTTTTAATCAGCTTGTTGGAGAACTGTATAAAACAGTGGGACATAAAAAAAACCCCACAAATCAATAGGCAGCCAGAACTACTGGCTAGAGCAAGTAAGAACAATGGCAAAGGCTGCTYTGCACACTCTCCAAAGGTGTCAGGTAACAGATCGTACTGTGCTCATGCACTTCAGTCATTTGCTTGTCCTGCTGAAAGGGGCTAAACACCCTGCYACCAAGGAAAGCACCTGAATAGCCACTCCATTAGGCCACGGTCTCTGGGAACAACTGCACCACTGCACACAGGTCACGGATTATTTTGCTGAAACCTGCCATGAGCTGTTTCCGTGAGGGACACTTTTACTAAGCAATTGTTTTTGCTTTGTAAATTGATGACCTTTTTATTCATTTGTTCCCTCTTTTACTTTGCTTCTGTTACTTCGGGGTTTATCCTATCCAAGTTTTATCTCCTTCCTTTTCTGAGATATTCTAATAAAGAAAACAGGTGGACCCTGGATGGCCCTATTTATTGACAAGCTCTTTTTCTGAACAAGGAGGCTGAATGAATTTGAAAGCTGCACTGTCTTTCATTTTTCTTCCGTTTCATTTTCCACTTTCATTCTTAAAGAGAAAAGTCTGCCTACGCAATGCTAGATAACAAAAAAAGCAAGCTTCATTCCCCATGGCGGCGTTATCCCGATCTAGTAAGACAAAACTGTGACTGAAGCTTTTCCTGCRATTGTGCCATGCAGATCTCTCTTCTATGAGGACTCTCCACACCCAGGAACAGTCTTTTCCCTCAGAGGGAGCACTAACTTAGGTCTCCACTCTGCCCAGGCACCAATCTGCCCATGACTTGTAGGAATGTAATTTTTTAAGACTTCCACCTTCCGTCAAATTTCATTAGAGGTAAGCAAATTTGGAGGGCAGAGGGGGTTTCATAAACAAAGAGAGTGTGTGGCTCATTACACAYACCATATTCCTCCCTTCCCTCAGGAAAGCAGGTTAAAAACCAATCATCAAACCTCACAGTTTGTGTGCATTCGCAAAGCGTGCCTCTTTTCTGCAAACTGATTTAGAAAAGGCACTTTTTTTCCCAAACAGAATCTGGAAAGTATTTACCAGCCTTAGATGACATAAATAGATTTCATTACTTCTTGCCCAGCATGATTTAAAGAGAACAAGGGGAAGCTTGTTCCCTCACAAAGATGTAGCAGAATGAAGYACATTCGCATCTTCACATGTCCTTAACGCTGAAGATACAGGGGTTTCATACAAGCAAAGGAAGCGTGTATTTCATAAAAGCTAGATGCATACACAGTAAATGCAACAGATGGCAATAAGCACCAAGTTCAAAGGATTTAAGGAGTCAAAACCCAGCTATCTTGATGGCTCATTTTCTCACGTACCCAGTCCACTCTCAGGGACATTTACTTSCCCTTTTTCTTCCTTCTAGGTTGTACAAAGAATTTGGACAGGACATYTCTTTCCTATCAGAAAGATTGCTTGTGTTATCCACATGAAGAATTCCATCCCCAGAAAGAAATTGCTCAATAGAGACAGATGACAAGATCACATCCCTGAATGAAACTTTATTTCTCTAACAAATATATTCTCTCTTGACTAAATAGCATGTCTGCAGATGTACTTCAGGATCCAGGAATACAAGCATAAAAATATGAGGTTTGGTTTGTTTCTTTTAAATGAATGATTTTACAAAATCTTGGTCTTTATCTAATTAAATACAGGACTCAACAAACTGCACCACTTCATTCTGGGAAGCAGTAAATTACTCAAACACTATGACCATATTTACTCTGCTGCAAGTGGAAAAACTGGAACTGAATTACAGCCATTGGTTAAACAGCTCATAGAATAGACTAAAGTAGTCCTTGCCTTGAGACTGTAGCWGGCAAATTTAAATGACATAAGTGCTAAATTATGGTATCAAGACAGTATCTCAATTAAGTACCTTCAGCATACATATCTGTTTATTAGTATTCTGAGCTTATTGATACAATCTTACAGTTGCTTTCTACAGTGCCAAAATACTTTTAAGGTATCAGCACTACTAAAAATACATTAAAGCCTTTGGGTCATTATTAGAAAATGACTTGCACAGAACTGCCCTTAATACTGATAACCCKGTATATTTAGAATACAATGAGGGGGCAGAAATGATGGCATGAAATTCAAAAGAATGAATTACACTGGGAAGCAGGAAAATACACACAACAGTACCACATGTCAGCACACCTACTGCTTGGGATATCCGTCCCTAAGGAAGTGGTGAAGTCCTCATCACTTTGGAAATATTTTCAAGTCGTGCCAACTTGGAAACGTAAACTTATATAGGAAATGCTTTAGGGAACATTCCTGACTCTAGGGAATGCTCTGACACTCCACGCATGAATACACAATTGAACAAATCCTCTTTTTGGTTGCCATCAATCTTTAAAGTCTAAATGCAGTTCAGGTAGAAAACCGGTCCAATAGCACACCCCACTGACTTTCAACAACACTGCAACAGCAATTAAATTAAGCTGTTTGCTTAAGAATTCAACTAGTCTCACTCCCTCAAGGTCTTGCACAAAATGGAAAATTGCGCTGGCTGGAGAAGTCAAGGAACCTCCTCTGGAGACCTGAGGGAGGCTCTRCGACCCCTACAGTTTATACAATTCACCTTCCTCACACAGCTCACTTGACTACAGGTTGTAGCCAGAACATCACAGTCTAAACCAGAATATGGGATGTCTGTATCTGCCATGAMGAGCGTAATAACCAGAATAATACTTCCATCATCATTCAGAGAAGCAGTACCACTGTCAAACAGCTATTACGGAAGAATGCCCTGATCACGTATCCTTACGAAGTCATATTCAGGCTTGYGCTAGGACATGAATAAGGACTGCAAATTTGGCTCTAGAGTTAGCACTGAGGCACCACCGTGCTGGTACATAGATGGTAGATACTCAATTAGCAGAGAGATGTTAAACCTGGTGTCACTTTTTGGACTGATGGCATAGGTAGGGCTCTCACATGACCTTCCCTAAAGTGTTTGGGAACCTACCAGCACCACCAGCTAATGCTGCAGCTACGCAAAATACTTGTGCTGATAGAGGTCTCACCTGAGGAGGAGGCAAGCGGTGCAGGATGTCCACCGAGCAGGCTGGAGTAGTTCCCAGCTGTAGTGTCTACACCCAGTGCGGCAGACTGGTCATGAGCAATGTCAGGCAATGGAGGCATGGGCAGAAGAGGTGCCCTGGAGGTATACATAAAGGGTATGAGCACGGACCAGAGGACAAGACAAGACATTACGACAAAGTATACAGTCTTCTAACTATCCTACAGTGGGCAAATCCTAGATCACTAGCAGGTGGAAAGGGAAAGCGCTGGCTGACTTGTAAGTGCAAGGAGAAACAGTGCAAGGGACGCTGTATCAACAGTATTTTGGGAAGCAGCCCTAGGTCAGTAGTGTGGAAAGGACAGGCGACAGGGACAGTGCARTGAAATCAGTCAGGTGGTCTCCAATCTTTCACTTAAGTTTTCTCTTGTCATTCTGTCTTCTTCACAGGAAGACTCTCGCTCCGGACGGCCATAAATACCACCCTGTGGAGACTGATTTCTTCACTCACTCACTCCCCCTTGAAAGACCATCTATCCCCTCACACACTCCCTTCCCCCGCCCCCCAATAAATGTCCCCTGCTCACCTATGAAAGGTGCTAGCTTGTATTCCTTCAAAGAAGCCCATGACTTTGTAAGACTGATCTAAGCAAGCAGCATTTCCATTGCCAAGTGAAAATCCATGGAAATGGAAAGTGATGGTGGGAGGAGGACTGGGATAAAAGAATTCGCAAGTGCRCACAAAGCATCTGACCAATGCATTCACAGAAACTAAAAATGAAGGGGTGATTCCACAGACCTTTCCATCTCAYCCCTTGCTCTCTACATGACTTCAGCCTGAGCCATTTCAACAGTTTTATTTCAAAACAGTGCTAACGGTTAATCAAAAACCCCTTTTAAGAGGGCCCACTACAATTTGCCCAGAAATCTGACAGGTTACCAAGGTCCAACTCAATGGTCAGCTCTCTACAGCTTAAATGTAAAGGGGAAATGGCAAAGGAAAATATGTAATTCATTAGGTATCTATCGTGGAGAAATGAGAAAACAGAGTAAGTCCCTCACCCATAACCATCTGACCCAAAGGGGACTGACAGAGCTGATGATGTTGGATGTTTTTTGTTGCCTTTCACACTCAACTTCTCCGATTTCCGCCACTTTGCCCTGCGATTCTGAAACC
Source organism: Oceanodroma leucorhoa (assembly GCA_030449065.1). NCBI lineage: Eukaryota > Metazoa > Chordata > Aves > Procellariiformes > Oceanodroma > Oceanodroma leucorhoa. Next base: position 2,015,771 of record JASVER010000076.1, read on the forward strand.
AGACCTGATAAATGGAAAACATGCATTCAGAGAGGAAACCATCTACACATGGGGACAGTCAACGAATCAGCAATGACTGCCTCCACACATCACCAGGTGAGGCCAGAAACCTTTCTTCCAGAGAAAGGAACCTCAAGAAACCTTTCTTCTGCAAGATTCAATGCAAACAGAAAGAGAAGCATAACAGCAGAAAGATACCCCCAAACACTAGTTTCCTTTGTTGCCCGTGATCTTCAAGATAAAAGAGATTAACKCCAATCTCCTTAGCCCCTTTTACCTACCCATTATGTGTCTCATCTTAGGAAATGGGAAGAGATGGAGTACGCAACCACAGACTCCACTGCCATTTTGGGTGGGGTAGCTGGTTGTGCAGTGTCCATCCCTGTGAGCTCTCTTCCTTCTCTTGTCACCAGTGGCAGGTGCAGTCTCTATCCCGTTACTCATGAGCTCCTCTTTCCTTTTCTACGCAAGCTCCTCCTCCCTGCCCCAGTCCCTCTCCGTCAATTTTCTGCACAGAACCCACAGTCAGCACTGTTGCCCACACAGGTGTTACCATGATACGCTGTGGCGTGACACCAACCACAGCCGCGATCTCCCTCCTCTTCTCATTGTCAGGGTAGTGGTCTTCCTGGAACATCTTCTCCAACTCTTCTAGCTGCTCTAGAGATGATGCATTGTTCAAAGAGAGAGAGATGTGGAGTATGTGGTAAGAAAACAAAACAAAACAAAAAAAACCCAAAAGAAACAAGACAGGGGAAAACCAAACCAGAACATTTTTTACTATACTTAGAAATACATGAACAACATAAAAGTTGTGTTGTTTTTTTTTTTTAAAGTAAACCACAAAAATAAACAAAAATCTTCACGGTAAAACAAAGAGCATCACTAGTGATGCTTCAAACATAAGGCACTTGGCAACATTTATTTGAAGAAGTCTTCACACATCTARTAGTGTAGAATGCATTGCAATACCAGTTAGAGCAGTTCAGCACTTCCATGCTGCCTTCAGCACGGTGAAGGAAACATCAGCACCACTGGCACTACAAGTGTCACTGTCTGCCAGTGGGTTCCCCGGTATCTACCTGCACTATAGAAGGTGCGTGACTTCTTCCTGACCGGTGGTAGAATTTGTGGATTCTCAAGCAACTCTTTTTTTCCCTTGGTCCCATCATGGCTACTTCTGGATTCCAGAACTGAAGACACCTTGTAGGATTGCTGAGCTGCAGCGCTGGCTGAAGTGCATTTGGATGATCGGCGAGTAGCTGGGCCACACACATCCTGCCTGCAGAGGTCTCCAGGGATTTCACTAGATGCTTTCTCAGAGCACATTCCACTTCTGTCGTTACTTTTTTTCTTCTTTGCCCCCTTTTCAATCCCATCAGAGTAATAGCTCTCACGCTGTTCATGTGACCCTGACTGACCTGCGAGCTCCTGTGCAAATTCAACCACAGAAAGCGGGGGCACAGACTTCACGTCACTGAGGAAATTTGACAGCCGCCCACACACTGAGGCAATGTCGAGCTGGCCGTCAAGGGCCGCTGAGTCTTGGGAAGTTGACCCAGTTGCCTGCAGGGTGCAATATCTTCCATCTTCCTCCACCTTCTTTACAGGGCTAATTCTATCTTCTGTTCCCAAGGTATCCTCAACTTCTTCCTTTATAGCTGTGCTTTGGAATGCAGATAGCACACTGCTCCCTGTACCATGGCCACCAGCAGCAGCAGCATCTGCCACAAAGAGCTCAGTATTCAGTGATGTGTCCTCCTTCTCGTCCTTGCACTCTAAAAGGAAGAAATGAAACACAACACAGCACATGCACATTGTCTAAGCCAGATGTGCCTGGATGGCATGAGAAAAAGGGTGTGCCTGGATAGGAAGTTTCAGTTATAGGAGGAGGAAAACACTACACAATGAAACCCAACATGAAAAGAACTAGAGAGTTCAAAACCAAGACTGCCACCAGGACAGAGTGGTGCGAGGAAAGCAAGAGCAAAGAATGTGATATGGTCAATATGGAGACAACACATTCACATTCAAATATCTGAGACGAGAAAAGCCTCATTTTGAGAGTGAAGATGCAAAAATAACTAACTGTAAACTACAGGAAGAATTAATTCCAGACACAGAGAATAAAGGGAAGGTTGCGTATTACAAATACAGTAGTAGGAAAACAGCACCGGGGATAACAGAGGTCTTTGGAATAAGGAACAGAACAAAAAATCAATGACTTATCAAGACACCAAGTGTCACCTTATTAAAATAAGCAAAAGAAAAATACAAGCAAAATTCTGGTCTACTGTGCCAGCAGTGATTGTCTGACAAATGACATCACTTTTTGATTTATAGAGGTTTCTGTTTCTATCACACTCAAGCTGACCAAGCAAAAAAATATTTAATTGTACAAACTTCTAATAACTTAGCCTTAAATTAGTTTTCTGCGGCTTCAGCCACAACACTTATGAACAACAGACTTACAAGATAGGTAATGAAATAGCTGGCTGAGGACAAAAATAAGTGAAGAAGTCTGACCAAGTTTAACAAAAAGCACAAACTGCATTACAGTAAGAGAGACTGAATAGTAGAGGACAGGTCAGAAAGAACACAGCAAGAGAAATAATTAAAATAGGCAACAGAATAATAAAGAAGCATTATACTTTCCCAGCTGACATATATATTTCCAAAAGAATAAAACCCGCTGATTTTCTCAGAATGTGTGAGTCTGTGTGATTTCTGCTACTTTAAAAAAAAAGTGACTATTTCTTAAGAATAGAAAGTAGACTTATAAAGCCAAAACCATTTATCTGCCTCTGTCTGGAAAGAGGAAAGTTTGAGCAGACTGTTGGCAGCATTTTAGTTGTATGTGCCCACAGAGAAATGTGGTGGTTTAATTTTGGGGGAAAAAAGATCTAAAATAATTTCATTTCACTCTGTCCTACCTTTGATACATATTACTGCAATGCCAAAATAAAGGACTTGCTTTCTGCCTCAATGTTTCTTTCTTAAACAACTGTTAATCAAGAAGAAACCCCACAAACACCAGTCAGATGGGAGAATCTTCATGGAAGTACAAGGGGACGCCAGGCTGCTTCTAAGACCTTCTAATTTGCTTTTTACAGGATTAAGAGAACCGAATTAGTTGCAGAGGAAAGAGACAGAAGCAGGAAGCTATGCAACTATAATAATTTGATCTTGTTAAGCAGCAACAGTTTCCACTGCTGTTAAATGAGATGAAATATGCTGATGGGGAGGGTCAAGAACTGAGCAAGGCAGAAGCAGGCTATGTTCTATATAACCGTCCTCCTCACCACCTCTGAGCTCGTCTCGCTCATTATGTGAAAATGCTAATATTTGCACGTGTCATCCATTCCGTCACTCACCCTCTGCCTCAAATCAGGAATAGCATTTTCAGCTTAGTGCTTTGATTTGAGAAGGCTTTTTACTTATTTTTATGCAAACACCAGTATGTGCTTACATCATAAAATGCATTTCAAAGTCTTGTGTATGTACCTTGTATCTGCAGCAGAGAAAGAAATTGACACCTGGGAGTTTTATGTCATCTACAGGAATATTCCTCCAAGATAAAGTAAATTGCTGTCTCTATTTCTAAAACATATAGCAAAAAACCTGACAACAACTTGGGATTGCCAAAGAAAAGACCTGAAATGAAAATCAAGTTTGAAGAGAAAGATAGGCCTTCATGGTAACAAATAGGGAGTTATCAAACCACTCCTTTCTCCCATCATTCATATGACAAGAGACCAGACTGAACATCACTTTGTCCCAATTTTAGATAAACATAACCTTAAATAGAAGGGATTTTAACTGACTGGGAACATCATACATATAGAGTCTGGAACGCCTGAGCTGCTGAAGGTGTGTGAGCACGAAGCAAAGCCCTCTCTTTCTTGTCACAACCACCTCCTTAGATGTCTCTTGGAACAAGGTAATCACTTGCACAGTGACAGCAAGATTTTTAAGGTTGTTTGGAGCATTTGATACAAAGCAACCTGAACACAGGCACAGGGAGAAACATCAACTTCCCAGGTCCACCCACGCAAGCTCAGCCAAGGAGGAGGAAAGCCGGACAGCAGGTGAAGGTGGTAAGTGCCAGCAGCCTAGAAACCCCAGAGGCAGCAGGAACCCCTCAGTGTGACACGAAGGGGAGACCTCCTGCCCCCAACCCTCACACCAGCTTGCCAGACACTTTTACAAGCCAGGTGACACGAGGGCCACGCAGGCACCCGGCCCTTGCCCCAAGTGCCCCAAGGCGCTCCGGGCAAAATGGCGGCTTCCCCCGCAGGGCCAGGGTAACGCGGGGCCGCCTAGCCCAAGGCGGCCAGGGGAGGCAGGGGCTAATGGCTGCCGACCCCCACCACCACAGCCCGCCGCACAGATAACAAACAACCTGGAGGAGGCGACAGGGTCGTTATCCTCCACCGGGGCTGCTCATTAGGCTCATTGCCGGGTGCCTCCCCCCCGGTCATTAATGAGAGACGGCGCCCCGGCCCTCCGGCCCGGCCCTTACCCAGCCCTTTGGACGCCCGCTCCTCCTCCGCGCCCGCCCCGTCCATGCCGGCTCGGCGGCGGCGCGTCCGGCCCGGCCCGGTTAATGCCCCGCCCGACGGCGAGCCCCGCACGGACCGCGGCCGCCGGCCCCGGCCGGCTCATCAAGTCCACCTGGGCCGCCAGCGACCCTCGGGGGAGAGCGGGGCCGAGCTACCTGTCCAACCTACCTCAGCCGCCCGGGCGGRCGGGCAGCGGCAGAGGCGGGCTCCCCCGGCAGCTGCAGCAGGAGCKGGGGCGCCGGCCGCACCCGCAGGTACCGGGGCCGCAGCCCCGGGAGCCCCACCGCCGCGGCGGCTGGGGGCTCCCGCCGCCCGCCTTCCTTCTGCCCCCCCTCAGGCGTCCCGGCCGGGGGCAGCCATCTTCTGCGGGCCGCCGAGCGGGAAGGCACCTGTCCTCCCTCGCAGCCTGGGCGTGGGGGGCCAGAGAGCCGGTCTCCGAGGCGGGGAGAGACCCGCCCCCCGCAGGTAGGGTACAGAAATGTTYCTGGCACACCTGAAAGACCATGCTTCCTGAGCGCCTGTGAGGAGCGGGCTTAAATACTGCTAATAGCACACCTTGGAAACCCAGATGTTACAAAATCGGATCGTGTAATATGAATGAGACAAACCTCATTATCTTTCTTTGTGGGCTGGCAGGAAGGCATTCGGTTTTTTATGTGCTCTGGCTGCAGTTGTTTAGCAATGCCTCTGATTCTCCATCAACTAGCGGTTGCAAGAAACAGATGGCRCTTCTTGACTTTTAGGCACTGTAATTTTGCATCCTTTCAATACTTAACAATTCTTAGAAAAAACACTAACAGAGTGGTACCAGGCAGCTAGTGATCTCGTGCTACTGCAAGTGGTGTCATCTGCTCAGGTAACATTTAAACCAGCTTTGTGTACTTGCAGGTGTCTACATGAGATGGAAGGGCAGGAGTGAACCAAACACGGCTTTTCCGATTTCCTTCTTCTCACGTGCAGTTGATGGAGAGACCTGTGCTGCAACTTAGGTCGCGGTGGTTCCAGAAACCAGGCCCTCTGCTCTTGCATCCTCTGTACAGCTTTCCTAACCACCAAGTGAAGCGCAGCCGGCTGCAAGCACAACTTGCGTGTCTGCGAACAGCAAAGACAGTGCTTGCTTGAAGAATGTGATTTGCTTAATTGTGTTCTGCTGCACCAGGACAGAACATCCTCCATCCTCATCTTGGTTATTGGCTCAGTGTCTCATTGCTGGCAGGGCACCATTCCCCCTACTGTGCTCTTCCCCATACKCCCTGTCTTTGTTTCAAGGTTTGCTCTAGCATCGAAGGTCCTGCTTCTGCAGATGCTTTCACCTGAGAGTAGTTTCATTATGTTAAATGAGTGTAACCTGAAACAAGTGTGCCAGCATTTGGAGACAGTATAATTAGTCTAACAGTGCACCTGGTTTAGCTACCAAATGCAAGACCTGCTGGCTGGAATGTTACTGCGGCTAAAAYAGCATTTAATTTGTTGGCAGCATTTAGCTGACAAAATACAACTCTGACCTTCGAGGGGATGRGACCTCTTCAATATTAGATAAAAGCGCAAAGATAAAAATCACTAACTGCTTTAGAGGTTCCTGTTTCTGAGCAAGGTTGTGTTTATTTACTGAACTCTGGTCCTAATGTCAGCTTTTTCTAGTATTGTGAAAGGGAATAAGAACTGTGGAGAATGCTTTCATTTATTTTCCTTTAGGAGGGACCAACAYAGGTCTCCAGGGCTGTGAGCTTTTCTTTTTACAGCCACATATATATTTATATATATTTTATACTTTTTTATATGAAAAAATGGCAGCAGTCATAACATTTGATTTTCAGACATAAACCAYGAATTTCTCAGATTCTCAACAAAACTTCTTAAATGTAGTTCATGTTTGTATTTCATTGCTGTTCGTACCACAAAAAGAATGGAGTGTAACTGCCCTCTAAAGGTTGTCTTTAATTTTTTTTTCAGTATAGAARTAATGAATTTCTTTTGTCCAGATACGCTATGTATCAGTCTCCACAGGTTCCTGTGGAAGACGATGGTTTCTTCATGCTTTAATTTACAGCCAGCTGTTTAATATACACTGGCATCTCTCATACAGTGTTCCTATTCTGTGGACATTCTTTGGGGATCTTACTAGAAAAGTATAGGGACTTGGCTAACAAACTCTACACTTCTATTTCTGTTTAATACTGATTTTCTGGGAGATCAGGTTATCCACATTAGATAATGTAGGGAGAGATCCTGACTCATAATTAAGACTGTAATAGGACACAGCAGRTACTCTGTCAACTTGATTCCTGCCTCCTGAATGTGCAGTTGTGATATTGTACTAGTTTGATTAAGTTTGTACAAACCAAGGAGATGTTAATCAGTTTCAAAAAGCATGAAGCAATTCAGTGTGAATTTGTTTATGGATTGGGTGGCAGGATGGTGCTGGGGCTAAAAATTTAACTAGTGAGCAGCTGAGGCCTATCTGAAATGTAAGAATCAAAGTAAACCAGGGTATAAGCACTTATCCTTAGAAGCATACGCTGACCTTTAAATGYTCCTAAGCATACAAAAACCCGACAACAGGAAGTAAAGGCTGTACCTGTGACAGGGAGAATTTAACCTTTGATCCAAGTAGTTAAACARTATAGAATTCCTGTCAGTCACAACAACAGTGGCCTTGAAGTTTCCTATCTCAACAAGAATTTTAACAAGAACATACGGAATTTAACATAGAAACCACCTTGGGAGACTCCAATGAACAATATGCCTGCTTGTTTTTGAGACCAGAAGTTGAAAGAGTAAAGAATTCTTGACTTTTAATATGTTTAACAAGATGACTTCTGATTTAGAATGGCCTGCTTCCTCATGATGCAAGTAGCAAAGGTGAAGATGAGCATGGATATGGGATACCTCAGACTGTCTGTGTAAGACGACCTTATGTGGGCACGTACTGAATTGATCCCATGGTAGCGTTCTGTATCCCGGTTGAGACATTGGTGATCCTGATGACTTATGTATTGCATAAATTCATAACAGCCTGGGACAAGCAGGTATTTTGGATCTCTGAACATTCATGGGTCTTGTTGAGGATTATAACTCTTCTTATGTCACTTATTTTAGTTTGAGGTTCTTAGCTAGGGACCAGCTTCAGTTCTTCTAGGGGAAAAAAGGTGTACGCAGATTGTAGTCTGGACCATAAATTAAAAGACAATCAAATAATTGCATCCTGTCTTACTGGTATAGTGGACTGGACTCCCATCTTCTGTAGGTCATCCCTTYAGCTTACTTTGATATACTGATGACTAACACCACTATGGAACCTGCAGCAGCAGTCGCTTCAGGGCTGGTGATAACACTGAAAAATCATAGGATATGCCTGGTAATGCAAGCATTCTTCAGTGCCTCTGCTAAGTATAGCTATTTGTACTTAATACTCACTTAGAAAGGAGAGTTATATGGAAAAAATAATGAAAATACTGAATATGTAGTCAGTAAATATTGAATTACTTAGGTTTTCATCTCAAATATAAGTCACAAGGAAAGTAAGTTGTTTATTTTAACTGGAGAAGTGCATGAGTTTATTAGGACTAAAAGCAACTTTTTTTTTAATCCAGCTAAAATTATCGATATAAATAGGCTGTAATAAGCTATACTAGATACAACGTAAATAGGAATTAAAGGCAGAATGTTACAGAGACAGAAAGCTGGAGATAACTAATTCTTCAAATATATTAAATGCAAGAAGGCTACACGTTGCTTTCTTTGGTGTATTGATTCTTATACTTGATCTTGCATTGACTGAACCGAACGCAAACACTTTAACACAGAAACAGTATTTTACAGTTGAAGGCATGTCCTCAAATAGACAGGTTCTGCACAAAAGCAGGACTGCATGTAAACTGGACTTAAAACCAGAGAGTTCTAAAAAAGAACAAAGTCCCTGGTACATATTTTGTCTTTATCTACAGTGGCTAAATATCTCAGTGTTTTCTATAAGTGTGCAAAATGGTGCATGCAATACCACGTCAGCTATCAGATTAAGAGCAGCAGGAAAGTGCCACTTCATTGCATATGCCTAGTCATGGTTATTTTGTACAGGGCATGTACCAACACATAATAAAAATCTTTGTCAAAAGTCACTGATCTACTTTGAGTGGGAGGCAGCGTAAAAAAGGGTCATTTCAGACGGCTTACTGGGACACTTGTTCAGAAGAGAGGTGACCTTTGTGAAACAGATTCTTCAGCTTGATACCTCTTAAGGTGGGGGAAATCATCACAGTGGCTTCTGAAAACTTCGCTTAACTCAAGTGGATTTTCTAATGCTGTCAAGGACTCTTTAACAGTATGCTGAGACTGAGTTAAACTTAGGTACAATGAAATATTTGCCTGTCTAAAAAACAGTAGACTTGCACAATCAAACAAATTGTTCTAAATGGAAATTACACTATGGAGATCAATACCATCAAGATATCAAGAGGATATTCAAATGGAAAACTCTCCACAATTATATTGTGCTTTGCACTTAGCACCTTCCTTCTCAGGAACTCAAAGCTCTTAGTATGCTAATACTAGTGAATTTAGCCTCACAACATCCAGTGAGGTAGGTAAGTTTACCCCCATTTCACAGATGGGAAAACTGAGGCAGAATTCTGAAGTGACTTGCCCAAGGTCCTGCAACTTGTCAGTGGCAAAACCAGGAATATATTTTCAGAAGTCCAGATCCCAGACCTCTGTCCAATTAAAGTCCCTCCCTACTACCACAAAGCAAGCAATACATGCAACTGTTTTTCCTCCTACTGCTGCCGTAGTCCTGGTGACATAGAGGAAGTGAATGATTTTTCCTGATTAAATTCCTGCTTTCTTTGGCAAAAAGCACCTGGTTCTGTCAAAGTGCTGTATTATGCTCTTCGCAGAGGCGTTTCTTCCGAGGCACGATAGAAAAAAAGATGGTTTCCCCATAGCAGGTAGACTGTACAGGTCCAAACAAAGTAGAGTCTTATTTCTTGCAGAAGACCTGCTGCTTGGCATTCTTCACACGTTGTTCCTCCTTCAGGTTCTTCTGCCGCGCATGTTTGCTGGAGATGAGTTCCACGTGTTCTGAGGGGAACCAGCCTCTCTCCCGGTCTGAAAGTTTTACTCCTTCCATCCATCCTGTGGTGTGGGGAAAAGCACAACATGAAGCAAGACRAGTCAAACATTTTTTCATTCTTCCCAAAAAGCCCCCTCCAACAAGGCCCAATATCAAAGAAAAATAATCCCTTTCAGCTTCCAAATAAAGTGTCTYAATGAAGATGAAGAGTCTCTTCATCCTCTCAATCCAACAATCAGGAATGAGGGGCTCCTTCTGAAGCCTGATTGTGGTGTTAAAGCTTTACACTACTAGAGTAACTTYCTACCCGTAATTTAAGATAGCCATTGTTCATTCTGCTCACCGTCATTGCTGTACTGCATAACCATGATGATATCTGCTTTCTCCAAAGCCAGCTCATCATTTTCCCGAGCCTTGTAAGTCTTTATGCATTGAACCTGTGGTGCATCTAAAGGGGAGGAAAGATCACAATGGTATACCAGAAAGCAACGGTCAACCTGTGTGCATCAGCCCCAGAGGAGGTAGGGTATAAGGGACTGCCCAAACACTGAAGAGCAGAGAACGGGAAGGGAGACTACAGGTCTTCTACCTGATATGAGGAGTTAAAATAGGTAAAATAACTGGTAGAACCTGGCACTGAGGGAAAGCCCATGAATATCTTCTTTATTTACAAAAAGGCAAGTATTCTGCCTTGGAGTCTTTTCTGGGATGTTCCACCTCACAGTAACTCCAACTCCTCCGAGCCAGACCACCCCCATTGCTGTAGTAGCAGAGCAGTCTCACCAGGACATTCCAGGAGGTCCAGTTCTCCTCGCGGAGGAGCCAAAGCAGAGATCCACCTCAGCTTCTCACTGCTGGAAAACATCACCAGATAGGTGTCAGGATTCAATGTGAGGGATAGCAGTCTGATGATGGGAATGGGAGGGTGTGTGTACAGGTTTGCTCACAGGAAGGGTCAGGGAAGGGGTACTTAGGGGAAGCAGAGAAAGTGGAAGTGGAGAAAGGGGATGGGAAAAGGCAAAACCTCCCATCTTTGGAGGCTGATGGTATGGCATAACATGGTAGTATTGTATGAGCAGCTATAATGAGAGAGGAGCAAGGCGGGTCATTAGGGGCTTGTTATGGCAGGAGGATGTGTTTCAAGTCCTCTGCTCAGCAGCTGAATTTGATATTTCAGCATTTGGGTAGCTGAGGGACAACCATCAGTCTCCTAGGAGGTGTCTGGCTATGGTAACGGGATATACTGAGGGTAACCTTGAGCTCTTACTGTGTCTCTGTACGAAACAAAAACTCCACTCTCTTTCCCTGGTAATTCTGAAGTAGAAACAGACGGAAAACATTTTTGTTTGTTCCATGCAGTTTCATCTCGCACTTCTCCCCACGCACATCTGAGAAAGCGGCATGATCAAACACAACGAAACGTCCACCCCTACAGGTAAAGAGGAAGAACAAAACAAGTTGTGAGTTTTAAGGTGATGAAGGTTATGAAGTGAGTCCATGTTGTTTTCTGATGTCAGGAAAGCAAAAAGCTTTTAATGAGTCTTCATCTGCTTCAGGCACCTTAAGCTTTGTTCTTGCCAGAAGTCTCAGAAAGCCAGAGAAGAGAGAGGGGACTTAATGAAAAGGATAGAAATACTAAGCTCTGTCCGGTCAGAATTTTGATAGCTTACAGCTTAAAAACAAAACCACCCCCCGCCCCCCTAAAACCCCAACACAACCAACCAACAACTCTTTTAGTTTCTTGACAAACTAGTGATTTGCACATTCACTAATCTTCATACTGTCCTTTAGGAAGAAATTATTTACTAAGTAAAACTAGAATAAATGGTTATTATTACTAAAGTGTTTCATATTATAGAGATGGAGAGGCAGAATAGAACTGTTGCACTAGGGACCAGAAGATACCTTGTTATATTATCACATGTTGTCATTAAGAGTTGGGGATATCAGATTCCACATACTTGCATGATACTCACATAATGTAGGGTTAGGAGAGTGACTTGACAAATGCTGCCACTTGCTGGCAGGCAGAGGGAAAGGACTCTTTCACCAAAGCACAGACCCAGAAAGAGACAGGTATTTTAGAAGGGGCAGCAAGAATTGTGTTGAAGCACTCACTCCTTCGGCCGAGACAGGAGCAGACAGTCATTGAAAAGATGTAGGTAGATGGGACGGGTGGTGACTTTCCATTTTGGACTCAGGGTGTTGAAGTCCAGTGCTGTCAACTCACCACACTTCACAAGTCGCCTCGACTGTGAGATGAGTGGGAATATCTGCAAGACAGAAATAAACATTTATGTCAAACTGATTTCCTTGTACACGCATCTCTGAGTTTTGGATTTGCATTTTCGCCTTTCTCTAGAGGAAGTGTGCTTTCACCTCTCCAGCTGGACAGGCGTAAGTCACGGTAGGCACCTTCAGCTGAAGGCTGACATGAACAATGGGCAAGGGAAGCACTGATGAAGAGCTGACCTGTGCATGATACTCTGGTTTAACAGTTCTGTGTATACTGGAGAGGAGAACAAAAAGTAAGCGCAAGTGACTTTGTGAGGAAAGAGAGAAAATACATTAGGCTAGAGCAAGGCCCAGGGAATGGACGAGCTCACCTTGCACTCAAATTCAATCTTCTGGCTGAGGTAGATCAGCTCTTCAGTGCTCTTCATGCGCTGGACATTTTCATTGCAATCCTTGATGAGCTGCAGAAGAAAACAGATGATCAGTGAGGTGGGAGTAGAACTGCCTGGTGGGATCAGTACTACTCCCAGAAGCCCCTCAAGAGTCAGTGTCAGTGACAATTCCTTAGGCATCCTCCTCCAAAAAAAGTATTTTTGCAGGCCAGCATTCTAAACTTCTCCATACCTACAATGATCATCCTTCTTTCTTAAGGAAGGTATTCTTTAGATGAAGTCTCTGTGATAAGCATTGTTTTAACTTTGGGATACTGGGGGGAATACTAGATACATCTCTCCCAGGGGACAAAGGTTGAATTGCTGGTCATTTGGAAGCAACTCTTACTAGATGCTCCACTGTAAACACAGGAGGCTGATTAGATAAACATCAGCCCCAGTTTTCCACAAACCAGAGCTTGTTGCCAGTACCTGGACAGGACAGGACACAATGAAACAGAGGTACTTCAGCTGCCTGCTGCTGCCTAAGGTCATACAGGGCAGCTGCATAACAGTGTCACAGAGATAACGCTGGGTTAAACACAGCTGGACTCTAAGGATTTAGAACATCTTGCCCACCCACCTCAGACTGCAGTGCTTTGGGAGCTGTGCAGCACAAAGGTGGAGTCCTAAGAGCTTTAAGGAGGTATGCATCATGTTGAACTGGTCTTTAGGTTTGTGGTGGAGAATAGGGGAGAAGGGAGTGACACTCCAAGAAGGTCCAATCAGAACAGGAGCTAGCTAGGAACAAGTCTACCTTATGCTGCTGTACAAATTTTAGGTAACAAGTTGTCCCAGAAGACTTTAAATCTGATCTCTGTAATAAATAGGATAGAGGAAGGGATGCAACAGAGTAGAGTAATACCTTGCCATACTTTTTTTTTTTTTAAAGCAAAATTTTCTTGTGGGGGCTAGGGTGGGAGTTGATGACTAATTAGAGACAAAGGAAAGGAACACCAAGGGGGAATGGTGCTTAGGAGACTGGAAAGAGCAAATCCTGAAAAAAGTAGTTCGATATTATTGGTACAGGTTCAGTCGCATCCCAGCTGGCTCCCGCTTTAGTGTTTTCTACTCACAGCTACCACTGCACATGCAGGGGAGTCACATGAACACACTGATTTGTCACTCGTAGGATCAATGACAAAGGCCCTCGACAAAGGTGAGGATCAACGAAAAGGACTGGGCCGCTTCAGTGCCCTGCAGCTGTGTGATGCAACATGGCTGTGGAGAATCACAGCATATCCTGAATTGGAAGGGACCCACGAGGATCATCGAGCCCAACTCCTGACTCCACACAGGGCAAACTAGAAGTTAAACCATACATCTAAGAGTGTTTTCCAAACACTTCTTTAACACCGTCAGGCTTAGGGCCATGACCACTGTTCTGGGGAGCTTGTTCCAGTGCTTGACCACCCTGTCAGTGAAGACCTTTTTCCTAACATCCAATCTGAACTTCCCCTGACACAGCTTTAAGCCATTCCCTTGCATCCACAGTGAAGAGATCAGCACCTCCCTCTCTGCTCCCCCTCTTGAGGAAGTTGTAGACAGCAATGAGGTCACCCCCCAGTCTCCTCTAAGCTGAACAAACCGAGTATCCTCAGCCGCTCCTCATAAGTCTTGCCCTCTAGTCCTTTCACCACCTTTGTTGCCCTCCTCTGGACACATTTTAATATTTTTATATCCTTCTTATACTGTGGAGCCCAAAACTGCACACAGTACTTGAGGTGAGGCCACACCAATGCTGAGTATAGTAGGACAATCACTTCCTTCAACTGATTAGCTATACAGTGCTTAATGCGCCCCAGGATATAGTTGGCCCTTTTGTCTGCCAGGGCACATTGTTGACTCATATTGAGGGTACCATCAACCAAAACCCCCAGGTCCCTTTCTGCAGGGCTGCAGAATGGGTTGATGGCCTTACCTTTTCAAGTGCATCATAGGCCTGTGTTGCTTGCACTTCCTCCTCAGACCCAGGCCGAGTTCTTTTCAGGATATTCTGCATGAGAAAAGATGTTTTTCATGATGCAAACAGGGAAAGCTGGACATATGTATCTGGGAGGGGTAGGAGAAACAAGGAGACACCAAGATGCCAGCCTCAAGGGAAACTAAAGCAGTGGTAGGTGATGAGGTGTGGAGATAATAAGGCCAGAAATTTGAGATGCATAATGTCACTGATAAGCTGTATTGAACAAGGCATCCCTGAAAATCTAAATCGTATTGACTATCATGTACAAGTTACATGGCATAGGAAGCAACCACTATTCCAAGCACAAATGGCCTTACGCACAGAATTGTTCTTTGCCTGGTGCTCCTTTTCTCCTGTTGAAAAAAGGCTCAAATAATCAAAAAGAAGAATTTTACAGAAAGAGCTCAAAATTAATTCAGAAGGGACTTGCTGGTTCCCTGTCTGGAAGGTTCCTATTAGTCAACATTGCAGGCAGAGTAGAGACAGGCTGCCTCTTCCAGAGGGCTGCCAAGGAAGCCTTGCTTTGTTTTCTTAGCAGGAAGCCAAAAAAGTTCAGTAAAATGTAAATCAACATGTTCTGAGAAGACTCCATAAATTATTTATTGGAGCACAATTGAAGTAGTGTTGCAACAAAGTCCTAACTGGTATACAAACTGCATTGCCTCACACGGGCTATCATATCCAACACATGGTGCTGGTCTAATGCACAGCAGGCATTTGTACAACGACAAACGGGTTTGTTTTTGCAAATGCATATTCACAATATACGCCACAGAGCGGCTTTAGGGCATCTTGCCAAACCTGTCACAGATGCAACACGAAGGGCTGTATGCAGTCCTTCCACCCAGTGCTCGGAGCTAGCTCATATTTATACGACTTTCAGACTTGAAAAAGGGTCAGCTTGAGAGAAACTGTAGGAAAGCAGAGAATCAACACAGTTACCTGTAGGAGGAGTTTGAGTCGAGTGATACGCTGGAAAGGGAGGATGAGGAAGGATTTAAGTGAGAGGCGCTGGCATACTGGATCACTTTCCAGTCTCTCCAGGACTTGTTGGAACCCTGCATTTCCATTTCTGTGGGAGTGGTAAAGAAAGAAGACATCCAGGCATTAGAGCAAATAAGTAGTCTTCCTAGTATCAGATTTCAGTGAGTGTTGGAGTACTCCCAACAGTAAAGTTTTGTCCCTGGGGCAAGAGGTGTCAAGAAACCGCGCCACTCTGCTGAGGAAGAGCAAGTATGGGTTTCTGACAGCTTTAGGATGGCAGTACAACTGTTAATATCTCTTTTCTCTTTCTGCCACAGCACTCTGGAATAAAAGCCAGAAGTAACATCTACATTTCAATTCCCCTCTATCAGTAGGGCACCTTTCACAGAGACAGTGGTGGTTTGTATTCTTTCCTCACACTGAATGGTCCAGCTCCAGGGGCTGTGTTCAGGGTCTGGAAGCAGCTACCTCCCCTCTCTTGCTGCTCCTGAGAGGAGCTGCCTTCCCCGCTAATGTCTCTCTTACCCTCTTAGACAGAGCCACTGCCATCCAGTTTTCCACATTGGGCCGTAGCAGATAAAAGGCTAATGGTATGAGAGTGGCACCGGCCACCAGAATAGCCAATTCCATATCCTTGAAGAGATGGGGAAGGAGGTTGTAGGACCAGTAGACGTTGCCCTAGACAATATCCTGGAGGTCCTTTCTGTGTGGAACTGAGCCTTCCCTGAAGGGAATCAATTGCGAGACTAGATCTCTCCCAGTCAGCAGCACCTAGAGACAGTGCCTGAATAGTCTGCTGGGAACAGTGTCTTCTCCTGGAATCACTGTAGCTTCACTGGAATTGGTTTGTTACAAAGGGAAGCAGTGCAGAAGTGGCAAGAAAACCTTGATCAGGACTGGGCCCATGTCTGATTAATGCTTGGTTGTGCCACTGGGTACAGAAGAGGAGGGCAAGAGATGTTCCACTCCACCACCCAGAGCGAGAGAGACCTACGGTCTTCTCTGGTCCCAGGATTTTCAATCCATTTTAAAGACTCCTGGGTAGCCAGTTTAAGCTTACTGACAGCAGCCATATTTTTCTTAATTATAGAATCACAGAATGGTTGAGATTGGAAGTTTCACTTGAAATTATCACTTTCCAGTTCTTAGTAGTCTGAAAACCACAGACTGAAAACYATTATCCAGGACAGTCATTTTGCTCTCTTCAGCAGAGGGTAGACAGAGAGAATAGCCTGCAATAGAATCAGATATTAATTATTCTTTCCCTTTCCAACGCTACAGGAGAGGAGCCTGCAGCAGCTCTGTCCTGCTGTCCCAAATGCAGAAATCCAAAAAAATTGAAGAAGTTTCCTGCTTGTTCTTCTGGAGGTGTAGTGAGAGAACTGGCCTACAGCCTGTACCTGCAGCATTCCCCATTGTTTGAAAGAGTGAATATTCAAGGTGCAGCAATGAAGTAAGGGGGGAGAAGGGTGCAACAAATGAGAAAACTTACAGTAACCGCTGGAAGGTTTGCTCCTGATATGTCTGGTTTGTTACATATGGTAGATATACCCTGCGGAACTCAGGGGCATGTTTCAGAGCCACATCGCACACATGGAAGGTGAACATGTCCTCCTCAAATTTCTCCTCCAAGTCAAAGAGGAAACTGCAGCACATGGTTGTGGTGTCATTAAAGGAGAGAGAAATACCAGTGTCATTTAGTAAAGCAGGAACAGCCTCAGTCCTCTAAAATCCTGACAGCCCACATATAAGTGCAAGACAGCCCTTTACTGCTAGAGAGAGCATAATGCCTGTACAATGACAATTTAGGGCTAGATATCAGCAAGGAAGAAGCAGAAGCAAAAGACCTCTGTTCTTGAGAGGTCATACTTCTAAAGGCGTGGTCAGGAAACAACGGAAAATTAAGACATCACCASAATAATCCCACCAGTAGAAATGGAAAAAGTAGCAGCAAACCTTAGCTTAGCGATATATGTAGCCAAGCCTTGCAGGAGAAAAGCAGAACAGAATCCTACAACATACAGGATTCCTTGCATGTGGGGTCATGTCTACATTTTATGACTTACGCTCAACTGATTCACATTAGGTTCTGTCAAGTGATGGCTGTAACTTACCTTTTTTTTCCCCCTCTTTTTTCCTTTTTTTTTTTTTTTTTTTTTTGGTCAGGGTTCATGCAGCTGCTTCTTTTGTCTTGTATTTGGCAGGAGCTGCATTTGATTTGGGCTGAGGTCTAGCCAGTCAAGTTTAGTTGTAGTTGAAGCCAATAGGCCATGGCTACAGTAGCATTTTGAACATTTTGATCTCCTGCAATGAGCTCTGCACAATTGCACCATAATATCTGGGACTTAACAGCAGGATTTACATTGCCCTGTCACCTAAAAAGGCAAATGTTCCTTTCAGGGCAGCGTTGGTATGCAATCACAAAGTGCTACATGTGTGTATCTACCTTGAAGGTCAGTGAACACGCAGAACAGGCGTGAGAGATGTTATTGATGGAAATGATGGGCTGTGCCTGGGCTTCATGGAGGGTGTTAGTCCTGAAAGCAAAGGGCCGTATCTTACCTGGCGCTGACATCACGTACATCATGAAGGCGGGAGAAAAGCCACTGACGCTCTTGATTGGTGAGCATTGCCTGGAGCTCTGCTGATCGCTGGAAGTGATCCACTGCCACATTTAAGCTGCGCAGGTATGAAGCCTCAGACATTATCAACTCAAACTTGGCCTTGAGAGATGAAATAAGGGAGCACAGCATCAGCAGACTGTGCAAGTCTGTGAGGGATCTTACGGAGAGGAGACGGGGCAAAGCAAGAAAACCTTCCAGTACATGACGCAAGTAGTGCGTAATTACAGAAGAGAGGCTTTCGGAATGAAGGGCAAGCATGTCATTACATATAGTCTTTCTTTCTTTAGGACAGACTGGTGGTATGACTTAAAAGAAAAATAGCTACCTGCTCTCATTTTACTTTTTATTCCCTCTCAACTCCACTTTCACTAGGTTTCCTGTTTTACATGCTCCCATAAATTTTCCAGCATCCGCATCACCCACGTTTTTCTCCTTCATCATGTTTCCCGTGCTGCTGTTTTCGCMTCTTTCTCTGGGTCCTCGCATTCACTTCTCAGTTGCTCTCATTTTCCTTACCCAGTTTCTCTATGTACCATTTTGCTGAACCCATACATCTTCCTGTTTCCTCTCAGCCCTGCAGCTCACACAGGTCAATTTGGTAAACTCACACTCTACCACAGGAACTACAATTCACTGTGGTTTTATTAGCATCTCTCACAAGCTTATGTGTGGGAGAATGCTGGAAGTCGTCTACTTTAATATTCTGCATTGAACATGCTCAAAATTCCTTGTTTTATCTCATTCCAATTTCCCCATGTCTGTTTTCATGAAGTTACTGATATGGTCCAGAGTCCGTCCTTCAGTGCTCATTTTCTCTACAATTCTCAACTTCAGCACTGTACTACTCCACAAGCACTGGTACCACATCCCCATACTGCTTACATGGGTAGAGGTGACCTCTGCATTCAACCACCTGCATTCCCACATCAGAATTTTTGCTCTCCACTTTAACCACCCTTCTGGGGACTCTTTCTTGACTACAGACCACCCATCTACCTTGTTACATCTGTCCATTACCTCTTGCAGCTTCTGCTCATCACGGGACATATTGAGTAGCATTCTGCTGCCCCGTATCATGGGGATGTCCTGCCAGAGGGACGCATTAGATGAGACTGACAGACGTTGCAAATATGAGTCCTGAGGAGACAGCACTTTCCTCCGTAGCCTTGGGGAGCTTGGGAAACTCGACTCTATATCCTCTGCGAAAGAATCCACTCTCTTCTGGCTTTGAATGGCCTTGTTCAGAACCACATCACTGTACTCCTGATACAGCAATCTTGCTGTGAAGAGACACATATACATTTATACTTTCTATAGCAGCTACTCGCCCTCTGCTTCAATCTGGAGGAAACTCTGTTACTGTCTCAGATTAGGATAACTGAATACATTAGACCACATGCACCTGCTATAAGCAAAGCTCCCCAGCTTCCTGAGTGTACTGCAGGACTCTGGTTTCACTGCCTCCACTGAACATCTCTCTCTAACACTCTAACACACTTGCTACCATGTGGCAGGAGCCCCTCTCCTTTGTGCTCACTGCAAGGGTGAGAGATGATAGAGGAGAGGGGTCTGCCACAGCACTTCAGGCAGAAGGTACTTACACGAGTTGATCAGTTTGGAGTGCCGGCGTTTGAAGTTCTCCACTGCGTCTGCAGGTTTCTTCTCTCTGTCAGGGAATAAGGATTTGGAAACAAAGAGAGAATGAAGAGCACAGCGCCAGGAGATGGCTTATCCAAATCTTARTAACAGATCTGTCACAGCAAGGACCTCTCCTTCCAACAAGCTCAAGCTCCACATGCTTTACTTAACAAAGAACAAAGTTTGGCTTAACGGAAACACTGTCCTAAAGGGACAGAAATACTTCTGTTGCAATGGAGTYCTCTCCCAGAGGGCATAGACTGAAACACAGGCCTAAGTCATTTTATTATAGTTTTCTACTGCTTATCATCACCTTTGGTCCCTCAGGAACAATGGAGAGCGTCAAGTGTCTGTGCTACACAGGGATGGGGGCAAATTCTAAGGGGCCTTTGAGAGACTTACCGCAATATAACTGTTTCTGAACTGACTGGTGGCTCCCTGTGTGCCTTGTGAGCTTCTTCCTCTGAAGGAACAGAAGGAATTTCTGCATATAAGACAATTAGAAAGTAAACACATAACTCCGTTTTTTGAGTCAAGCTACAATCCAAATGATACACAGATACCACTTACCTATACCCCACCTAAGTGGTGGTCTTGGGTTGGAGTACAGGTGCCCTCCTGACCTTTATTTCTGGGTCAGAAACATTCYGGTTTTAATAATCCTTGACATTACTTACACTTTACGTCTGTTACTTAGCCACATTTTCTCTTCATACAAAGAAAAAGGCTGACGCTTTCAGCGATGACAGTAACTCTAAGAGTTTCCCTCTCCGGTTGCCGAAGCGAAGACACTGCCTGTGAGCCCTATTTGGTGCTGCCTTTCCCCYTTCAGCAACTTGGGCCAGGCATCAGAGGATCAATGAATCCAAAGTCACTAGTCATGTCTGAAAGTCTTAGGCTTTCTTTTCTGGACCTTGAGCCCCAAAAAAGTCTCAGTGACTTCTGGGACAGAAATGCTGGACATCTAACAAAGTCACTCCTGTGAATAGTCTTAGAGGGATGCGGCCTGAGAATGAATGCTGTAATCCAGTTCTCACATTTATGTACTATGTCAGCATTCATGAACTGCTGCTTGAGTCATCTTCTGTTTATGTAAAACAGYGAAAGTGTGGATTTTTCTTTTGTTTTGTGAGAGATTTAATTAAATAAGGTGTGAAAAAAATCTRTATAAAATTCATTGGAAGCAGGAGGAGGAAGAAAGCCCAAAGACTGAGCTGCAATCGTGGGTCAGGGAAAAGACAGTACTGTTGCCTTGAATGTTTTAAAATTTGGAACCAAGAATTTATAGGTCAAACACATGAACAAATCTTGATTCAAGTGCTGCCAAACCTTTTACACCCCTCCACACTCCCCTCCTTTTCCTCTGTGCCAAAAATCCAGCGTGTTGTGGACCTTGCAAAATAAACTAAGTAAAAGCTTAGAAGAAGCAAGTATGTTTAAAGATCATGTAAGATACAATAAAGAACAGACATGCATCTTGACAGTAATTACTGTCTGAATGAGCTGCATTACAGAAGATCCATGGTTTCCATTCATGATATCAGTGATTTGGCTTCTATGCAAGTCGGGACCTTGGATCTGACAAATTTGCATTCTTATCTGTAATCTCAAATCTTACGTTCTCAGGAAGATCATCTCTTTCAGAAGGTCAAATTGGAACCTAAAGGTGTCAGTTGCAAAATAAAGGGAGGTAACAAATAAACAAGGAACTGAAACATGCGGTAACAGATACGGGCTACTGAGGGTGTGTGCTTGCGTTTCCCTTACTCTTTGGAAATGGGCTGCTACAAGTGCAGCAAAAAGCAACGGCCATGTGATGGCAGCAGAGATGACGAGCAGAAGCTCTGAACTGAGTCCCACCAAGAAACTCATTCCTGTAGGTAGGCTAAAATAGCCTGTGTTACTGAGTAAGGGTGACAGATCACTGAACATGGAGAAGGGACAAAAAGAGAAACTGGGTGCAAAGTCGAGGGGTGAGGGATCCGTGAAGTGAGATAAGCTCTCTGTGGCAGGTATTAGTGTGAAATGAGGGGACTGAGCCCCAGAGTGCAGCCCTACTCAAGAGAACAAGCAGGATGCACTGGTTACAGGAGCTATGGGAGAGCTGGGAGGGGGGATCTTGGGGCAGGACAGCAAGGGGGCTACAGGGCTGGAGTGAGGAGTATTACCAGAGAGGCACAAGAGCAATGCCGAGCTCTCAGCTCTCATGCCTCTCTACCACATTGCCTATTTAATGTAATTCTACGTTTTTGGTATCTGCAATAAGTTGCGGCGGGGGAGGAAAATGGAGGAGAGGACTCACCCTGCAATATGTCTGGTGGTACTGACATTCTCTTCAGACCCTGACGGTGCCAGTCCTTGCTTTTGACTCGGCGTTTAATTGGGTTTTCTTGATTGGCTGCTGGCTCCTGTGCAAACACCCTGGTCATTTTTTTGTCTGGCCAACTTGATGATTTTTCCAAGGGTGAATGTCTGGGCATTTCCTCCTTTGGCTGAGATACCAAGTGGTGTTCTCCTCCTTCTCCTTCCAGCCTTTGCTTGAGCCTCCTCTCACCTTCTGTTTTCTCTGTGATTGCCAATGGAGCTTGGATGTTCTTTGTGTCCACACCAAAGATGCCTGCCTGTTGCTCCCATCGCAGCTCCCCTGAGACCTCCTCCTCTTGGCAGGTCATTCTGGTGGTTGGCGGTGATGGAGGGCTGAGCTGGAGGAAGTGGATTGGATTGGTGAATGCTAGCATTGGGAGTGGCTGTGCAGAGTCTCTGCTCTTGGAGTCTGTGGATGTTATCAGGCCTTCCAGCGAGGGCCAAGAAGGGTGGTCAGGTGAGGATTTTCCACACTGTATATCCATGTGCTGGTCCACTGTTTCAGGGCCAGTGTCAGAGCAGCCAGCCAACGTTTCATTGCCAACAGCAGAAAAGCTTTTTGCCAACAAACTGACCCCTGAGTCATCAGAAATCTCTGTATCATGGGTACCTGAGTCACCAAGATCCCACTCTCTCGTAACTGGAACAAGGTCATCTTTCTCTGCTACATCTTCTCCATCAGAAGCAGAGGCCCCAGTGTTAGAATCAGACAGAGAGGTGGCAGTCTGGAGAGGATAGCTTATAGTAGGGTGAATGGCTAGTAACTTATTACCGTCCATACCACAGTTGAGATGTGGCCTGGAGTAGGGTACAGGAGCCAGCGGCTGGTAACTTTCAAGGGCTGGAGGTTGAGCAAGGTGATTTGCATTAAGTGCAGGGGCCTGAGCTTGACTGGGGCTTTGGACATGGGAGGGAGGATGAGGAAGCTGTTTGGCATCAGGCTCAGACACCAGAGGTAGGCTTGAGTGGGACACAGGGAACAGAGGTTGTTCTTGCTGGTTCACGGCCAGGACCATATCTTCTTCAGAGGGCCAAGTTAGGGTGCTCAGGACACTGGAGATTCTGGATCCAGGCTCTTTTTGGTTTAAACTGCAGTCAGTCTGATCAAGTAAAGGCATTTGTTGTGCTTCATGATCCACATTTGCTCCCATTTCTTTTCCTTGGATAATGGCACTTTTTTCTGGGGGGTTTTGCTGAATTGCCTCTGGGTGGTTCAGGGGAGTGGAAGTCCTGCCTGGTGCTTGCAGGGCCTCTGGAACCACCCCAATGATAGCCACAGTCCTCCTATCCTCAGGAAGGCTCCCCTCTAGAGGAAGACAGCTCGTGTATATCACGGAGAAAGAAGACGGGCCACTAAGGTCTTCATGAAAGCCTTCCTCAGAAGTAAGGAGTTCATGGGAAGTGTTGGCCTCCCCTGGATCAGTACTTACAATAGCAGTTTCTGCCGATGCTGGGTCCCGCACTTGTACAGAAGCAGCTTGGTTGGCTGGCTTCTCTACGGAGTCTAGCAGTTTGTTCAGCTTGGTGCCAGGACAGTCCTCAGGGGTCACAGAGGCTGTTCCACTAGCACCCTCTTGCTGTGGGCTAGATGTTGAAGCCACAGAGGTGAGCTCTGAGGGTAAAGCTGGAGTGAAGTCCTGAAGCTCAGCTTTTCCCGAATTTTCTGTAACGGGATGAGGATCTATGAGATCAGGTGGCTCCAAGTTCTTGGTACCAGAGGAAAGGTACGCTGAAACAGAAGCCTCTGAGTTCTCTGCGCTAGAAGCTGCTGCCACTCCTCCATGGAGTGATGCATCTCTTTTATCAAACCTCTGGACAGAATTTCTATGCCCATCACTATGCTCATCCTCCCTGCCCAGTCTTGTCCTGTCATCCCAGTCAGCTTCTCCAGTATCCTGACCACCGATAGAAAAGCGGCCAGAGTCTTCTAGGTCTTCGGCCTGGTCAGAGATGTGGCATGTGTGTGAAGGCACCACTGGAGTTTCATCCACTGGGTTCAGGTTATTTGAGGACAGAGGGCTGACAGTGGGTGGCTGACATCCAGGACCTGCTTCTGTGACATGAGCTTTCAGCAGTACACCCTCACCAGGATGCTGATCCACAGAGACAGGTTCCCCAGGAAGAAATGTTGATCCTGTTTGCTCAGCCAAAAAARCATTCTCCAAACCACAAAAGTCCACATTATGCCTGGGAACAGAAGATATCTCTGATCCAAAAGCTGATGATAGAGCCTCCAGTTTGAGCTCTTCCCTCTGCAGTTGTTGTTCCTGCTCATTTTGTTCCTTGTTTTTCTGATCTTTGGGCTCCAAATATTTTCCTTCTTCTGACAGATTCTGCTCTTTGCACTCTTTCTTCTCCTCTTCCTGCTGAAGTTCAGACACTGCTTCCTCCTGTGCTGGTTCCTTATGCTGTGAAGTATTCAATTCAATTTTTTTAGCAGTATCCTTCACTTGGAAGGCACTCTCCCCTGGAGAGGCAGGTCTGCCCTCTATTCTTCTGTGATCATCTTCAAGATGAAGGCGTTTGGAAGTGGATGAGTTTTCTTTAGGAAGCATTACTGTTCCCTGGTCTTTGACCATGCTGCTATCCCTTGTTTCACCAGCCAAGATATTTCCTTCTGCTTGTAGTGAACTTACTTGGCTGTCATCTGTTAAGGTGGAAGACGACTGATGGGAAGAGGAAGACTCTGTATTCTCTTCTGAACCGTGGAGTGCTCTTATGCTTTCCTTAACATCTTCAGAAGTGTAAGGTTTAGCCATGTTCTCTACTGCTTCCTCTGAGGTAGGTTGCTCATCAGTTGCTGGTGCCACTTTTTTGCTGCTTTGCTTCTGCTCTGCACCAGTATCAACCTCCTGCAAAGAATCCGTGGAGATCTTATCCAGAAAAGGCTCAGCCTTATAATGCCCTTCTGAAATGGTTTTACATACCAAGAAGCATTTAGGTGTTTGAGAGGAAATGGCATCAGCCAAAGGAGATTTCGGATGCTGGGCCTGAGGGTCGGAGCCGTGAAAAACCAGTTCTGCCTGGCACTGAGGAAACTCAGTGCTGAGGTCCACAGCCTGCAGGATGGCATTGACAGGGGCTGGCCCATCCTGGACTTTGCTGASAGAGGAAGAGTCCTGGTTGCTTTCCAGGTCAACCAGCTCTACTTGCTTAAGTTTCAGAGAACAATCCAGTCCACCCTCCTGTAAAAGCATTTCCCCTTCCAATTCTGAGAGACCCTTTTGAGTCTCTGCATCACCTTGCTCTTGTTCCAGTCCTGCTGGCACTTTTTGCACAGGGTTAGAGGGTCTGCCCAGCATCTCTGCTGCCTTCCCCAGAGCAGAAAGGCAGTCCTCGGGAGTGCTGAGCTCTGCTCCCTTTGCAGAGTCAGATGGGCTGGTGCTCATTTCGGCTGATACGTGAGGGGCATGATGCTCTCTTTTGACTGCTGCAGAATCCCAAGCTTCCCCAGTGGCACTGCTGGCTTCTGGGGGAGTGGTACCTCCCTCACTGGTTTCTTCAGACTCCATCAGTGACACATCCTGCTAAAGAAAAATGCATTTTGTTGTTACTACTACAGAATGATATGGTGAATCTAATTGGCTTAARAGACTTTTAAAAACAGGTACTAATGCAGCTGAGAAAAAAAAAACAAAAATACATACTTAGTGGGTGATAAGAGTTGGGAAACAAATACCAAGACTGAGAGTAGGCAAACACCCRATGTAAGCTTGCAGTATAAGAGTAACGCCAAAATAAAACTACTAGTGTCTTTTTACTTTTACATGCAAATCCAGAAGGTGACTTTGGTCAAAGAGCARAGATGCTGATCTCTCTGTAACGGCTGCAGTGCAACTTACGAAAAGTGTTGGCCATGGCTATCTATCTCAAACCCAAAAGGGGATACCACAAGGCATTCAGAGAACAAGAAAATCATCAAGATSTCCATTAATTTTTGTGGGGCATGGTGGACGAATACTCATGACCTCTTCTAGTGACTAGTTGAGTCTTAAAGTTCTCTTTGATTTCAACAGGGAAAGGCCTGTGCTTTGGAGCTGATGGCTCTCTTTACAGATCTCTCTGTATGTATGTGCAACACAGGGCCTTACTGCAGCTAATCACAGGAACTGATTAACAAGACATAGGGATGTAMGAGTTTGATTAACAGATAACCAAGACATGACACAAGACACATGATATTTGAAGGCTGTAAACCACATGGGTTGAGAGGAGTACCTCTGGTGTGTGTGGACATATCTACAGACTACAAAGAGAAATTATATCATCGTTTAGTCTACTCTTTTAGGGAGGGGAAAAAAAGTCATCTCAGGATTGTTGGACAGTTTCCCAAAGGATATAGTGGAATTTCCCATCCATTATTGCATTTGAAGTTCAGACATGACAAAGCACTAGGGAATGTACATTTGGGAAATGTCTGTGAAAAGGATGGTAGAATCTGATTCACCGCTTTTATCTTTCTGGCTTCTATCTATCCCATGACCCACAATCCCTACCTTAAAAGACATGTGAAACAGACAAACCTTAGTGGCTCCCATCCCTTTTCTTCTGCCTTTGGGACACTTTCTCTAGTGTTCCAGCCTGTCTTCTCTATTCCCTATCCCCTGCTTATCAGAAATGGCTTATAAATTGCTGCTTCAGGCTGCTTCACATTTCTTCAGGCAAAAGCCCGCTAGCTGTTTAGTGGCAAAAAAGCGCCCCAAGGCCTGGCTCTGGACTGTTTGCAAACCTCGTGCAAAAAAAATTCCTTTTCTTGCTCAAAACAGACAACCCAATCTATACACTTTTTCTTTTCTCTGGCTTTCCTAATTTCCCTAGAATTTTAAGAATAGCATTTTTTCCAGAGTTTCAACTGTTGTTGGGGTGTGTGTGTGACAATTTCAACTTGGGAGACTCACAGAGAAAGGAAAGTCTCCGCATGGAAAGAGAAATCTTTGAGATCAATGGTGATTTCCTTGTGCTYGAGTCACAAGTAACTTCCGATCCCACACAGAAAGTAAAAGCAATAAGGGCATGATTACATCTGGACTAATTGTCCYAGTTAACTCCATGGCCAGGGCATGCCTGACCTGAACGCTGGTTTAGCTTATATTTTCCCTTACGTCAAGTGAAACAGAACACCTGCTCTGAAAGCAAGGAGCCCATGCTCTGGAGTTAGAACTGAAGCGTTATATATACCTTAAYCATGGGGACTGTCATCATCTGATAGCTTTTTTAAAAAATGGGGRAAAAATTGAGTTAACTCATCAGTTAACTTCGTTCCTGCATATTTTTTCTCATGTAATCTTTAATTTTTGTTTATCTTGAACARATAATCTTTCTTACAAAACCAGGCCAAAACTGGGATTATTCAGCAATTTGGATTTCCTGCCCGCCCCCCCCCCCCCCCCAAGCAGCGAGTAGTTGTAAATAGTTATAGTTTCAACAAACAGTATGTTTCAAAGAGATACGTCCATTCAGAAAGTTCCCACGGGGCTTCTGCCACGTCTTACTGCTGTCAGCTAATAGTAAACTACTTCGGTGCTGCTAAACTGTCTTTTGAAACTGATGCACATGGGAAGGTACAGGACCGTCAGGAAGAAGCTCCAGCACAGAAASAAGAGAGCTTGGCAGAGCACAGAAAGTAGCAGGGTCATAAACTTGTAAGCAGCCACCTTGTCCAAGACAGGATCAGCTTTACCTACGTTGTCCCCGATAGGTACGTCTACCCCTCCTTTAACAAAGGTTCCATGATCACATCACATCACTCTTGTGCTACACTGCTGTTAGCTCCTCCTGCTACCGAGCTTGAGTTTCCCCTGCTACATGACTAGAGAAGTACTGCTTATCACACCTAATACAGTCAGTTTTCAAAAACAGGCTCCCCAGGAGCAGAGAGACTGTATAAGGAGACGGGTGGTCTTGGACACAAGCTGATGTCTAAGGAAGGTTTACACTAATAAAAACAGGATGGCCTATAAAGGTCTGAATAGCAAGATCCTCAAACTCAAGTCCACAGACTGTGAGGGGAAGAAGAACTCTTGCTCTCTGTGCTGTTACAGATGTATACAACACTTAATTTCCTCTTACTAAGCTCAAAGATACAGCTTCCACTTCCCTGGCTCTGTTGCAAGGGCTTTGGACAGGTGAAAGGACAAGTTTAAAGCTGCATTTGGAGCAGTTCCACGATGATACTGGGAGACAGGGTAGAGGGAGGTGCACAGCAGATCAACACTGGAAGCTGCCAAGTGAGATTTGTCTCATCATATTACTGCCAGGTGTTTTGCACACCTTAGGGAGAGCAAGAGAGAAGCTTTGGGAAGTGAGGCAGGAGGAGGGACAGGCAAACTTTCTGCAGAGACCGTGGGGGAGAACTTACRCATCTAGTAAGGGAAACAGTTAAGCTCCTGCTTGAAGGCTGGTTCACTGTAGTGAAAGATGCAGATGTCTCTGCAATAAGGATTTAATGGAGATGGGAGAGAAAATAATAAAACAAGACTGACTACACCTGTAGCCTTGACATATGGAGGAGCTACATACAAAAGCCTAGTTACTGGAAGAGATTGCCTGTGGAGCACTGCTGTGTTATGCTCCCACTATAGGTTGGCTTGGCCCTCCACCAGAGGAGACCCCCAGGAGMCCCCCAGGAGCTGGGCGAGCCAAAGCAAACTTTCAGTTAGCATTTGCAGTCAGGCCAGTAACATGACAGACAAGCATACAGGAGCCTATCTGGCAACCACCAACTTCTAGCAGGCTACACAAGCTCTCCCAGAAACCTCACCATTACTGCTGTTGGGGCTTACTGGTCTTCCACATCGCTCTGGATCAGATGTTGAGCGTGCCATCTGTCCCTCTGCTCTAACAGTACTTCTCAAGTGAGGTGGTCTGATGATCCCTGTTTAGATAAAGCTAGCCATACTCTTCTCCCAAGAGGGCCTGGAAATCCAGGACTTCAGCTCACGTACACACAGCAGTGCGAAGCAGCTACCGCCGAACTTATCGGTGATTCTGGGTGCACAAACGCACTGCCAGCTGGAACCGTGAGGGGGTGCAGCYGGCCACATGTCAGCATGAAAACAAAGGAGCAATGCTTGGTTGTACTGCAGTGAGGAGCACAAAATTTGAGAGAGGAAGGTGACCAGCTAAGCARAACGGGACTGCAGTAAAAGTACTAGTGGACAAAGCAATTCCTGCGATGATGCATGCATCCATCCACAGCTTTGCCAGATTACAAAAGGCAATGTAAATGTCATACTTCCTTCCAGTGTGGGTTAATTCACCTGGACGGAGATGACAAACACTTCTGGTTTTAAATAGAAAGTACCTCAYCTTCCCTCCCCCCCTCCTCCAACAAACAAGAAAGGAGAAATAACAAGTGCTATCAAGCACAGACAAGCCCTTCAGCTAGCCAGGAAACAAGGCAACACAGAATTAAGTGGAGGCCTGAGATCCTCCTCCTCCTCCAAAACCAGGGAGAAACCTAGCTTTTCAGTGTGCCCCCTTCACCCTCCCCAGGCGGTGCTGGCCTTGGCCCCTGCGGCTGSGCCGGGCCGTGCTCCCCGTCCCGCTCCCCCAGCCGCGGGTGCCGGGGCGGCCCAACGCCCAGGCTGCTGATGCCGGGCTAGGCCCCGCCGGAGCCGCACCGGCAGCCAGAGACGCTCYGCAGCCGGCCGGGCTGCGGGTCAGCGCACCAGGGGCTCCTCTCCCCGGCTCTCCTCCTCTTCACCCACGCAGCAGCAAGAGCTTCTGGCCTGAGAGGAGAAAGCCATGCGCAACCACCTTTGAGCGGTGTGGACAAGGACGCTGATTTTCTTATTAAAACAAAGGCTTTCCCAAGCAATCCATCGCTCGGTCATACCCTTGGTGTAGAAATGCCAAAGCCAGCTTTAAGTGCTGCAGCTCAGGCAGGAAAGAGCTCCGCGTAGGCTGTAACACCCACCCGAGGGGCAACATGGCTGCCCCAAGCCCCTTCCTGCTATTTCAGCTCGGCTTAATCACCTCTGTCACACGGTTCAGATACACTTCAAAAGGAGTTGGGTGAGTGGGGGCTAGTTCAGAGACTGCCTTTCTCCATAAAAAATCCAGAGAAGAACTGCCACCAGTTACCATCTCCCCAGGGAAGGCCACGCTTTCTTTCACTTTGGCGAGACGCTCAGGAAAGGGATCGATGCAACTGCTCTAACACAAAGCCCGCCCTACCGCAAGTCTCAATTTTTATTTTGATACAGCTACTCGTGCCATGCTTAAGCCTGCTTTCTCAGCTGGATGCCCCTCCATGAGAGAGATGCCCACTGCATATATTCCTCTGCAAAGAGAAGGTTACCGATCTTCATGTACCACCCTTGGGCTGCTCTATCACTGTACAGCCCATCGAGAGAGGTGAAGGAGTGAGGTCAAAACTCTTTGAGCTCAAGAAGAGATTACACAGGGCACTAGAGATAAGAATGAAGGAGGGAAATAACGTTATGTGGAGACAGCTTTGAGGGTACGGAGAGCAGACGGAGCTTGCTGAAGGAAAGAACATATAGAATAAGAAAAGCAATCGAAAAAGGTATGTGCCAAAATAATGTAGAATCTATCGTTATGCTGAACAGTTCATGTGCTGTTAGTATTCTGGGAACTAGGAGTCGCCTCAAGTGTTTTGGGCAAGGGGAAAAAAAAAAACAAACCTGTCGATAGTACCTGATCTCCTGGAAATTGCATCTGAGCTGCTACTGAAGCTTGGGAAAAGTGAATGAGACCTCCCAGTCACACCAGTGCAGACAGTTTGCCTGAGTTTTAACAGTCCCAGTAGCACCTCGCTAGCTTTCACTCATGGTAGGCACATTCAAGATATACCGAAACTATTAATTATCTAACAATTCACTAATTTAGGGGAAAAAAAAAAAAGGATACCTTTCCTACATTTGTTTCCATTTAAGTGGATTACAATACTTAATGCTAACTTTAAAAAAAAAAAAAAAAAGCCAAAGAAACATTTTGGGTAGAACAAAATTTCACCTTGGAAGTTGCTACTGAACATTTGCTAAACAGCAAGTGTAGATCATGGCTTGGATTGTACATTGCACTTCACAGAGATGCAATAAAAATCATTCAGTCTTAAGATAAAATGGGGCCACCTGTATATCAAAAAAACTGGTTCACTTTAAGCAGAGCTTAAGTTTTATATTCATAAAAGCACTGGATAAGCCTTGATATTCTGCAGTCTTCTGGTATGGGAACAAACAAGAATGGTGTGTAGCTCTCACTGCTGTAGCTTAGTAGAAAGACTACTGACACTACTAGGCGGACAGAGGAAGAATTCCCTCAGTGAAAGCAATGTACAGAGTCACCACAAGTTGCTCTATGCAGGTCTCTTTACAAACTTTGGGGATGGAGAGATGACTGACAGAGCCATCTGGGGCACAAAAGGAGGCAAAGATTTCCAAGACGTAAGCGATGATGTGCAGTCTTGGCTGCTAGCAGCATGCTATATACATTCCTAGACAGCAGGTTTGCTGTAACCCAGAGGAGTTCTCAGTTTCTCTTTAAACAGAGTGATTCAGGACCTAGATGGGAGAGATCCTCCAGTTAGCAGCAGAAATTTTGTAGTCTCTTACTATGCTACAGAAGCATGAGCCAGAATCCCACGCTGCTGTTTTTGAGTCTCAGATTAAAGAATGCTAATGTTTGCACCAAACCATTTTGACAGATGCAAATGCCATTAAAACATCAAAGGACTTGGAAACACACTTGAAAGCTTGGCCTTGCCCAGACTGCACAGTGGAACCATTGCTGAGCGCAGTTGTTGTCACGTTACCTGTACCAGTCCTGAGCACAGTTAAGCTATGGACAGATAAGGACGAACAATATTCAGCAAACTGAACTGGGACAAACCACCCTCCCCTGCAGAAAGGGCCCCCGAAGTTATCCTGTCTGATGTTCTTGGCAAACACGTAATATAACCTCWTTCACAGCCGGATCAAGTTCTACCTTGAAAACTGTAAGACTTCTTGCTGCCATTACCAGTAGCTGTCAGAGCCCTACAGCACAGAAGATACAAAGTTGGARTATTTTAGCAGTATGGGACAACTGATAAGCTATACAGAAAAACATACCCAGCCATAAATATACTGGCAAAATGCTGCTTTTGTTCAATAGGTAAAGCATATCCTATGCAACCAAAGCAATTCCTAAAATAGCAACAAAACTGCACTTGTATGTCATACCATGCTAATGACTTCTACCAGCACAACTTCATCGGCCATAACAGCTATAGCTACAGCAGAAACCTGTACCATGTATCTGGCTTCAATATTGTTAGTACCCTCCACTGGAGGTAACAATAAAAAATTGTTGGTATCAACATACCATGAGATAACAACAAGAACAAAAAAAAATAAAAATCTTGAACACGTTTGTCCTCATTTTGTGCTTTTAGAATGCGTGTTTTCAGCCTTAGCTCCCCACAGCATTTTTAATTACCTTATGACTCCAGTAGTGAGATTTATAAAAAAATGTGAAAAAAAAATGTTATGAGACTTGTATCATAATCAGAAATACTTGGCAATACTGTAACAGTGATGCAGCTTTGTACTGAAAACTGCAGCCAAAGGAGAAAAAAAAAAGTCCCTCCAAAAGGGATGTAGGGATGTGTGTGGGGAAAACAGATTTTGGTACAACCCTCCCTTAACCCAGCTTTTCAGGGAACAAACCATTCCTTCTTGGAAATTTAATTGGTGTACTTAGATTGAAGAAGCTAACAAGCACAATGAGACATGTTTGCTATTGGGAGCAAAAAGTATTAGATATAAATAAAATGTTATAAGAAATGTAAATGTGGGAAAGCACCAGCGAGGACCCCTTCCCTCTCCCCGTGGAAAAATAGCTTCACACACCCAAAGCCACAGGAATTGTGTGGGTGCTGAATAGGAAGGTACTAATGCAAACACATGGAAAACTTGTTGTTACTCACGGTGTAATGCCTGCATGGCCAACTGGCATAGGTTTATTGTGCGCATCACAATATTTTCTGTTTTTCATATAGTCCCACTTCCTAGAATCATGTGGTTATGTGAGAATTTTGGCTTACAATTAAGAAAAATGCATGTCTGGCCTTTAATGGGTGTGGAAAAGGCCTGAAAAACAAAGCATGGCTCAAAAATTAGATCTTGCTGTCTGGGTTTATCTTAATTTTTTTTAAGCCAAAATGTTAAGCCTTAACTTGTGACTAATGAGAGCAAGGGCAACTCCTCCTTGTCCCTCTACCTGATTACAGTTTTTCAGCAGTTGGGACTGATGACACTGAACTTGTTTGCAGAGTATTTAGACCTGATCCAGTGAGCTACACGAGCTACCAGAAATTAAAAGACTGGCAGAGAAATATGCTGTGGTATAACTGGGTTAACAAAAATGAATAATCAAATTCGTCAGGCCTAATTTAGGTATTTGCAGATATTCTGCAAAGTTCATTTGTTTATGGTCCAGTCCTAAAAAGWAGTAGAGCTCCTTCAATTCCTTCTACCGCTGCTGACTGTACAAACCATCCAACACCACCTGGAATCAAGTCCTAATAAATTTCGATTAAGACTTGACGCGGCACCCTGAAATCCAGAACAGATTAAGGCAATACGCATCCAGGTTGCTGCCATCTTCCCCCATGTGCCAGTGCACACGTGACCATACGTGAGCCAGCTCAGGGYGTTACCTAGCCGAAAAAACAACCCAGAAGCAGAGTGATGTCAGGAGCCATAAAGGTGTGACACAGGAGAAAAACAAACAAACAAACAAACAATAAAGGTAAATATGACAGCTCCCTGCAGTAGCTGTACATGCAGATGGACAAGCCGTAGCAGCAACTGCAAGGAGTGGACAGGAACAAGAGCCTGGGCGACGGGCCGGCGAGCGGGAAAGCAGAAACCTGGACTTAGACCTCAGTTACGGTGAAACCACACCCAGGACCTACACGCACGTCCCTGACGCTCCAGCGTAGGTGTCTTGCTGCATGCGACTGCCAAGCGCTTCAAACTCAGACACAGGTGCTCCCTCGGCAGCCCACACAGAACAGAAGCAACACAGCAGGGAAAAATCTACGTTTTCAGTACTGACCCTCCGCGAGTAACATTTCTTTTGCTACCTTTCCAGGTTAGAAGCAGGCACCATGGGAAGCGGGATATTCTAATTGGATTTACAACCATTTCCAAAGGAGCCATTATTTTAGGGTTTAATGTTTCCTCATCTCATTGTTGCCACTGACTCTATCGTTCCCATGAACCCAAACGCAGCTTTCTCCCCTCGGCAAAGGACTGGGTATAAAAGGACACTGCATGGCAGCCAGCTCAACTCAAAGGAGCCAGCCCCCCGTGAGCAGCTCTGAAAACAAGTAACAACATGAAGGAGATGCTAGGGAAAGCCCTGGAAACCTCCTCAAACCCTCTGCAAAGTCTAGCGTGGAAATACTCCAAATGGAAGGGGAGGGGAAGGCATTTTTGTGACCTTGTTTTTCAGAACAAGCGGTGAAAAGTTGTATAAATCAGGTTTTAAATGGTGTAACTGATATACATCAATCTTATGAAATGCTTTTTATAACTAGCTTCACCAATTACCACTACCTTATTTCAAAGTTTATAGTAGTAATTACAGCTCATAGATGTTGTAGTTAATATTTAGCATTAGCATATTATAAAAATTTAAAAAAAAGTAGAGCCCTACAGGTACAACCTTAAAAAAAAAATTAAGAAACAGCACAGCTAGGTCAACAATTCTGATATTCTCTATTTCAGCAATATTTCCCCTTATTTGTCAATGGGAAAAAATTATGCCCACATACTTTCACGTGCAGTACAGCTCCAAGTCTGTATTAATTTAAAGCATAGATTTTRCACGAGCTTAGAAATATTACTAGCATTTCTATGATGTACTAATTACAATATTTTCCCATCTTAATAATTAAATGAGTTTCAATGAATAAGGAACAATTACAGATATTTTAATCCTTCCTCCTTCCATTTTCATTTTTCTGCATATGAATGAGGGGGCAGAGTCTGCTTCCCAACACCACCCTTCAGGATTTCCTAAAATACTACTCCTTGATGGCTCCATGGCTCTTCAGATATTAGCTGAGCAATTAAAATCCTGAGATTGCCCTTTGGCAGTCTTTGAAGACATCGACTCTGACTCTTGACTGGCCTACGGCTTCCTTTTCCTCAACCCTGTGGCATGTAAAACTACCTCTCTCTTTCCCCTCCCAGGTCCCACCCCACCAGATGGAGATGCAGAGGAGTAAAATCAGGTCTGTGTGCCTTAAATTCACCCCAAGCTCATGACTTCACTGTACTAGTGAGAAATTAGAGCATGAGGCAATTTAACTCCCAACAGCCACCATGACTAATAGCGTAATACGGACCCGATACAATTTCCTTTCCCTCTTTTATGACACGATCACAAAATAATGCCAGCTCCAGCCGAGGAATGCAAAGTCCTCGGTATACTCGCGTCCACCAACCTACRCAAGCGTGCGTGCTATATTCTAATTGAAGTTGTGCATACTTTAGCATGAATGAGAAACTTCCCCTGGGAAGCTATAGGCACCAGTTAAATGAAATCTAAGACTCGGCTCGCTGTCTTTCCCATTACCTGCAACACACTTTGATCAGTGGGGCATAAACAAACACATAAACATCCCATCTCTCCCAAGTTCAATGAGATACAGCAGAGTTCCTCCAGTTCAGCCTCACAGGCGGCTCTCAGTCATGACTTCTGACACTGCCCATCAAACTCACCTAAACAAGTTTATCAGACTTGGCACACGGCGAACTGTGTCATTGCACTTACAAAAAAATCACTACAGGCAACAGCAGAGAGTACGATCTGGTATGATGTTGCAGCTCAGGAAAGCTAAGAGGTGCTTGAAGGGGGAAGGGGTGGGAGGATACCAGGAGCAGGGGCAGGGGTTTCAGTGTACTGTGCCCGAGAGGGAGGGAAGAGTCAGAGCTCTCCTTCTTTGAGTCTTCTTCCCGAACACTCTCCTGTATGGAAAACAGGTCTTCAGTCTCTCCTCTGCCAGACTGACGCACGTGGGGAGCCCGGCTTTCAGCACAAATGTTTGCTGGCTATTACTTAACCCAGCACCTCGCCCCTGCCACGTGGGACAGCCAGCTGGTCAGCACATTAGTGCATAGGCAGGGGCACAGGCACAAAGCGAGCGACTTTTGCAAGTCCTCGGCTCAACAGGACAGAAGAAGTGCAAGTGAGGCAGAGAGCTGAGGACAAGGCGAGAAGACAAGCGAGGTCCCAGCCTCGCAGCRGGCCGAGCGAGAGGCCGAGGCAGCGGTCCTTGCCTAGGAGAGGCAGCGAAGCAGGAGGGTTTAACAACCCGAGTCCAGCTACTGKTTTATGAGCAACGGCTCTGCCTTTGCTCAGCGGCGGACCCCGCAGCGCTGACAGCTGTATCTGGCTACGACTCACTGCCACGAGGCTGTCGAAGCGAAGAACAGCGACACACACCTTGATGTGACAAATCTACTCTGTCACCCTTGGCAGCGCTTTACACAGAAGGTATGACACAGATCAYGGTAGAAGGGCTCCCAAGAAGCAATCGCATTAAAGAAGGTGCTATCACAGCTATATCCACAGCAGGAGATATCAGCATTACCGCTTTTGTCGCACACATGGAAAACACCCTGCACTCCGAACTTTTGGCTATTCCTGCTCTACTAACATAAGGTGATAAAGATGCACCCATAGAGTTGCTGTTTCAAGTCTTGCCTSTACTAACAGCTACAGCTTATGAACAGTTAAACATAGTTGCGGTCACCTAGAAATTTCAAGCTAGTGGGTCCACAAAGGATAACTGTTATCATCAGTAACATAATACAGGCTGAAACAGGAACATGCACATTAGGATACTAGAAGCTCTCCTTCCTTCAATTCCCCACTGCAGTCATTCATATTAAAAGAAGGATCTACAGAAGGCTTAGATTATAACTATTTTTTTTCAAGGCAACCAAGAACTGTGCCTTTATCCCCAGACCTCATCCAGCAGAATCCCCAGTTCCTAATTCTGGCAGTTTCCAGCAGTTTCTGCCCGTCTGAGGGTCATCTGTGCAACCGAGGTAATACTAACCCCTCCTACCTTACGGACATACTCTGAGGATTAGTCWGGGAGTGGCTGCTCAGTGCACTGAATATGCAAAGCCCTGTTACAAACTCTGTATCTGATTGCAACCGTAAGCAAAGTCTTATTTAAGCAATCCCTTCACCAACAAAAATATATTGATTGCCCATTCTGTTCCTTCCTTCTGTATCTTTTGCCTCCAAGCTCTTGGAGATACATAATAWGTTACTAAGATATTTTCCTTTTGTGCTGGAGAGACGCTTATACAAACAACAGACACATTTTTCACACAAAGTGGTGTCCATAATTAGTTGTTTCAGCTCATTTTGGATCAGTGTTACTCTGGTATCATACTTSTTGTACTGTAGGGATCTCACTGCCCAGTCAATGAAAGTCCCTGCCCCATAACCTCACATACGTCAGATAGTCACAGTTGTCTGTTTCTCACTGTGCCCACATCCAGGTGAGACCCCTTCTGCAATTCCATCGATTTTATGATGGAATACAGCATATGGTGACATACAGCATCGGCTATTTCTTGCTACCTCTAAGCACAAAACTCTCTCTCTACCAAACCACTATTTAAAACCAAGTCGGTGTTTTTGCACATGCTTACCTCAACACTTCTGTATTTGGCTCCTGCATCTGTTAGCACATGATTTTTTTTTCTTTAAATACACTTTGTTCACTCTTTTCCATTTTCACAACCAAACTTTGTACAATGCCATCTTTCAAATTAACTTATCAAAGGAAACATGCTAGTAAAACATAACACAATTCAGGGCAGATTTGCTTTCATATTGCTTTACTGAACTTGAGACTTCTGTTCATGYCAGTTTTCATTGCCCATGCAATCCAGCAGATCCATCTTTTCTCGTTCTGTTACTTTTTAAAGTCATTTTGCTATGACTATCAGAGTTAATCTGTTTTTTCCTCTTTTACACTCGGATGTCTATTTTCATGCCTTTGATACCACTATTATTACACACTCAGCGGCTGAACAGGTAAAAATGATGCTGCCTACAAAATGACGGAAAAGCGGCTGCGGTATGCCTGATAACAGCCACTGGGCAACTCAGCTCCCATGATTTTTCTATACACGCAGCCACAATTTTCAGCTGCTTTTTATGGCTCTGACCCTCCCTTGTGACTGGTCAGAGCACACATTACAATGACATAACTGGCATGCCTGGCCTTGCTCTTCCAGGATAAACCACACTTCATTGCTCCAGCATACGTCCAAATTGCTCATCTTCCTTTCTCTGCACCTCTCTGAAACGAAACAGCTCAGTTTACTCATTGTGCAGGGGCAGGAAGATAAGGTGGACCACACGAGCAATGTCAGAGGAAGACTGCCTTCCCAGATGGCACAGGACTCGGACTGAAACGAGCAGCGTTGACCCTGTGCCTACAGGAACACCTTATAGCTTCCCTTTCAGTCCCCTCATGCGCACTAAGAGAACATCCCTTCTTCCCAGTAGTGCCCAGGGATGAAGAAGAGAGCGACAGTGCAGTAAKGTATTTCCCATCCTTCAACACAGCACCAGATGTTGTTAGGAAATTACTGGGTGACTTGAGGAGTAAACCCATCTCTCTCAATCACTTGCACATTTAGGAAAACATGCTGTGACTCACAATTTGCTATAAAAACAGGGATACTCCCACTTCTTTTTGTCTGTCTCCCCACAGCATCCTCTCACTGCCCAGAGGTTTGTCACAGTGTAGGGTCTTGACAGGGTTGCGTGCTGTATTGCAGCCTTYTCAGTGCTACCCCCACTGCCCATCCYGACYCTCTTCTTGCCTATACCTGAAACATGCCTTTCCAGGCGAAAACCTGTCCTGAGGAGGGGTAGAGAAGGGAGAGAAAAGTGCATTATTCTAAAAACATCCATCAGCTATACTGTACTCAGACTCAAGCCTGAAATATCTCTATGCACAAAGTGAGTTACAGAAAAAGAGAGATGCAGAGAAGCAACAAACAATGGAAGGAGTTATTTGAGCCATCTGCAATACCAACAAGCAGGACCAAATCCTCACCACTCTAAATATTGCACAGTGAGACACTGTCCCTGTCCTGCAGGGCTGACAGTATACTCAGAACATCTCTTCTCCTATAAATCCAGCAAGAGGGGAAAGAGATACCACCGCACCTTCGCAACATCGCTATGCAACCTGACAGTCCTCACCTTTAAAAACAGATAGTGATCTCAGAGTACTTCAGAAAGGAGATCAACTCAAAAGTTGCAGCTAGATTACATTTCATAGGTCTAGAGTTACCCTCGGACGCCTGCACTATGGAATACCTACAGTAAAACTTCGGCATCTAAACAGCTGAGGCTTAAAGCATACCAAAAGGATTTTGCCYAGAGACCAGACCCACTGAAAACACACCTACAGCATCAGAGCACCAGTATRGCTACAGCATCCTTCCTTCTCCTATGAAATGAATACCAGCAAAGCTATACTCTTACTGGTGTGCTCTTACCAAGYTTCCACTAGCACCCCCTCACAGGACAGGAATCTAATAAAGAGGTAAGGGTCCAGTTAAGATTTATCCTAGTCAAAGAATATTTGCAGGCACTTTTGATCGTTACACCTGTACAYTTTTGTGAGTGTAAAGCACACATACCATAAAGCTTACACACGCTTAYTTTTTGTAGCTGCCCAGCAACACTGTGGGCAAAGCACTTTCTCCTTGCCACCCCTCCTCCCACTAGTAGTGTACGTGTTAGTTTAACGCTGATCCGGACATCTCCTTCTATTATTAAGTGATACGCAAGTGTAGCCATTGCAGCCACCTTGTGGCAGCTGCGAACAACAACCACGTCCAACAGGTTGCAGGGCTGCTTGTAACCCGSACTCGGGCCTTGCGCCACATGCCTCCTGATTATCTCAGGGCTTCTGCGRTCTGAACAAATCGTGCCCTGACATGACCAGGATCCTAATCCCCTCCCCTCTAGAGGGGGTGTATTTTGGATCCTC
This sequence comes from Oceanodroma leucorhoa, assembly GCA_030449065.1. Taxonomy (NCBI): domain Eukaryota; kingdom Metazoa; phylum Chordata; class Aves; order Procellariiformes; genus Oceanodroma; species Oceanodroma leucorhoa. The sequence continues at coordinate 2,055,698 of JASVER010000076.1, forward strand.
AGACTCTACTGTTGGATTCGTCAATGAAGCGGCAGCCGTTCCTCACCTCTCCTCTTCCAGTCACACCCTGTGCAAGGCTGGGTCTGCTCACGAGCGTATGGCTCTGCTCTGCCCACGGGTGGCCCATGGAGGGGACCACCAAGCTTGTGGATCCCACTGGGCACCASCTCAGCCTGACCCAGGTAAGGATTTGGGAAGTTCTGTGTATGATCAGCGGCAGGAACTCCGGTGCCAAATGCGCTCGGAGCACCAGCAAGGCCCAGGGGCAGTGGACCTCACACACTGAGCACCTGCACGCAGCTAGATGTTCAATTTGAGACTGCAAAGAGGTAGTTTGACGTCTGGATGTCACACACTTCTACRTGACTTACTGCAAATAGGATACATTCACAGGAAGCTCATTTATGGCCAGCCCTGCTTTAATGCAGTATTCTCTGAGCAGCAGGTTCACGCGCTTCCTCCCACTTCAGCTCACTTCTCATATACTATCCAATTACAGTTTCTATAGCCACTCCTCCTCAACCTCTTCTAGCACCAGAACACYCTCTATTTTGTATACATTTACATATGTGTGTCTATTTACATATGTACATTTGTACACATGTCATGGTAATCACCCTCCCCCCTTCTATATTTTTCCCACTATCAAAACGAACAGCCCTCCCCCGACCTTGCACTGAACTTGTACTGAAGTCATGGGAATTTCTTTGACTTCATCTAGCTATAATCCAGCCCCCAGACTGTGACCTCAAAACTAGTCTCCACCACAGGCTCATTTCCACATCTCCTGCAGTGTTCAGCATTGATCACTTGAAGGAATGGCATTTAAAACAATAGATGGGGAATGGGTTTTGTGCCAGCAAACTAATTGCACTAGAAGAGCAAGAAAGCTGGAATCACTTGTTAATGGAGGAGACAAGATTAACGAAGCTCTCCCAGAAGCGTACCCCAGCTGGCTCAGGCACTGAAARCCACCGAGAACCTCACATCAAGAACACACAAATACATTAGCTTGCAACTTTTCTGCACTGATGAACCTTTCATGGGTATCAGTATGTCACAGCCAAGGCACAGACCTTCTCCTTTGTACATTGAATGCTCTTTCCCACGCAAAGTCTAATTCCAACACACACTTCTTGACCAAAGACATAAATGCAGCTGACCTAAACCCAGTCTTGGCTAAACACAGTTCTCCCAAGTCATGCAACGGAGTTAACCTGGGCTACTGAGCAAATCGGGGCGGCTGTTCTCACACATCTGCTGCAAAGGGAAGGTGAAAAAATACATTAGCTTCCATTAAGATTTAAGGTCAGGTGTGCTTGTGACAATTCCTTTATCTTAAGCCTTAGTTTCACAAGCTCTTCAGCTTGCCAAATGGAGTCCCATTCTCTGCCCTCCTTCTTCCCACACACTGCCCTTTCTCTTCTGGCGGTATAGGCATGTGTGTGGTCTCACAACGAACAACAGCAGGGAACCGACGTGGATGACAACAGGTAGGCATGACAGCTTCTTTCAATGGCAGTGTCAGCTGAGAGGATTTGTGCAACCACAGCCTGTTTATCCGAGCACAGAAATGTAGGAACTAAATGTACAATTCCCTCTTGCATCTAATCTGGCACAGGCATGGGGCTGCTATTGAAAGGGGTAGTCCCTCTCCACGTTTCTCATGCCCAGTGGCATGCAACCCTTCTGCATCAGACCTAACACTAYCTGGCCACAGAGCAGGCTGATCCAACTTCCAGATCCAAAAGTCATTTTTTGTTTAAGGAAGGGGGTTAATTTTCAGTTGGAGCCGTGATTGAACTGATTTGAGGCCACTTGGTCACTARATCCAATCCAAGGGAAGCAGCAGGAGCTTGCAGTCAGGACTGGATGAGAACTGGATCGTTCCTTCAGCAGCAGCCTGTAGTTACGCTGTATTAACCATCACGTGAAGCCGTACCCCAAGCAGCACAAGTTATTCAATTACATTTCTCTGAAAGCCCCGTCTGCGCACAGACACCACAGCCAGGCGCACTTAGCCACTGCTGTAAATTATACCAGTCGCCCTATGACTACAGCTCCACGATTGCCTCTTCCCAGAAGCAGAGGTTAGCACGGATAACAGCTGTMAGCTTGCGGTACAATAGACCATCTTTTTGCTGGAATGTGTCATCCTGGCAGCAACAGGCTCTGTAATCTGGCATGAAAATTTGTAGCRAGACTTTGTGGTTAGGAACCAGGCTGGACAGATTGAGATAAGAAATTAGCGAGGGTAATCAGCTGTTGGAATAATTTACCTGGGGAACCAGTGCAGTCTATCACTTGATATCTTGAAATCAAGACTGGGTACTTTTCTAATAGAATTTTGGATTTGATGCAGYGATAACCAGCTGGGAATGTAAATACCTGCTGGGGGTCAGAGTAAGGCATCTGTCCCCAAATGGCTGGTACTATGAACATCAACTGTGTGATCACCTCACAGAAGAGGGAAACAATTTCTCTCTGTACAGCCCAAGTGCCGAAACAATAGAGCACAACTACAGTTGCACTGAAGTCACTTCTAAGTACTTCATTAAAAGATAYAACAGGAGTTCAGTGAGGAGCTGCAAAGCTGAAAGGAATTACAAAACTTACCAGGCATGACTATTGAAATAAGCTAGTTATGTATAATTTAGCTAAACAGTAACTAAGCAGCCAACATCAAACTGGAAAAATACCAGATGACAGAAAGCATAGTAACTCTTAGAATCAAATAYTCTTGAAAAAAAATGTGATTCCAATTATGAATTTGAAATCCCTTGCAGGCTGTTTCTTAAATTTTGCCTGGAATAACCATTCATGTAATTTACATAAATACAAACTAATTAAATAAAACAGCCCACTTTAAACAAGACTCCAAAGTAGAGTATGTTAAAAAAAAAAAACAACCCTATAGCAAAATGTGGCTCTTTACCTCTAGAAAGCACTTGAAACAAGTGAATCGTAATAAAGGATAAGACTCAACAGAACAAGAGCAAGAACATCTATCTAAAGTTAACAAAACAAAACAAGTCCCAGGGAACAGACTCTTACCGGCAAAATCTATCAGGATGCACAAGAGGTTCCCAGAGAAAGTACTCGTGTCCCACTATTTCAGACAGCAGGAACAGGGGGCTTCAGCAAGAGCACCAACCTCAAGCCCAGTCACTTCTTGTCACTAGCGATTAGATCGTATAACCCCACTCACAGATTTATCAAGATCGCTAGGCTACTGCACAGACACTACAGTACCAATGCTACCCTCAGTCACGAGTTGGCAAAATGAGGTTCTACACGGAAGCCAACCGAGCTGTTCCAAATATTAACAGTRACTGAGAATTAAGAAGAATTCAGATTTGGTACAAGTTCAAGTCTGATTTACGGATGCCTCCTCCTCACCCAATTCAGTCGCAGTTCTGAAATCTGGGTCACCCATACATTATTCCTCCAAACCAAGCCACCTCCCTCCCATGCAACCCTTTAAAAGGACTCTGCCCTTATCCAAGCCATCTCCAACAAGCCATTTAGGTTACAAGAAACTCCAAAACACCAGAGAATCAGGTCACAAAACTTCAACAACACGTTACAGATGTGGCTTGGTCAGAGASGAACAGGCACGCAGCTCAAGAAACCAACGGCATCCACATCCAGCAGCTCCTTGGCAAAGTCTGCAACAAGTCAACACAGACGAGCTGAGCTCAGATCTCCTTCCCTGACCCTGTATTCCCTACCAGGTTCAATCCAGATCTTACCCAACCTCTGGGAATAAACGAAGCATCAAGCGCAAGGATAACGTGGGTGCTGGGGGGAGGATGGGTCAGGCCAGAACCGTGGGAGCTCAAAAGCCCCCCGGCAGGTTGTTTGGGGCGCTGAGGCTGCCATCAGAGCTGGTGCAGTGGCTGGGGCTCCGAAGCGCCTGCRGGAAGGAGACGGGAAGCCAGCAGCAGGCAGGTATCTCGCCTTTCCTTCCCCTGCCTTCCCTCCGTGACARGCCATAAAAGTCACGAGGCGCCAGCCAGCAGAGCAAGGAGGAAAACAACGAGGTGTCCAGAGTTCACGCACAGCCCCGAGACTCCCGGGCCCCGGCCACGGGCGGCCCGGCTGGAGCTGCAAACCCAGCGAACACCGTGGGATCTCGCTCCTGCGTGGGAGGCACCATTTCTGCGGGAAGAGGCTCCGGCTGCTGGCAGCTGAGCCTGGGACCGGGCCTGTGCTCCGGGCCCTACCTGCTGCCGGCAGCAG
>JASVER010000076.1:2059974-2092451 GCA_030449065.1 Oceanodroma leucorhoa
GTCCCGCACAGGCCGCCGCGAAGGCTGCGGCCCCCCGGGGCCTGCCCCGGGGCCGGCGGAGAGGCGCCCCCTTCGCCGGGGCACCGGCCCGCCGGGGCTCAGGCAGCGTCCCCCCGGCGGGAGCGGCTCCCCGGCGCTCCGGGCCCCGACGGCGGCCCTCCCCGCGCACCCACACCTGTGCGCCGCGGGCCCGGCCCCGCGGAGGAGCGCAGCAGGCCCGCCGTCCCGCCTCGGGAGGGGCGAGCGCTCCCTTCCCCGGAGATCCCTCCTCCCCGTCCCCCTCGGGTCCTAAAATGGTGGAGCCCTCCCTCCCGCTCCCCGAGCCTGCCCGCCGCCCCGGTCCCGGGGGGCAGCCGCCCCTCCGGCCCGGCCCGGGCTCCGCGGGGAGCCGGCGCCAGGCCCGCGCCTCACCCCGCCTCTCCCGGGAACACGGCAACGCCGCTCCCGCCGGGCCGGGCCGGGCCGCGCCGCCCCCGCCGGCCACCCTTACCTGCGCCGGCCTCACATCGCCGGGCCGGGGCCAGCGCTGCCCCCCCCGGCGCCGCCGCCGCCCCCCGCCCTCGGCAGCCGGCCGCCGTCTGCCCGCGGGGCCGCAGGTATGTCATGAGTGCGGCGGCTCCCAGGTGAGCCGGGCACACCTACAGGAAGGCAGGCGGGCCGCCCTGATTGGCGTGCGGGGCGCAGCCCGGCCGGCAGCGGGCCGCGCTCCGACGGCGCGGGGCAGGGCGCAGCCGCCGCCGAAGGGCCAGCGCGGGACGCGGCGGCGGCTCCGGCTCCGGCTCCGGCGGCTCCTGTCCCCGGCCCCTCCTGTCCCGGGCCGGGCGCAGCCCTTCGCGCCCGCCGCGTCCGAGCGTAAGGTATTTTGCCTTTTTTTTTTTCTTTCTTCTTTTTAATTGCAACGGGGGTAATAACTGCGTCTTCTCCCGGGTTTGGGGGTGAAAAGGCGCTTAGCGCTTGGTTGCTTTGCCTCCAGGGCAAAAGCAGAGCGGGTACACCTGACCCACTGATCCCAGGTACCCGGCCTGGCTCAAGAAACAGAGGGACTTTTTACTTTTTTTTTTTTTTTTTTTTAATTTTTCTTCATTACCTGAGTCTCTTGTTTTCCCGCTCCTTAAGGTCACTCCTTAACTTTGCATGCGTGGACCCTCCTGCTTTGTATTTCCTCCCAACAGGCAGCCGGGGTTTTAAGGAAAAGCGCCGGGTGTCGGGAGAGTCATCCTCGCTACACGTGGCAGGGCTTTGCCCCTGCAGCAGCAGASCTCGGAGATCTCAAGATTACATCCGAGATCGTCAAATAAATGTAAATGAATTAAACACCTGGATTCAGAAGAAATTGAGCGGGATGTGGATAGAAAAACTCTGTAGGCTGTATTACAAATCTGAATCCACAGCTACCRTTCTCGGGCATCCTGTCTCTCCTAGGTACACAGGTAAATATCCTGAGGAGCCYAACCTGCATCAAAGCTTTCTCTGGTTGCTGTGCTCAGCTGTGGACTGAAAGGGGATGGCATAGCAGTTCCCAATAAAGGAAATTCTGTCCCTGTCTGCCAGCTTGACTGTAGCGACAGGRGCACGCAGTCTGTAGGGAGACTTTCCCCCACGTGGGAGCGTGGAACAGAGCCTGGTACAGAAAAGGCATAAATAAAGGGAAAGAAGAAAAGGGGAGGACAACTAGATACAAGACAACATGYGTTTGGGAATAGCAGGAAAAAGGGAAACCCTGACACAGCTGATTRTTGTCATCATAAAAAAAAAAAGAAGGGCGAATTCAGAAGCTTCGTTCTCCACTGCCCCAGTTTTATTATTTGCGGCAYAGATGCCTGAATTTGCTTAAAGGAGTACAGGGTTTATGTGAGAATGCACCGCAGTGTAGATCTTTGCTCATGAAGGATGCAAGGTGAGCAAAGAATTATGCTAGACAGTTGACTGAGGAAGGAATTACCTATATTATATTTTCTGTCTCCTCAAATTGATATCCAGTGCCATCTCTTTGCTGTCTTTTTTTCCTAATCATTTCATGAGGCTTGCAGGTGTGTATCCTCCAGGACATGCTCTGAAGAGTTCAGCAAAAGAGAAGGGGGAGTTTGTCCCAACCACCGGAGAAATTCTGTGCCCCACACCCGGGCAGTCTTCAACCCTCCCTTCCCTGCACGACCCATGTGGGGTCTCCCAGGCAGGAAAACTCCCCCCAGGAGTGGCACATTGAAAGCTCCACCCAGCCAGCGACAAAATCATACTCGTGCTTGCTACTGCTTTCTGATTCAATTAATTCTTTCATTCGTGTGGTTGAATTATTCCACCATAGTGGGTCAGCTTCTGTAGTTGAGGTTCCTCTTCCACATCACTGCGTTTACAGTCAACGGAGAGGAGAGGGATGCCTCAAATTCCCACAAGCCAAGAGACTGGGGAAATCAATTCTGGATCATGTCTCTTTTGGGTTGGTGCTCAAACCTCTGGGACATTACATAAATAGGCGATGCCTCTTCCTGCTGCGTTTTGTCAGTTCCTAGCAGCTGGCAGCGGGCTGGAGTTGGGCATCCTGGCTGGAAAACAGCACCTCTGTCATCCAGAAAAGGACAACTTATTGTCTAAGGAGGACTTAACCTTTACCCCTCKCCTTGGCACCTCCAGCAGCTGTAGGGGCAGTTTTCTATTTGCTTTTGTGAATCACATCCTGAGATACCTTGCTTTCCCTGCCCATTGCACAGAAAGTTTGAGTCCCTAACTTTTCTTCATGCATTACATAGGGTGAAGAAGTGCCTGAAGTCATAATGTGCAGCTCTCAGTATCACAGTATCTATATCCTTCTGTGGGCCAAGCTCTGCTTCCCTAACTCGGTGGGAACTGGACTCCTAACTTCTCTGTGGACCCATGCAAAATTACTACAGTGCCATTAAGGTGGTACTTCTGCCAGTGGCATGGAGGGAAGGTCAATGAAGAATAGGTGTGTTAYAGAATTGCTGAGGCTGGCCAGCACATCTGGAGATCATCTAGCCCACTCCTTGGCTCAGAGCAGGGTCAGCTGGAGCAGGCTGCCCAGGACAGTGTCCAGTCTGGTTTTTAATATATCCATGGATGGAGACTCCACAATCTCTCTGGGCTACCTGGTTTAACTACCAGTTTAACCACCCTCRTGGTAAAAGAAAGGGTTTTCTTATGTTTAGAACATCTGCACATCTGGAGCGCTGCACAGAGGTCCTGTCCCATGCCTTCCCCTTCTCCTTTAGGAAGGTGAGCTACAGTGAGTCAATGTTTTTTGCCCAGTAGATCCCACAGCGCGGGAGTCCTCTCCCAGCAGRATGAATGTCGAGATCCAGTATTAGTGGGAAGCAGGACAGAGAGGAGCACAGAGGTGTCCCAGGTGGATTGGGCTGCATCGTCTCCTATCTCAGCCCACCAAATGCTGGGCTGCACCAGCTGAGTACCTGGCATGACCCTTTCCCCTCCAAGGAAACATTTATACTCCAAAGAGGCCCAGCAGCACCAGGAGCAGGGTCCTCCTGTACCCTGCTATGCTCCTGCTTCCTGCAGCACCCAGTACTACCTGAGCACACTGCGACCTCGGTGGGCTGAGAGGCAGTTCGGACACTAGCCTCCCACTCACACTTTCTTCTCCTGAGTAGGCATCCTCCTCGTGAACATCCCATCCAGCTGGAGTCCTTTGTTGTCCTCACCACTCCACAGCAGACGTTATTCTGAGTTTAACTTCTACTATATGGAAAGCACGTGGTTGTAAAAAGCCAGGTAGACAGCAGGACAGAACCTGGCAGTTTTAGTAACTTAGTTAAGCTGCTGACATGTCAGAAGTATCATGGGGGGTCTAAGGGTCTTCTTAAATTTAACTAAAATCATCTGGTGAGCCCTCATGCCTTGGAAAAACAAATAACTTCYCTGGGTGTGTTTAGCAGCTATATCTTCCTCCAAGCAGATGCAAACCTGTGTAGATGGCAAGAAAAACCCTTGTAAGAATAGAAGGAAACAGAACACTATGCTTGGAAAATGAACCAAAGTAAGTTTATACAAGCAGCAAGTAAAACACCCATCCCCAGTGAGTCAGGTCCTGGCTGTTTCCTATTTCCTCCAAGGCTTGCTGTGAACATCCAGTGGTAACAGTCCTTCTGAAATTCAGTCATGTCTTTTCCTGCCCCTTATTTATAGCTTGCTATCAGCAGTTAGCAGAGTCCCAACATCATTGTGGATGAAAAGCTGGACATGAGCCGGCAATGTGCGCTCGCAGCCCAGCAGGCCAGCCGTACCCTGGGCTGCATCGGAAGAAGCGTGGCCAGCAGGTCGAGGGAGGTGATTCCACCCCTCTGCTCTGCCCTGGTGAGAGCCCCCCTGCAGTGCTGCGTCCAGCTCTGGGGTCCTCAGCACAGGAAAGACATGGACCTGTTGGAGCGGGTCCAGAGGAGGGCCACGAAAATGATCAGAGGGATGAAAGACCTCTCCTATGAGGACAGGCTGAGAGAGTTGGGGTTGTTCAGCCTGGAGAAGAGAAGGCTTCAGGGACACCTTATTGCAGCCTGTCAGTACTTAAAGGAGGCTTTTAAGAAAGATGGGGACAGACTTTTTAGTAGGGCCTGTTGTGATAGGACAAGGGGGAATGGTTTTAAACTAAAAGAGGGTAGATTTAGACTAGATATAAGGAAGAAATTTTTTACCATGAGGGTGGTGARACACTGGCACAGGTTGCCCAGAGAGGTGGTAGATGCCCCATCCCTGGAAACATTCAAGGTCAGGTTGGACAGGGGGGCTCTGASCAATCTGATCTAGTGAAAGATGTCCCTGCCTATGGCAGGGGGGTTGGACTAGATGACCTTTAAAGGTCCCTTCCAACCCAAACCATTCTATGATTCTATCATTCTRTCATCCAGCATTGCATTTTGACAGGCCCCTCTCCAGCACACCGAGAGAAGTGCAGACTCTCCCAGACCTCAGCTCAGCTTTGGTACCACAGGTCCYGTGTTCTTTTTGGATTCGTAGGTGCTAGTGCCTTGTTGAGCTACAGCAGGTGCTCGAGTAAAAGAGGAAAAAAATGTCAGTTTTGCACAGTTCMCTCACATTTTTTTTTGTTTTTATCTTGAATACAGCCTTATTATTGACAAGGGTTTGGGCCTGTCTTCATCTGAGAATCTGCTTCAGTGACAGTCATGGATGCAGTTATAATGATGAACTCCTACTGTTGTCTACTGCCAACAAGTGACCTAGACACAACACTGTGTTTGCTCTTACAGAATAAAACCAGGAGCAAAATAATCCACTTAAAATATATATCTTTATAATCCTTATTCAACCTCATCCATTTTTTTTCATACAAAAAGCAGCAAGGACTCTTTGTCCAAATGCATACCTACGTATGTGCCACGGAGTGATAGTTTTACGTCATGATGAAGTATGTACCAGTTACTATGAAGGTCTACATTGGCAGGATGGATCAAGAATGAATGGCCCATTTAGTGTGTTGTACAAATTTCTTCCAAAATAATAGCAGTGGTCTTCCCTGATGTGCAAATTGGGCCATTGTCCTAAATGGGTTGTTTGCTAAACCCCACTGTCTTACAGGTGCTGCCAGGAAAATGTAAACAAACGGGCAAGACTTCAGACTGACAGTCAGAGACAAAGGCTGCTGTTAGAGGCACGAGGGTAAGGGCTTGTCTGGAGAGTCCCTGCCTGTCAGCTGCATAAGGTGGAAAAAGCATATTTTTATTTGCACGCATCCATTTAGCCTGCCATTGCCCAACAATTCACTTGATTATAAGCTACTGCCTGTTTTAAAAGGCAAGAAGGTGGTTCTTACGTTGTGGACGTGGGCCTGGCAGAGGCTGACGGGCTTTCCCAGTTACAGCTGCAGCTCTTTCACTGCGATCCGGGCTGGTGTCAAGGAAAATGGCTGCTCATGCCGTGGGCTTCAGAAAGGTGTGGGCTTCGCACATGTAAATGCTGGTTTCCTCGACCTTTCCTGATTTTGGTTGAATTGGAGCTAGGAGTGGCCAGTCTCCAATAGCAAAAGCAGGCAAAATAGCCTCAGATTTTTTTTTTTTTGCTGAGGGTGCAAATATCATCAACTGAGCAGAAGGCAAGACAAACTACTGTGAATGGCTCATAGCATTAGGTACAAACCAAAGAAAGAAGACAAAAAATCCCCACAACGTATCTCCTACACAGGATTTCATATGATTAGCTACAGCAAAACGCAACCCAAAACTCCACATCTATTTCCTTATATACTGTTTTAAAAGACAGAAGGGAATAGCTTAAAGCTTAGTCCAATTCAATTCAACATCCTTTTATTCAAAATATGGAATTCTTGCACAAGCAAGAAGCTCCTTTGAATAAATATTGGGGGAAGAAAAGGAGCTATAACTAAATGGGGTATATTCTCTGAAGCAGTTACCCAACCTTTAACGATACATACTGTGGTCAAAGCGACCTGTTCCCTGCTCACCAATAGTATTTGGCAACTCAGTGACTGCATTTTCAGTGAAATAGTAGCAAGCTTTTACATTTTTAGGAAGATTTTCCTCAGCCAAAATTGCAAAAAATTACATTTGATATACCTAATGCAATATGATATCACACTCCTTCCTGTTGAATATATGGCTTTTCAAGCTCTGTTCCCACCTGATTAATATACAGAGATCCATATGGAAGTGTCCCTGCAGCTAAATGACATGAGCTTGATATATACTTTTTTTTCCAAAATGTAAAGCTTGAACTAGTGCAGGGAAAAGATGGTTTATGACCAAGAACAGCAATGAGGGCATTCCTTGGTACTTTACACTGAATGTCAGCATAGGTGTCTTTCATTTTATTCAGTAATTTCTGGCTGGTTGTCCACACATCAGGAGGTCCATGGGCTACCTGAAGAGGATCCACAAAAGGTAACTAAGAAATACAAGGTGATATCTGTAAACAAGGATCTTAAAAACAAAAACAGGTTAAAAAATGGTGCTACATATTATTAAGATGCCTCCAAAAGGACAAAAACGCATTATGGAGAAAAAACATTTGTATTGGGGAATGAGCAGTCTGACAAGGAGAAAGATAGGAAAGATTTTAATGGCTTTTCCTCTACTCCATCATCAAAAGTGTCAATTCCCGGTAATCCAGAATACGCAACATTGGTCTTACTATCCAGAAATGCCACAAACAAATTTTGAAAAATCTTAATGAAAGCTGGTTATGCAAACGTTTCCAAACAGCTGTTCTTTTACGCCAATTGACATAGGCAATTTCTAGCTCAGTTATGATTTTAAGGAAATCTTTGGGCTTACGCTTTCTCCCCACTGAGACGCTACATGCAAAGTCTACTCCAGTTACTGCTTGTTCTTGGCAGGTGCYTCTCAGACTGAAATCCTCCGCTGCAGCTCCCAGGGAGGCTTTAGGAGGCAGCTCTCGCTTTCCTGCAGCGCTCCCAATTTGTGTTTGCGATTCTGAACGCTGCAAGAGGCATGCAAAAAGCTATTTTTTCCCCAAATCCTTTGGTGATCTCAGATACACRTGGCCTTCAAAGATCGGTGAGAAGAGCTGAGAACATTGCGGGCTGCAGCGCAGGGGAGCAGCAGCAGCTTCCTGAGGATATTGCGAAGTCTGGTCCAGGCAGTGAGGCTGCCGCGATGCCTCTGCAGCCGTCTGGCTGGGATCCAGTTCCTAAGAGCCCCRTCTTGAGTATTGCCTCCCCAGATTAGGAGACTAATTTGCTAACAGCTTTGCTCTTACCTGTTCTTTTTCTTCAGGGGCTCCATCCAGAGCTCTGGCTCCGTGGCTGTAATTCATAGCCTCGATACTTTATAGGTATCGTTTCCTCTCTTTACTCCTGCGGTACTCTTGATCCTATGGACGTTTAAGAATCAGATTCTCCCTGCAGACTGGCGGGGTGCGTGGCCTGTGAACTCAGCCTCTTGGGGTGGAGGAAGTCAGTGGAGACCAGCATCAGCAAACAGGCAAACGGGAATTTGCCAGCGTCGTGTCCAGCCCTCCTTCCTGCACGGTGGCAGCAGAGGGGCAGGGAGGSCAGCTGCGCAGAAGATAACTGCTTGAATTAGACGCAGCTAAATCCTTGTACAAACTTGAATCAGAGTCCTAACGCTGTGTCTTGGTGCAGTAAATTGTCTCCCAGCGCACTCCATACACGCGTCTCTCTTTCACATACACATGCAGATAATTGCAGGATTGGAGTCTCTAGCAGCCTTGCCCTTTACCTGGACCTCACACACTGATGTTTCCCCTCCTTCCTTAGGAGTGAGAAAAAGCCTAAATAGAGAGCATCAGTGACGATGGCTATTTTCTCCTTTTCTCTTCCCCAAGCATCCTTTGAGAAGCCCAGGAGAAGGCTACTGGKACTCTTAAAATACTTCCACTCCATTTGCCAAGGCAAGAACTTGAGCAGAGTCTTCCTCTGTACTTTTCTCATATATATGGGCGTTCCTTGCAATAACTTGTTAGGTGTGTGCGTATGACACTCAAGGCCCTCTGTAGAAAGGATGCTGACAACAAATGAATCAATTTGCTACCAGAACAACTAGGAAAGTTCATTCCTCCTTTCTGCTCTCTTCAGATTCAGGAAGGCCAGTTATTGAAGAAGCATTTCTTCAGGCTTTCTGCTCAACTGTGAGCTCTAAGAAGAAATTAGTTTAAGGGAAAGGTGGAATATGGGCAAAGCCACACCACTGCAGGCAATCTTATTCTAGCCCAGAGCTGCTCAAACAGTGAACTATAGTTAGAACCGCTGCAAAATTGAGAGTGGACAGCAAAAATGAAAGGAGAAGCATGCTGCCTTCGAGGGGCTTGCCAAATGGTCCTCTGGTTCAACCTGAAAGGGAGGGTCTTGCTGTGTAGAAGCTGTGTGCAGCAGAGGTGGGAGGATGAGGAGGATGACATTCAGAAGCCTTCCCCTGTGCTCGAAACAGCAGCRCTGCCTCTGCCCCAACTCCATCCTGCCCGTCCCTGCTCACTCGGAAACCACTGTGCTAGGAAGCTAGTTCTTCCTAGCTAAGATCCTCATACGATAATGTCCATCTAAGTGTTGTTGCTTGTGGTGTAGGTCAGTAGTAATGACTCAGACCAGCCCTTCACTTTCCTTCCTCTTGTTGGCTAGACACAAAATGCAGCCCACAAACAAATTAATCTGTCCCGTGCACCAATAAAGATGATTCCCTGTTAATTAACAAATTGCACRCAAAAGTCCCTGGCTTGTTTTAAGAGACTCTTGAATGGCTGTGAAATCAAGCACTTAATAGTTCAGAAATTCAGAATTCTCCCTGCGACCTGGATGTAGRGTTTGGGGGKTTTGTTTTGCCTTTTTGGTTGGATATAATGACRCATAATAGTGTAACTTTTAATGAGATAAACATACTAATTTTTCATCAGGTTAGTTTTTGCAGAGGAGGACAAACAAAAGCTGAAATGTGCCTTCCTCCGCGGTCAGTGTCTTTGCACGAGACGCCTCCTTGAGGAGGAGCTCCCCCGCCTCTATCTGTGATGACGTAGTGCCCCCTGTCGGGAAGCTGTTCCCGACGTTGCGTCCCGGTGAGGTAACACTCACGCAAATACCATGCTGTTATACATGCTCCTGTACATCGGCGAAGTCTGTACAGCGTCACACCAGCAGGTTTAAAAATCAATTTACCTTTTCCTCCCTCAGATATTTTTTGTTAGGCTCGGGCAAGCARCTGCACTGGATTACTGTGAGAGTGTTCAGGAAAGATCTACCGTTTTATTATAGTTTCAACTTTTTAAGAATAAAATCTCTGTGATTTTAGCCGCAGAAGGAAACGAGAGCCCCTCGTTCAGCTCCAGGCACACGAGTCAAGCCGGCTCACATCAGCAGGGAGAGGTGCGGGGCTGCAGACGGGCTGCTTGCTCCCGGTCTGTGGATGGTGGTGATCAGCTTTAGCCCAAAGAAACAGTCCCTCATCTCTGCCCGGACAGAGAGTGGTTGTCGGGCACAAAAAGCAAATTCTACTGCCTGGGATACCCTCTCCTGTAGCGCAAGAGTTATTTCTCCCATTCCTGACAGCAACAGAAGAAACCCCTCTCCTCTGGGCTTTGCCTGATCCCTCTTCCTCCCCTGCCCTGCAGAAGCAGRGCCAAGGTTGGCCCTTTATCTCTGACCTCATCCTGCCATCCTCAGCATCCAGTCCTAACCATACATCAATGAACCCTCACCCTACTCCAAAAATTGCAATGGGATTAGTGCTATGGCTCTCCAAAACACCTGCACTGTGTTGGCCCAGGATAATGTAACTTGGCAGGGTCTACCTGGCGAGCACAGCCCTGGTCACAGACATCTTCTGTGGGACCAAACCCTTACTGTAACCCCACTCTCACCTAGTTTCTGATCCTTAATATCAGTGACCTTGTTAGGCCTTGAAAATGCATGTTCTCTTCTGGCCCATGGTAGCACAAGACCAAACCCAGCTAGGCCACCCATGGTAGCTTTCCTGAAGGCCCTAAACTATGAATCCTATAATAGCCCACAAGTTTAATAATAGAAAAGTGAGCACATGTTCCTGAAATCACCTCTGCAATGTTGGCCTGTTTTATACCAGGCGAGGGTTCCCCATGCCCCTCACTCACCTCAGTCATGGAAAATGAAACCTTTCCCATACGATGGGCTGTAAAGATGGCTGTGAGCTTGCAGAGAAATGCAACCATCCACACAGGGGTGGGGAAGTATTGTTTGTCTGGAGCTATGATGCTATTGTTGGAAAGACAGACTGAAGCAGGATTGTTTTGTATGAGCAAAGGCACATTTTTCATGAAATAAGCTTTTGTCCTTAACACACAAAAAGGGCCTTTTTTGTGATTCACACTGTGTGATATTTTTAGTTTTCTTTGCATTTAATTAAGAATGGCACAAGAATAATACTGCAAGYAAAACATAAAAGCAGAATGACCCTATAAAGAGAGTGGTTTTTCTACCTTGGGAAAAAAACTTGCTACATTACGTTGGAGGCTTAGATTGTAAACTGGCTGAGGTAGGGACCACATCCTTGTCCCATGCTCACAGTGCATTTGTCACAGGGAGAGTCTCTTCTGTCTCTTCTGAAATTTTCACATCTCCTGGGACAGGTGAGAGGCAGTCCCCAGAGCATCTGAGAGRATAAAGAAACAGAGACCAAAAAGTTGTTTAAAGGTTAGCTTGTCACAACTGTAAGTCGGTGGATATGAGATCTAGATGTTTGACTTCTGTCAAGGGACGGAAGGGTGAGGGAAACAAACCCTGTAAGGTCTCGTGTAGTCTATGATCTGAAATACTTACAGGCTACAGCTAACTAATGACGTGCAAATAGTGATTTATAATAACTCTGGAATACGTTGTACTATGCTTTCTCAGAACAGAACAAGGATAAAGTTACCTTCTTTCTGTTTTGGGCAGATGCTCCGGATGACCAGCTACCAACCCAGCACCCAGATAGCTCTCTTAACACCCCAAAGATGCCGTTTGCTCTCCTGCTGACTCCACTCACRCTGCTCCTTTTTTTACCTCTTCTCTTTCTCTCTCACCACTTCAAGGTTCCCCCTTCCCTGGACCTCCTCCTCCTGCAGATCGCTACATGGGAGCAGAGGATAACAGAGGAGAAAGGTTGGTAGCAGGAAGGAGGTGCGATGAGGTAACTAGTATGACAGAAATAGTGCTAGAAGATCTTGCCAGCATTTACCTGCTCAAGAACTGCGAGGCAATTTCTTTGAGAGGCAAGATCAAAGTTTGCTATCCAAATGATATTTTGAATTTAAATGCTTGCATTTGTAGTAGTAAAATTAGGATTTGTAAAACTATAGTAGTTTTTTTATCCAAATGCTAARCTTTTTATTTATCACCCATACAGTTAATGACCCATATGATATGTATGGATTTTTTTTTTATTTTATTTTTGAGAAGGTTAGATGGGCTTTTACTTTCCAAAGGCTGAGAAATAGCGTGGCAGTCCATCCTTTGCTGAGAGAGCACGGTGACGTTTGGTTAACTTCTTACAACTTCCGGTGAAGTGGGTTTCACAACCTCCCCAGATAATCTATTCCAGCGCTGCCTTACTCAGAGAAAGTTTTTGCAACATCTAGCCTTTTTCTTTTTTTCTTTCTTCTTTTCTTTCCTGAAAATTAAGCCAATTAGATCTTATCTTTGTCCTTCCAGCAATGTAATCGCTGCCTCTCTTCATAACAACCTCTCACGCACTGCAACTGCGTTRTCATGTCCTGCCCTACTCCCAGCCTTCCCCTCTAGACTCAACAAACCTAATTCCCCCGCTTCTCCCCGGAGACTCTTTTCCAAACCTCTTATCACTGCAGACGTGGTCCCGTGCCCGTGCTCCCTGCCTGGACCAGCCGGGCTGCTTGCTGTTCCCCCGCGTAGTTTCAGCGGTGGCTTCTTGCTTCTCTCCAGCTGCGTGCTGCCGCCCCGCAGCCCCCAGCCCGGGCACCCCCTTCCCCAGCCYCGGCGGCTCGCCCGCGGTGGGGGTTGGCGGGGACGCTTGCCGGGGCCGAGCGAGGGTGCTGCGTGGGCGCGGGGGGCCCTGCCGGGCCAGGTGCTGGGAGCACGGGTGCCAGGCCCCCGGGCCCTGCCGAGCGCAGGAACTGGCATGTGCAGTTCACTCCTCTTGCCTTCCCAGCCTTGCCAGGAAACCGGCGTCCTTGCTTTCTGGGGTTCGTCCTGAATTCCCAGGTTCAGGAAAACCGCCAACTCGCTCCTCAGGTTCTCTCAGATCATAGGATCACAGAATGGTTTGGGTCGGAAGGGACCTTCAAAGATCGCCTAGTCCAACCCCTCTGCCACGGRCAGGGACATCTTCCACTAGATCAGGTTGCTCAGAGTCCCGTCCAACCTGGCCTTGAACACTTCCAATGATGGGGCATCCACARCTTCTCTGGGCAACCTGTTCCAGTGTCTCACCATCCTCATCGTAAAAAATKTATTCCTTATGTCCAATCTAAACCTACCCTCTTTCAGTTTAAAACTGTTGCCCCTTGTCCTGATACGACAGGTCCTGGCAAAAAGTCTCTCTCCACCTTTCCTATAAGCCCCCTCTACATGTTGAAARGCCACAATAAGGTCTCCCCCAGAGCCTTCTCTTCTCCAGGCTGAACAACCCCAACTCTCTCAGCCTTTCTTCATAGGAAAAGTTAATTAAWTTCTCATTAATTTCTGGTAATCTGGTTTGGAAATTCTCTTAGGAGGCAGAGGTCCCCATGTTCTACGGGATGTGAGCATTTCAGGAACTCCTAGAGAGGAAGGGCTACCAAAAACCAGGTGTAAGTCCTCTCCATCATTTTAGAAGCACCAGCTTCCAGGCTCAGTYGGAGTTATCTAGCCCCACATTTGGCTCTTGATGGTCCTTGAATCARCTACTTCAGTGGACAGCAGTGGAAATCCTGGTCATATGCAGTGTTACAAAACCAAATCCTTACAGTCTAAAGACCCCAAACTGTACACAGTTAGCTCATTATTACCAATATTCCCATTAATACTTTATTACAAAAGTGGCACATTCTGCTGTTGGTTATTTCAGCCTGAAGAAAAGCAGCTTATTAGCGCTCCCTTTTCCCAGCAGCCCTTTCCCCCCAAAGCATCCTTATGTCCCTCCCACTTTCCCAACAGATTCAGTGTCCCTAAACCAAATATTTTGACCTGCTGCCTGGACAAGATATTACATAAACTGCCAAACAACACGGAGAAGGGCCAGTCTCTCCCTGCTGATCCTCCCATGGGGGTGCCAGTGAGAGCTCACTGCTGTACCCAGCCGCTGATCTCTGGCTATAGGARCATGCTCATCTTTGATTCCTCTACGTGCACGTTAAATTTGATTGAGATGAGCCAGTTGGTTCCTAAGTGACTAATGGGAGACTGACAGTGTGTTTAAAAAGCCTTATTTCCTCAAGAAACTACAGAAGAAACCTCCATGAGCCTGTCAAAAGTATATCATAAAATTGATCACCAAATCTGAAAATATGTATTTTAATAAAGATCAAATAGAGCTTTTGAACTGTCYTCTGATTTTGAAACTTCTGTCTCATTCTGAATATAACTAAGTGGAAAGAAGATTTAGGATGAGCAGACCGACCCTGTATTCACAGGGAAGAGGGTGTAGGAAACCACTTTTTAATTCTCTTTTCCCATTCATCCAAAACCTCTTGGTTCTTGAGGGGAGGGGTGGGACAGAAGAGCTCTGCCTGCTTGCTGCAGCAGCTCTCATCGAATGCTTTTCTTGAGGAAGCTGGAAAAGGGCAGGCAAGCAATCAAAGGCGTCAGGCAGAGCTTTTGCTCCGCTTCCGTCAAGGGCCTGCTTCTGTGGGGTAGTTCCTGCAGAAACCGGGGTGCATTTGAGGCGGGCAGTCTGGGTGAAGACTGGGGCTGGTGTTCGTCTGCCCGCGTGTCGATAGCCACAATACGGGTGTCTCCATCTGGGTTATGGTCACAGTCACTGGAGAGAAATGGACAGTTAGGCGGTGATTCATCTGACCTATTTTAGACGTCTACCTTAGAAGTAGGTGAATCATTCCCTAGAAATGCTTCTTGAATACTTGAATAAGGGATTTTTCTTGTTCTGTTCGATGACTTATTCTCAGTTTGTTATATGCAAGTTTTCTTGCTTTTAAGTAATAGTTTTTAATTCTTTTCATTTTTAATACAGAGTTAATCTTYGCTCAAGATGAGGATGGGCTGATAAGATATCTCCTCCGAGAACTGGGGTTTCAAAAAATCAGCAGTTTCACTCCTGTGATTTTATAGTTTGTCTTCTGGAAGGGATATGTGGAATAGAAATGATGAAGTATTAAGACCGAAGAAGACAGAAGCCCAGAGGGGAAAAAGATGAGCAAGTCAGAATCTGAAACAACATAGTTAGGAAACACAGATGATGTGGTTTCTGTAAAAAGCTTGTTTGTTCAGTTAGAGGGGAAGGGAATTTGTGTATGCATAGCTGCAGTTTAATTAACTGTAGGAATCACTGTGTAAAAACAAAAAGGCAGATTAAYTTCTTGGATAGACTATCCACTATCATATTATTATACTGGATATTATACGGTATAGGGATATACTATTATAGATTTTATATGTGTGTGTGCGTGCGCGTGTGTATGTGTACTGTTGTAGACTCCAAATCTATGTGCATAAGGTGGCAGAGGAGCTTGACAGAGAAGGGTCTGTGTGTGGAAAGTGGAAAGCRATGGAATAAATAATTTTTTTATTACGTCCAGTGATCCAGCTAGGTCTGCGTTTTTTAAAGTTGCATTTCTAACCCTTCAGTATAGCTAAGAAAGACTTGAAGATTGGGCCTAGCTTCAGAAATRGTCCCCTAATGCAACGATATCTGTCTGTAAAAGTTAAGGATTTTTTTCGGTTGCCTAAATTTTCTCTCTAGACCCCTTCCGCCCCAGGGCAGCATGTGCAACAGGAGATCGGCAGCAGCTGTATTTTGAAATAAGTATGTAGGGATGCTGTGCTATTGCTCCTGCCCTGCTGAAGGTCTCTAGGGTTTGGTGTTGCTTTCTCTGTTTTCTCACTTGTTCTTGCTTATTCAATCAGCATAGGATCATGCAAGGAGCAATGTGGGAAGTGGTTTAACTCRGTGGGACATAGACCTGAGCTCTAATTCATGTTCCTGTGTAAACATGGTTGTCTCCCAGCCGTAGGCCAGGTTTAGAGGTTCTCCATCACAGACATTTTATTCTCTGTATTGTATTTGCTTTCCCTCCCATTGAGCCCATGTCAAGAGCTAYGAATGAGCTGCATTCATTGTTCTTTTTTATATGTGTTTGTATGAAAGCTGTAATTTAAAGTATATGTCGTATAAAATGTGGCTGTATAAAATGGGTTTATAAACTTTACTTATGGAAAGGGTAAAAWAGACTGAGGTATAAAAGAACTTTGATTGGGCAGAAGACAGAACTTCATTTACAATGGATAAATGCATTGTTGTTACTCAAACTAAGCAGCATGCAAGCTATTCATGGAATGGCATTCATCTTTAGTAAATATTTTACATAATACATGAAAGTTATTCATGGAATGGCGTTCATTTTTAATAAATGTTTTATGTAATGCTGACCACTTGGGACTCTCAGGAATTAAAGATTTGGTAACAGCGTGTTCYCTCATCTTCTTTTCCTGGCTTTTGATCTCAGTGCTATAAAAGTGKTTGTAAGGTTTTTTTCAATTCCAGACCTCCTGAACATTTCCAGTGTATTGGTAGACTGCTGGATACTACATGCAAGCCTATTAGTAGATCTTTGCTTTTCTTTTCATAGATTCCTCAGTACTAGTTTTCACCCCTGCAAAAGTCAAAGGCTTGTAAATTGAAAATTTGTGGTGTATTTGTGACGACTTCTATTTTTGGGGGTATGGGATGCTATTTTAAAACATAATATAATCGGGGGCGCTTTCCTTGTTGCAGTTACTGATGGCAAATCATCCTGGTCCCTTCACTAGTTTAAACATTAATCTTTGGGAAAAGTGAGTGTCAGAAGCCTGGTTATGAAGCCGTGGGACCAYTTATCGGCTGCGCTGACACTTAGCCTTTGCTGGAGGTAGGTGTGAGGCATAGCAAGCTTTGGCCAGGAGGAGCAGAAGATGTTTTGCATACTGAGTCATGGTATTAAATGTGCTTTTTACAATTATTTACGGTGAAATTCATTGTAAGAATGAATCAGGTCATTGGTATTTAATCTGAACTAGAGTTGTGAAACTTCAAGTGACTATGCAGGAGAGAGGTTGCTGTGATGATGTGTATCATCCAGGGCTATGTAGCTCTTCTAGGCAAAACACGTCCTTGTSGTTACGCCTTTTCTTGTATTTCTTCTTGCTTATGTAGAAAGCCTATATGTGTAGTAATTTGAAAAGTGTAAAGGCTTTTAAAATTTCTTAAATAAAATTATTTATTTATAAAGAAAAGTCTCAATGTAAACATACATATTTGATTATAATACATATTACTATAAATATAAATGTATAAATGTGTAATTAGAAAACAAAGTAATAGTCCATTCTCAAATGTTTTATCTCTGTAAGAGGAAGGAGTATTCTGAACCGAGTTTTGTGCTGGCTGATTTTACAGTAGTATCATGTGCAACATTTTTGGTTTATACTGCAGGAACACTTTCTTCTATTTTTAATTTTGTGTCCTAATGATACAGATAAATCTCTGTGGTTTCTCTTGTATTTTTCTCAGTTGACGGTACCTAATGCAGTCATCGTGAAATATGTGTATTATGGTGGGATGAGACTTTTGCAACATGAAATGGATCATCAGTATTTAAACTCTGACCTCTAGGTTTGATAAAAATCTTTTTAGATCAGGTGTTACCCACAGTGATAATAAGATGTAACACACAAAGCTGAGTTTTCACTCCTTCTACTATCAACTTTATAATTACAATGTTTTAAAAATATTTGTTCTTAAGGGTTTCTTGCTTAAGGAAAAAGTAGTCATGCTGTTTGTTTGCAAAGGAAAATGTGAGATTTACAGCTGAAATGGACATTTATGTGCAAAGGCATTTTTTTCCTGTTTTATTTGTTTATTATTTGGTTTAGGTAGCATTGCTTTATCTAAATCTTGTAGATGATTTATTAGTGAAYGTTAACTACTCAGTAATCCTAGTAGAGAAAGTATTAGCAGAGGAATTTAGACTCAGTTCTTCAGCTCAGAATATAGTATTATGAAGAGTTCACATTGGGTCATTTTTAAATTAGATTACTTACTATCCTATAGAGCTTCCTAGCCAGTTTTCTTCCCTTTCTATTTAATTTTTGGGGGTTGCTTTGGTTTTTTTACCCCTTGCTGCTTGTCAACCCTGGATGCAATTCTGAGATCAAAAAAGCCAGTATTTGCACAGCTTTTTGGTTTCCTGGGACAAAGTCTAAATATGTAAGCGGTGGCTTTGTCCACAGTTTCAGAGAGTGGACTTTGCTGCTGCAGTCATGATCATAATAAAGGAAGGAAAACAGACCCAAATGCACCATGCAAACTAAGATGGTTTACAGTTGGACTCGATGATCTTAAAGGTCTTTTCCAACCTAAATGATCCTATGATTCTGTGATTCTGTGATTCTGTGATTCTATGATTCTATGACTGGTGGGGGGTGGGGGTTTTTTTGTTCCCACCCACCCCCCTTAGTTTTAAAATATGCTCCCCACTCCAGTTCTGCTTTTTCCATTACCTGTTAAAATTGGAGTGGTAATCTAAACCTGGCAGAACATTAAATTTCCTCTGCCAGGTACCATGATGTTCCAGCTTTTGACCTGTGCAATACTGGAAAAAGCCACAGGAGGGATATTGCAGCAAGGTCGCGGAGACGCTTCATCGGAAAGCTGTGTGGTACTGATGGCTGACACTGGGTCTGAAAGAGTATGCAAAAGTCCATATGCAACTCTAGCTAACCCATTAGTTTTTAATTTTGTTATACGAGGGCTTAATTAGGTCCTCTGTAATAATTCCAGAACACTCACGAAAAGCTAGAGAATGACCCCACATAGTCATCACAAGCCACAAAATACCTGTGTGAGTCAAAAACCCCTACCCAAGGAAGGGAAAACTCTTAATCTACAAGTAATTTCTAAACGACTTCACATGAATGTGTGAAATCACTCATTTGACCTTGGCGATCTCCGAGAAAAGTCACGGGTCTCTGCACTTTCTCTTAGACTAAGAAAATAGGTGCTGCAGCTGATGGGAGGGTCTCTGCTAGAAGATGACAGGCTGTTGGAAAAGACAGCGAGCAGAATGCTGCGCACACACCGGCGCAGCGAGGAACAAGGCTAGCTGTCACGTATTTCTGGCACCAGCCAATTTTATTTTTTTTTTGTTGGAAGAACAGATACAGCCTTAGGCTAGTAAGGCGTGTTTTAGGTGTGACTCCTAATCATGATTCTTCTTTATTTTCATGATTCAACTTCATTTTAAAATTTTTCAAATTTTATTTTAAGTTTATAGGATAAATCAAGAGTGAAAACAAAACAGGGTTTTATTAGACTTAGTGCATTACCTGGGAAAACTCACAGGATTCAGCCAGCCTGCTTTCTCCTGCAGGTAGACTTGAACCAATGGATCCTCCTCTGTGGCTTTAACAGCACCTGAACGTTTCTGGCCCTCCATGGGGGTGAATAAACGTACTCAATTTCTTTCCTCTGGCCTGAAAGTAATTCTAGGCTGGTTTGCCTTTGTCAGCCAGTCAGCCTGGTTTCTTGGGGACCATTTTTTCCCCCTTTCTTTTCGGTACGTGTGACAGCGGCTGTGGCTCCGTGTTACAAATTCTTCCGCGGTTTAAGAGGTTCCCTTTTCCAGTTTCATCCCTTTCCTCACATCCCCTTGCCACATACCACAGCTGAATGCCCTCTTCGTGACAGGCACTCAATGCCCGGTGCAACTGCCCTGTTGTAAGTAGTTGCCTGTTGAACAACGTGGGGGACAGAATGGATGCTAACGTGCTGTTGCTCGGAGGTAGGAAGGATCGGTTGGGGTCAGGTAAGGCCAGAAAGCTTGCTGCCAGAGCGATTGCGCCATAGATTTCCACCTTCAGAAACACCAACATACGAAACAAAAAGGTGCCTCMCGTTTTCCCTTTTAGTCCCATTTTATGCCTGCTAAATCCATAATAAATCACTTAACAGGCCATCACCTTGGATGCCTTTTGCATTGGTGCCTACAATCAATCCAGCCCCCAAACAATCGCCATGCCAGTTTTCTGCTTTGTCTTTGCTCTGGTTTCCCCCATCTATCTGTGACTGATCTTTTAGCGTGACGTTTCCCTTCTGGTTCTGCCCAGCCAAGCCTCGCGGCAGCCAGTCCCCAGGCACACGGTAGCACTCCTGCACTCCCGCTACTCCTGTGCTTGCTGCAAGACCACTCTCCCAAGAGTCAGGCTGCATTTCTAAAGAGATAACATGCCAGTGTTCCGCAATTTTCTCACTGTCTTCCTGACAAACTTTTTTCTTGACAGCAGATGAAATCGTGGATTTTTGCATATCCTTTTTTCTGCAGTCTTAAAGTAAATGCTGTTGGAGGTCAGGTGTTTTGCTGAATCATCATTGCTGTGGCATTTCTTCTTTGGCTGACAACTCTACATATTATTTTGAGTGGAACCTAGGCAGAAGTCGCTACTGTTGCATGAAATGGTGGTGAGACACCGGAACAGGTAGCCCAGGGAGGTGGTAGATGCCCCATCCCTGGAAACATTCAAGGTCAGGTTGAACGGGGCTCTGAGCAACATGGTCTAGTTGAAGATGTCCCTGCCCATGGCAGGGGGGTTGGACTAGATGGCCTTTGAAGGTCCCTTCCAACCCAAACCATTCTATGATTCTATAAATCCTTTCTGTACTTGCGCCTTTGGGTGCAGTAAAGTCTTCATCTAACAACATCCCCATCATTCCTTGCCCACAGCAGCAATTGCCCAGGCACCCTACAGGAGGAGCATGTCATATACCACAGTAAGTGATTTTAACTGACTAAGCGGATTTTTTGTTTCTGAATAAATCTCTAGATTGTTAATTATACTTTCCATCTTTAAATTATGCTTCAGAGTTACTAACTGTCTTTTGGTAGTGGTCAGTATTTAGCAAGTGTCTCAGGCATGTTATTTGACCATTATATAATGTGTCAACAGGAGACGGATAACTGGAATTTAAGTTGGGGTTTTTTTTGTGGATTTTGATGTAGTATCATTAAATAGTACAGAATTAGCATCTTCGTCCACAGAGTCCAGCTCTGGACACATGCTTAGCTTCGGGCAGCTCTTTATTTTTCCCTCAACATTTTGCAGTGGAACATCTTCCCTCCTTCTTTTTTCTTTCAGTCGCTGCCTCTAAGACCACAGAGGTCTTTGTCATCTTCACAAGCTTTCCAGGACACATGGTCCATCGCATACGCTCCGTCTGACATGTTTTCACTTGAATCACTCCTTCACCCGAGGTGTGCGTGCTGCAATACTGTACTCCAAACTGAGCAACACATGCTTTAATCCGGACCGCATGGTGAACTGTCTCAAACGGAAGCTAACGTTCGTGTTTAGAAACCAGGCAAAGTATTGCTAAGGGAAGAAGGAAAATCATTTCAGTTTCTGCTTTGGGCTGAGGTCTTACTTTTATTTTGGCTCTTATTATGCTTGGTTTTTAATTAAACTTGTAGATAGGTCATGTTAGTGAAAAAACAGTATTAAATTAAGCTTCTTGTATTTGTAAGAAATTTATCCTAAACTGTGTTTTTCCCTGGAAAATTACAGCCAGCCCTACCATCGCTTTCTTTCCTCTTTCTCTTTTCCATGCCCCTGGGATGTCCCATCCTGCCCCAGCTCTGGCTGCTCTCCCCCGCTGTCTCCTTAGCCAAGCCTGGGCAAGAGGAGGAACTTGCTCCTCCTGCTTCAGATGGTCTTCCTTGCCGGGGAGACCTGGATTCTTCCATCTCCGTCTGCTGCCTGCTCTGCGGCTGGGACAGGAGGCTGCAGGGGACAAACGTCCAGACACGGGACCTTCCTTTCCCTAATTAAATCCCCACTTCTAGGTGCTGGAGGATGTGCCAGCTCTCTCTCCCTGCTACTCTGAACATAAAGAGAAGATGCTTTTCCCACAGAGGGCAAGATCACTCCAGGGTAACAGGAGGAAATCAGCCCGGACTCCCTATCCCTTCCCTTGTCCTGTCTGTCAGAGCACGCCACTGGGGAAGGAGAAAAGGGAGTAGGAGAGAGCATCCCAGCAGCAAAAGGCTCAGGGAAGAAGACAACGAAAACCAAAATCTATCCATGTTACATCAAACCGCTGTGACAAGAAAACAAAACTTTCAGGTCAGGGCAATAGCAAATAAGACAAAGCCAAGCTGCCACAACTCAGTAAGGACTTTTCTTTGCTTACCCAATCTGCAAGTGTGTACTGGATGGAAGAAGGGAGCAGGAAGAGAGGTTGAAGCAGTCAAGGTTACCCCGAGCCCCAGGGTGCAAACATGAAAACACCACTATTTTGCAGAGCAGAGAAGGTGCCATTTGTTTTTTGTGCCCCAATACTTAGAGCATTTCAAAGCAAGGCACATGTTGCTTTAAAATGCCAGCAGATCATCTCTAGAGCGTTTTCCAGACACATTTTGCACACTTCTCGATAACTGCTCATGGCTGGTGCCCAGACAAACTACTAAGATGGCAAACTTTGATCTCTGCAGGACTTGACATTTAAGAGCACAGGCTGGCAAAACTACAAGCAGGTAAGCAAGCTATGAGGAACCCTCTCTGCTATACATACCAGCAGACTTGTTTAGGCTCCCTGCATTCACCTTCCCTTGGTTGACTGAGAAAGGCGCACGCTAAACCAGGCACAACGCCATTTCGTTTCTGTGGCACAGACTCGTGAAGTTCCCTAGGTCTTGTTTCTTGCATAAGGAGTAAGACAGGTGGCTGTAGAGAAGTTTAAATAATTGCTGCTGGGCACTTAAAGCAATCATTCRGGATTGCGGTTTCCCATTTGGTACCAGTGATGATTAAACTCATCTGAGCCTCTCCTCCCCTTCCCTCAAACATTTTCTGCCTGTCATACTGACACAGCTGTTTGTGTGTCTGTACAGTGGATTGGATCAGGAACYGATCCAACTAAAAATAACCGAGGGTAGAGTGGGGAACTATTACTCTTCAGCCACTGAAACGTTCTAATCTGCGTCATGATGCAGTTGCACGCACAGCTGCACTGGCACAGTGAGCAGCGCACGGGAGTAAATGACCACGAGGACACACAGAGGAGGAGATGAGGGGCATTCATTTTGCTTTTGGAAGAAATGCAGGTGGAACCACAGCTTCGGTGGGCTAAGTGGGGTAGTACACACCTGGCAGCTCCACTCCTCAAAGGTACTTAGCAAGAGATGAGCACCGATTCCAGCTGTGTAACGTACATTTGGAAAATAAAAAATTCATAAGCTGGTCCTCCTCCGGCAATATTTCTCGTGTGCAAAAAAAAGGTACTGTTCTGTTGAATGCCTTTATTCTGCTTTCTTTTAACTCGTCATTGTTCCCCCAGGGCTGTTGTTTCATGACGTGGATTGCATGGTGGCAATACCAATTTAAGGAACCACTGAGCTCTTTGGATATTTGTTACCACCCACCGCAGACTGCAATTTTCCCTCACTTGTGCCAAGCCTGCTGTTTGTGGAGCTGTGCTGAGCGCCGGATCAGGGAAGCAATCCAAGTTAAAAATAACCCAGCGGGTGGCTGGGGATGGCAAGAGCCTCAGCCATCCAATGTAAGCTGCTGTCACAGCGAGAGCTGTTTGCAATTGCAGGTAGTCATGAAAGCCCAGCCTCAGACATACCTATTTGCTACAAGAAATACGAAATTTTCAGCCAGCTGAAGGAGCCTTGTGAATGAGGATGCAGGAATCCTTCACCCGTGTTCATAAGGGACAAGAGAACAAACTTCACTGTGCACAGATGCCAGCACAAAACATTTTCGCACAAGCTTTACTTTAGCGGTCCTTCACACGATGGTTTTGCAACAAAAGCTAATGGCAGTGTCCGCTATTCAGCTGATGTATGTTGTTTATTCTGTGGATTAGGGAGAAAGTTACCATGACTTTTAAGTGCTGGAAGGGTACTGCAGATATGGGGGTTGTGCAAGCACCAAGCAAGACAACAGAAGAGTATTCTTCACAGACAGGAATCTAATAGCTTCGTCTTGCAGGGGGAGGTACCAATTTGCAGACGTATTGCAGAAGAACACCTCTTCTTCTCAGCTCTAGAAAAAACAAGACCACCGCTGCGATGCATCAGCACTAACCTACACGATCACAGCAGCAGTGACATGATTTTCACCTACTCATAGGCTTGGAGGGGAGCATCTGTAATTATTCATTCTCTCTTGTACTCCAAGCCATAGCTGGGTTTCTTCCGGCTTCTCTCTTCAGTTCATGGTTCATGCCTCCTGGGTTGAGTATTTTTAAATACCAGTCATTTCCTTTTTCTCCCCCTCCTACTTGTGACTCGTCACTTCACTGCTTCCCTCCCCAGGAATGCCCSTGCTGGGAGCTGGCTGGTCTGAGCACTGATGGCAATGAAGGTGATGCATCAAGAGCTTCACAGCCTGAGGAATTTCAGGATCTTCTCAGGTTACATTTCTTGAGAAAGGAATTCACTCTTTCTTCACATGCATTAATGGCTCACTGAGGTGGAAGGTGCAGTTGAAACCCACAGCTACATTAACATCAGCAGCTACATCACATATTAGCCAAATGAAGGCAAGTGCCTGAGGCTTAAAGCAAACTCTGAATGCGCTCACACCAACCTCTGTGCTCAGAATAGGCCTGAGACATAACAGCACTGTTGACCGTGCCAGGTAACTCCTTAGATTTCAAGGGTCCAGAAGAAGTACCATCATTTTTTGCCATCTTCTTTCAACCTTCTAAGAATGCGAGGACTTGTGTTCAGTGATTTTAATTCTTCTCTTCAGTGATTTTAATTCTTCTCTCTCTAGACATGAGCAAAAATGTTCTGTTCCACCTCCCTGCCCCCTGCATTCCCATTGCTGCTTCCCTTCTTGTGATAACTGTTAAAAGGTCTCTTTTTTTTTTTACAATAAAGCAGCTTGTGGCTCCTGTTTGACCGTAGGGTCACATAAAGGTTTGATCATATGTCCAATGAATTGGGAAGACGTMTGCAATCTCTCTAATGCATACTATATGTAAACTCCGTTTTTCCTGTTTTGCTTGGTATTTGCGCCTGCCTGAAAGCACAGAGAAAAATCAAAGGCCAGCTGTTAAAGAAATAAGGCAAGAAAAGAAAGCAGTTGACCAGCAAAGAGGCATGCTCTTAAGCACAACAGCCAGGTGCAGAGCTGTGGGAAGCAACTTCTCAGGCCCTATCCTAGAAAAGATCTTCTCCTAAGGCTGGGAAAAGGCAGATCAAATGACACAGGCCTGTCAAAAGCTCTGCCTTCTGTAAAGACAGATGCACGYTGTATGTGCTTTGGGGTGATTTGGGATACGCAAGGAGAGACTGCCCTTTTGCGAGAGACAACATTGACAGAATAAGGACTGACAGAGAGAAACCTCCTCTGTGGTTCTGTGCTTAAAGATGGGAGAGCGCCAACACCTGAACCATAGCTAGGTAGAGTTCAGCAGTATTTTGGTGATGGTCAGCTTGAGATAGAGTCGTAGCAGGCAATAGCACAAAGCAACATATGAAAATTGCAAGAGCTCTGGAAAGCAAAAAAAAAGAAGTCCAGATACGAGGGAGCAATTACTTGAGGGGTCTGGAGAATGGTGACCCTTCTCCCATACAGCTGTTACCACCTCCAAATCACCTCGTCTTCCCAGCAGCTTCAGGAAACCCAACTCCCCAGTCTTCCTTCCTAGCTGTTTATCCCATTTCAATCTCTTCTGCTTTCCCTTTCCCTCACACGGTGGCCTGGTTCAACCCTTCACCTTTGTGATGGCAAAATGCCTTGCGACACCTTTACTTGGGCCGTGTTGCCCTTCTTAATAATGCCATGCCATTCCCCTTTCCCTTTCCCTTACCCATGCCCAGGGCAGGGAGATAGGCTTGTGCAGGCCAGTAGTGCTTGCAGTATTACCAGAGAAACCTTTCCGAGGAAGYTTTGTCAGGGGTCAGACCCGCTGCATTTCCAAGCAGAAGAACCTTACTCGGTTTGGCCTCCCGAGGCCTGTTGTGAGTTCTGCGAGTAGCTTTGCTTTTTYGGATGAAGGTTACTTTGCTCAATTCCTCGAGGCTGTGCAGCCAAGGTTTG
Organism: Oceanodroma leucorhoa; assembly: GCA_030449065.1. Classification (NCBI taxonomy): domain Eukaryota; kingdom Metazoa; phylum Chordata; class Aves; order Procellariiformes; genus Oceanodroma; species Oceanodroma leucorhoa. Next base: position 2,085,677 of record JASVER010000076.1, read on the forward strand.
CTGTGGTGTGGTAGAGTTATTTTGAACTTTTGATATTTGAGTTATTTCGACAGCCGGCTGAMCATGAGCCGGCAGTGTGCCCAGGTGGCCAAGAAGGCCAACGGCATCCTGGCCTGTGTCAGGAATAGTGTGGCCAGCAGGAGTAGGGAGGTGATCGTGCCCCTGTACTYGGCACTGGTGAGGCCGCACCTCGAATMCTGKGTTCAGTTTTGGGCCCCTCACTACAAGAAGGACATTGAGGTGCTGGAGCGTGTCCAGAGAAGGGCGACGAGGCTGGTGAAGGGTCTGGAGMACAGGTCTTATGAGGAGCGGCTGAGGGARCTGGGGTTGTTTAGCCTGGAGAAGAGGAGGCTGAGGGGAGACCTTATYGCTCTCTACAACTACCTGAAAGGAGGCTGTAGWGAGRHGGGTGTTGGTCTCTTCTCCCAAGTAACAAGCGATAGGACGAGAGGAAATGGCCTCAAGTTGCGCCAGGGGAGGTTTAGATTGGATATTAGGAAAAAGTTTTTCACTGAAAGGGTAGTCAGGCATTGGAACAGGCTGCCCAGGGAAGTGGTGGAGTCACCATCCCTGGARGTGTTCAAAAAACGTGTGGATGAGGTGCTTCGGGACATGGTTTAGTGGGCATGGGTACTGGGTTGATGGTTGGACTCGATGATCTTAGAGGTCTTTTCCAACCTTAATGATTCTATGATTCTATGATTCTATAACTGCCTGTCCGTATGGCTGTTAAGACAAGTCTCTTCTAAGCAATGCCAACCTTCACGTTGAATGGAGCTGTGCTTTGCACGGAGAGTGCCAAAGGGAAGGGAACAAAGGAGTTTGCACACCTTTGCACTCTCTGCATCCACGAGGATGTTTGGACCTCACACAACCTGCTTTAATTGATGGGTGTTTTCACTTACCCTTGAAGGGTTCCTGTGCTCTGACCATGCTGTCCCACCCACCCCAGCATGTCCCCCAGGCACAGAGTCAGCTATCTGCAGCTACAGACTCCTCTATAGCAAGCTTCAGGGAGAAAAAGGAAAATTCTACTTCCCCTAAAAAGTCTGGCTCCTATGCCATCTGGTTCCTAGGCTCTCACATGAGTACCCCAAACAGGCCAGGCCTGTGAGAAGAAAACCAGCCGGTTGTCAAAGTCCATCAGGACTGCAAAAGCAGTGTTATCAGGTCGATTCATGCATTTTCTACTAAAAAAGCCAGCAAGCACTTGAATGAGAAAAGGGAGGGGACAGTTGAGAGGTGAATCAGCCTACCTGTGAGATTTATCAGGTTTGGCATGGCAAGGCTGAAGGCCCTTCAGAGCTTGGGACGCGAGGGCATAAGCAGCAAAGCAGATGCCTCTTTTGGCCTCTGTTTGCTCCATCTCCTCAAATATCCTGTATCTTCCTTTTTTTCAGAGATGGAGGCTCCTGCTGTTCTGTCTCTGGCTATTCAGACCAGTGTTGCTGGGGTAAAGGGGAAACAGGGCCAGAAGTAAGAGTTTGCTGCGCGTGCAAGGGCAGTTTTGTTTGTTTGATATATCTCAAAAATTGCTTTAGAGATTATGCATTAAATACTTCTAAAATTTTATTAAACACATAAAACACACCTCTTGTCCAGGATGAAAATAAATTTGTTTTTCCAGTCATAAACAATGAAGCAAAGGGGAATGTAAAAGAAGTTATATTTCAGGCATCACTATTACATATACTTTGTCAGCAAGGGACTGGAAAACTGGGTCCCATAAAACTCAGGTGACAGAACTGTGGAGATAATCTCCCTAGAGCAGCTGCAGTTCTGCTAGAACCAGGTTCATCTACCAGCAGGATGGTATGTCACTGCAGAATAAGGTTCTGCCACTTTCTCTCATAAAGCAATGGTAAGCACTGTGTGCCATCCTCTGGCTTTTCAGATTCRTGCAGAAATGTTAGATGAAAATGAAGACCAATTCTAAGAATATCCCTCACCTCTGGATTTTTATTTGCATTGCACAGCAGCTGTGCTAAGCAACAGTCATCCCTCTGTGAAGGATGACACACGTATTTCCAAACCTGGTCCTGCCAGGGGCCAAGAAACTGATGCTCAGGAGATCACTCCAGGGAAAAAGAAAGAAAAAAAGATGGGATAACAAAGAACACTAGAGTGAAAATTTTTATTTCAGAGACATCATTCGTCCATTTGTCTATCTTAGGTATCTCTAAAGTGCCATAGCCTCACTGTAGTATCTAAGCACCATTAGCACAACAGGAATTTACAGTATTCTACAGAGCTCCCTCAGCTGGCAGGAGGATCTGGGCACCAGCTGGTGACCACGGGTCTGGGATGGAGTGTGCTACGGATGGTCTGCTGGAAAGATAGTAGCTAATTACCTTTTGCTTTTTCCAATAGTCTCCCACTATGACCCTGAGGGAGGAGACGGCTGGTAGAGAAGCCCGTGAGCTAGCTGCTGTGAAAGTAAACCTTCTGGTTCTTGACATTTTGCACACGCCCATACCTCTGTCTTCTGAATTTGGCTCATGATTTTGTGCTGCCCACAAAGTGATTAAATCCCTGGAAGAAGAGGAACATACCCTGTAACTTCTGCAACAGCAAAGGAAGGGTGGTGCCCAGATTCTCCTCTCCAGCTAGATGATCACAAACAGTAAAGGGCAGATAGGCTACGGGAAGTGAATTATTTCAGCCAAGTGACACTGAACGGGGAAAACTAACAGTGGCTGTGGAAAGGAACTCCAGAAATGTGCTTACACTGGTGAGCAATCCAATCCTAGCCGCTGAGTAGTGCACGGGCAATGTGCTGTGAACCCTAAGGCCGCTTCGATTTGGCATACAGTTTTAAATAAGTTCATAAAGATCTTAGAAATAAATGCACGTCAACCCTTTTAATTTATAGCACTGTTAAGTATACACAGCACTTCACAAAGCATGTAGAAAGGAAAATAAATGCTCTGAGGACTGCTGCAAAGACATATTCAGGGGCAGCTGGCCTCTCAAACCAGAATCTCGATGTGAGAGGGTTTCCCTTTGAGTTGAACTCAGCTATGTGCAGACCTGGGTTCAATTTCATTGATCTGCTACAGCAACTCCATTCAGATTGCCAAAAGAAAAGTTGCATTCACAAGATACCTTTCCCTGGTAAACAGGGCTCCTCAGCCAAACAGTTTCAGTGCTGTAGACTTCTTTTAGGAAACTTAAAACTGGAATGGGACACACGCACACACAAATTGATCAGTTCTACAGCCGGACTGCAGCATAACCTTTGAATTCAGTTAAAAATGAGACTACCAACTGAGAGCTGTAGTATCCCTTCTGAAAGTCTGCTAGCAAATGAAAATCTTGACGCTTCTGGAACCAACTAGCTGACCATTAGTCACATTTCCAAACCACTTTCCAGAAGTGGAATAGAGATCAAGAAGTCATTGGCTTGAAGCTGTTCATAAAAAAAAAAAAAMCAAACAAAACACAAAGCTAAAAGCAAAAATGTGCATTTGCAAATGAAGGCTTTGGTTCCTGTGTAAACAAAGCCCACCCCATTTCTGAAAGCTCCTTCTACTTCCCTGAGCAGCTGCACATAAAGGTGCCTTGTTCCTCTAGGAGCTGCAAACAATTTCATGCTCCCCCTACAGCTCCTTTTTATTAAACTATATGAACATAACATTTTATCAGCAGTTGAGGGGCTTGCAGAAAAGATCCCTGCAATCCCTTAGAAAGCAGCAAGTTCTTTAGAGCAAGCCATTCACAAGCATCCCTGGCCAGCAGCTGCTCAAATCCATGGATCTTCTTAGCATCTTTATTTCCTTCATCTCTTCCCCACCACAGCTCCAGTTCTTTCACTGGCTTCAGTCTGTGTTCCTTTTTTCCAGACGTGTACYGAAGTCATGGAGCCAGCTGCAGGAYTAGTAAAGTACATTGCAAAACCAGCAATCTTTTCTAAGCTCCAGCAGTGCTGGATAAGCACACCAGTCAGGTATTGTCACTAAAATGATCAGCAGCAAAACAGTCAAAAATATAAACAATGTAAAGAGTTGCACTGCAATTCCTTGTAGTTAAAACCATGAGGGGGGGTACATCCTACAACTGCCACTGATACGTACCTGTGTAAAACCAGGGGGAGAGCACTACGCTGAGTGACATTTAGAAGTCGTTCCTCGCAACCATAGGGGCCACACATTTTTATATAGATATATAAATAAAACAACTCAATTCCAGATCTCATACACACACACAAAGTAATCAGTGTAAAACTGAATGTCCTGATATGAAAAGTCTGATGTTTTGGTAAAAAAAACTATTTCTCCCAGCTTCTTATTAAGAAATGCTAGTATATACAGTATGTTTAGCGTTTTGAGAAGTACTGATACGGTGTAGTGTCACACAGCTGGCCATTTTGACCACTGCCATGGTGTTTGCACGCATGATCGCTCACATGTGTGAAGATACATAGTATAAAAGCTAGTTCATACATATGTGAATACATACATATAGATGTTATTTACACACACGCACTGGTCAAAATGGAACTTGAGAAATACTGGTATGGAATCAGGTCAGTCCTAGTACACTGTTGTTCTGTCCCATTTTGCAACACAGCTTACACGATCCCACTTGAACCGTATCTGTGAATCTGAATTTTGCAGAACGAGGAGGCTACCAGTACAAACTCACAGGCAACCTCCATACACCTGTCAAGTTGCGTACCACAGTCTTAGCAGCAGCAAGTATAATTCTGATTATTTTTTTTTAAGCCTCCAGGTACGGAGTTTTCTACATCAGTTACCCAGCAGTTCTGAGATTGCAGAACAGGCCATGTCCCTGTCCTGCAGCTCCCTTGTTGCTACCATCCAAGCAGCATTTGCAGAAAACCTCTGCAGGCACGCCTTCCTTCTCTGGTTCAGGGTATGCCCGCATGTTCCTTTTACAAGCAGACTCAAGTGGTCTTTGCCTTTGCTTCAAGCTGGCCCGCACGCTGTATGTGCATAATGCAGAGACTCCAGCTTCTCAGCAGCACTTACTTAGCTTTGACCTTCCTGACTGCTGTACGAGACACAGAGCTGGCTTAGACCACAAGCATGGTGAGCTTCCATAGACCTGTGCAGTATTATACGGGTCACAACGTTTCAGCTGCGAGCGGAACAGAGCCCCTTAAGGACCCCATCTCCCATCCTATTTCCCTTCACACGACCACACATGCGTATGTTGCATGGCCAAGCAGCTTCTTATCGTGTGACCTGACGTTGTGCGTTCTCTCCTCAGGATCCCAGCCAGACACCTCTCACGGGGAGGTGGGAGAAGACATCTGCACCTTGGCTACATGGCAGATGGCATCCAATTCTAGTACCAAGGAAAGAGGATGACAGGGCCTTGGGATGCAGAACTACCCACCACAACCTCTCCTCACTTTCTGTCCATGCCTGAGGTGCGAAGGGAGGAGGAGGTGACTGAAAAGGGCAACATGGGCCAAAGACATTACTCTGGCCAGCTGCCTATAATCCAGGTGCCCTGCTGTAGTCACACCCTTGTCCACCTCCTTGTCCCTTAGGCACATTTTGGACAGGCCTGGACCAGGAACTGCATCCTAGATCACCCCCAGACCCCACCTAGTGACACTGCCTACCACACATGCACCCGCTGGTGTGAGACTAAGTAGGAGTTGCGACTGAAGCTCTTCCCACAGTGGGAGCACTTGAAAGGTTTCTCCCCAGTGTGGGTACGACGGTGACGGATGAGGGTAGAGTTGTCACTGAAGCAGGTCCCACACTCAGCACACTTGTAGGGCTTCTCCCCGGTGTGGGTACGACGGTGCTGGACAAGGTGCGAGCGCTGGCTGAAACTCTTTCCACAGTCAGGGCACAAGTATGGCTTCTCACCTGTGTGAACACGCCGGTGAATGACCAGCTTAGAGCTCTCACTGAAGCACTTGTTGCAGTCCGCACACTTGTAGGGCTTCTCGCCCGTGTGGAGCCGCTGGTGGGCAATGAGGTTGGAGCTGTCGCTGAAGCGCTTCCCGCACTGGGGGCACTTGTAGGGTTTCTCGCCCGTGTGAAAGTTGGCGTGGCGGAGCAGGCCTGAGTTCTGGTAGAAGTTCCTCCCACACTTGGCACAGACATAAGGCCTCTCGCCGGTGTGGTTGCGCTGGTGCTGCACCAGGTGGGTGCTCTGGCTGAAGCTCTTCCCGCAGTCCTTGCATTGGTAYGGCCGCTCACCCGTGTGGACGCGCTGGTGCTGGATGAGGTGGGAGCGTCGGCTGAAGCTCTTGCCGCAGTCAGCACACATGTACGGCTTCTCCCCGGTGTGGATCCTCTGGTGGCGGATCAGGTCGGAGCTGCGGTTGAAGCTCTGCCCGCACTCGATGCAGATGTAGGGCTTCTCTCCCATGAACGCTCGCTGCACCACTGTCTCCTTCCGCTTACGAAAGCCACAGCGAGAAGTCTTCTCTGGCCCGGTCTCTGGGGAGAGAAGGTCTGGCCTCGGACGGGACACTTCCTGGGTGCAGCCCGGAGGAGAAGCTTCCCTCATGAAAAAGTCCGAAATGGCCCCGCAGGGTTCGGCTGCCTCCAGCCCATCTCGCTGGAGATCCCCCTCATTTTCGCTCATGCTCCCATCACCTGCTGGGACAGAAGGAGAGTCCAGACACAACCAAGGCGTTTAGTCATGGCCCACAACCCCTCTTCTCCACCCAGCTTGGCCACCGCAGCCGCCCCACAGGGCCCCCGGCCAGGTGCTGCGTCCTCCCGCCCGGTCCGTCCCGGTTCCGCCGCTTCCAGGGGAGAGGCGAAGGCGCCGGGACCGGCTCCAT
>JASVER010000076.1:2093366-2116051 GCA_030449065.1 Oceanodroma leucorhoa
GCACTGCCCCTGCCCCAGCTCCCGGCCCCGTTCGGGGACTTGGAAGGAATGAGGAGAGGCTGGAGCGGGGCTCCGGCCAGGCGCCACGCCGACCCGGGCCGCGTAGCSGGGCCTGGGCACGGTTGGATCTGGCCGTAGGGGTGCAGCCCCGCTCGCTGGAAGCGCAGCATCAGCCCTCGGTCGGGGACCACGGGGCAGTGGGAAGCAAAAAGGACCGATGTTCCGTGGGCCTCCTCAGTTGGCCGTCCTGCTCTCCKGGCCTGCCCGTGCCATGGCTTCCAGTTCTTGCAATGCTGTCCCGCAGTCTCTCCTCTGCTGTGCAGCCTTGGCAAGCTTCCTCCCACTGCCACATTTTTCTGTTGCCTCAGTTGTTTTCTTCACCTAACACTTTGYCTCGCAACTGTCTCTGTTTCTTCCCTCACATTTCCTTATTCTGGCTCAAGAATAAAGAGAATGCTGCRGGGTCACCTTATTGTGGCCTTTCAATTTATAAAGGGGGCTTACAAGACTTTTTACYAAGKCYTGTAGTGACAGRACAAGGGACAACAGTTTTAAACTGAAAGAGSGTAGGTTTAGATTGGATGTAAGGAATAAATTTTTTACCATGAGGGTGGTGAGACACTGGCACAGGTTGCCCAGAGAGGTGGTAGATGTCCCATCCCTAGAAGCATTCAAGGTCAGGCTGGAYKGGGCTCTGAGMAACCCGATYRAGTCCAAGATGTCCCTGCTCATTGCAGGGGGGTTGGACTAGATGATCTTTGGAGGTCCCTTCCAACCYAAACCATTCTGTGGTTCCATGATTCCCGAATTCCAGCGCCTGACATGTTCCCAAGCTGGTCTATAAATGAGGAAYGTTGGCTGTTTTGATGAAAGGAAACTCAAGAGTGCCTGGGAAAAAAATAAAAAAAAATTGCATTTCCTAAAATGTAAAAAAGAAGCCTGGATTTTCATGAGACTTTCATGCAGTTGAGTCACATCATTTGGAAGTAGTGAGTCAACCAAGAGGACGTGACACACCTATTTTTGGCTCTGGATACAAAGGTTTGCAGAACCTGAACTGATACTTGTCTTTGTGCTTAAATACTGACATGAATATTCCTTAAAAAATTGACTACAATTGTTACATAATTGGTKTTTAACGCTAGCATTTTCCAGTTATTCAAAGTAGAAGAAACAAAAGACTCTTTTTATGCTTCGGTGCTCTTGAACAAACTTACCACAACTTTTCCTTCTGACCTGATACAGTGGGAAAACAGTTCTGTTGTCCCCACTGTGCTTGCTGAATTGTTTTCTGATTTATTCCCAGTCCCTTTTAAATGGCTCTGTCTAGGAATTGTTATGTAGACCTTATATCCAAATATTGCTTCACTGAGATATGTGTCATCGACCAGGAGAATTAGCCATTGGAAGAGAGAAAGTAAGTTATGTAAATAAGAAAATGTGTTCCATGAGATGGCAAAACAAGAGGAAGGATCAGTGAACTGCATACCCGCAGAGTGCCCGGTATAGTCAGCTGGAGGAGGAGAAAGCCTTTGCTAAAGTCTTTCACAGGGGCTGCGAGGGAGCGCAGCTTAAAATCTTGAAAAATAAATTTTAAGGAGCAGGTGGTAAACGGGAAAAATGTGGTAGCGATTGTGTTCAGCCTGTTCTCCGCAAGCTGGAGATCTGGGACTCGGGATGTATRCCTGGAACATAATCACAGGTAGGGAAGATGGAACCTGGGATCAAACTGTCAGTAAGGCAGCTGTAGGAGCACAGCACAGAGGAATATTTACAYGCCGATGCAAAAGAAGATGCTGATCCTAGGAAAGGACAACATCAACCTCGCAGAGGGTGGAGGCACAACGGAAGCGGGTATGAAAAAGGAAGAGGACCTATAGTTGTTTGGGAATGTGTTTTTTCTCTCTCTCAGAAGAAGTACTTCCATATCTTTGGAGTGGCGTGGCCGAAGGAAATGGAARTGAAGCCAGTCGCTCACTGGGTAAGGGAAAGCTGGGAAGATGGCCAGGGACGCATTGCTAAAAGCTTTGAAACATAATACTCACAGAGGTGAGCATCATCAGAATAACAGCAATAAAAGGCTGGAGGATGACAGCAGGATGGTGTGTTATGAATAATTTATAGTAGTTTAATTCATACCAAAATTATTTATAATAAGGATTTTAATCATTGTTTAAATCACTGAGTAAATTTGAATTAAGTAAGCGATGTTAATCGTATTTTGTAGGCATASTTTTTGAGGGTTCTCTTCACTAAAGGAAAGATTGATTCTCATTGTTTGCTGAACATTCAGAAATCTTAAACTATGAATAATCTTTTCACAAAATAACCCTTTTTTTGTTAATGAGAATACACTACATATATACACACAAGTTGTCCTATAAGTTAACGTGCATTTATTTATTTATTTATAAATTTATAAATAAATTTATATTTAATTTATAAATAAATTTTCAATGTCATGATTTTGTAAACTGCTGAATTACACTTCCTATTTATTAAATAATTCCTTTGTTTATTCCAGACTTGACAAGATGTTTGTGGAATTGGAATAGTTGAAAAAAATRGAATTTTCAATTTGTCTTGTAAGTGAAATATGATGAATAGATCTAAGAAATGCTTTATGTTTAAAGCTGAGATATTTATYAAACAAAGCCTAAGAAACTGAGATGATAATTGTAATAAATCTCACACCTAATGATTATCTCAGATTGGAAGGGGAAACTAAGCTTTCTGGCTTTAATATTGTCTAAGTTTGTGGTTGATTTTAAGACATGGCAACAGGTATACTGTCCTTCAATTTATTTTTTAATGTAATATAAGCCAAATTATTTTTATAGGTTACTGTAAATCTGGGCTTTAAAATGGATGGCCATCTTTTCATGTTTAATTTAAATAGGTTTAACTGGGGAAAAATTACACTCGGATTAAAAAAAAAAAAAAAACACATTAAAATATTTCTAGTTAAAAAAACAGAACCACAAAGAAAATACTTGTTAACAACTTGGCTGGCTGCTCTTGCTTTCACACCATTCCCTTCCCACACTCTCTCCCATTTCAAGTGCTCCGTGTCCTCTGATATGTTGACAAATAACATGCAGCCCTCCAGTTCCCAAACCAAACTGTCTTGTTATTAAGATAAAGTCTTACAGAAGGACTGGGTCACAGGCACTGGCTTCTTCATAGCTCCCCAAGTTCTTCCTTCCTCTCCTCCTCCTTTGAAATGCTGTGCAGATTCCCCTCTCCTTCCTTTTAGCAATTCACCCCGTGGCATGTGTACCAGTCTGTGGTGGTTTGCCATGGTTCCCAGAGTACAATCCATCACAGGTTTGTGGCCATCARCTACATTCAGCTGTGGCTCTCCAGGTCTCACAGACTGTGAAGAATAATGGTCTTCAAACCAGTTTCCCTTTTCTTGTTTGTGTTGATGGAGAATTTCCTTCTGCCCACTGCAGTTCTCCTGGCTGTATCGGAAGGTGTCCTGTTGGTTCCCTGTAGACTTATATCCCTCGTCTCCTTTGGGACTGTGAAGTGAGGTGAGGGTTGAGGCTTTTTCAGCACTCCTTTATTTTGTCATGGCCCTGTCTGTTCAGGTGTATTAGCTGGTTACTGCTACTACTTTGCCATTACCTCCAGTTTTGTCCCAGATTTATACCCGCCTCTTGCCCTGTATTGGTTTGCTGAAACTGCTGTGCTTGATGGTTACCGATGTAGCTATTTCATGGTTACATACAGATGTTGCTTATCTGTGCATAGCTTTTTGGGTCTGTCGCTGCAGAAGGCACCCTAGCTGAGAAACYTCTATCCACCTTGTGGCATTAGTCTTTAAATCTGTTTGGATTAGTGATTGCTCCTGTATAAACAAAACCATGTGTCAGACACATCATTTGTACTTCACACAGAGGAGCAGAAACACTTGCTCCTTACCATAAGGTGGAATGAAAAATGTGTAATTTTATTCAGTATCATCCCATGCTGTTTGAAATGTGGAGTCCCACACACAGTAATAATCTTGTCATCTACATTGTTGATGACTGAGAGTCTTTATTGTGCCTGGGTTCAGTTTTTCATATCCAGAGTTCAGCTGATACCGTTATGGACAGATGTAGCTAGTAAATGATTGCCAGCTGCGTAGATGTCTTMTGTAGCTCAGGATGACAGAGTTAATTTTTGATCTCACGGGCAATGAACACTTTGTACCGGATACATTATGTCATTTTTTTTTGGTCCTTGCTCCGCTCCACTCTGTTCCTGGAATATGGACCCGGAGCCTTACTGAGCGGAAGGCAAAACACTTCACAGTCTTAGAAGAGTTATATTCACAATCYTAGACAAGTTACCGCTTCCCTAGGAGGTAAGGAAATGTGATTTTTACTAATACCTGACTGGGGAACAGAGACTAAGGTCTAGTGGCACCAGTCAACAAATGGGAGATGCTTAAACATGAGTGTCTCCGGCACTACACAGCTTATGCAAGGTACCACTGGCACAGCAGGGAAATGAAGCTGGCACTCCAGAGCCTGGAGGAAGCATCCCAAAACACTTCTCTCATTTGTGGATATGAATGTTATTATTAGTGTATCAGTCTGTGCCTTTTCTATGTGTGAGACTTGTAGCATATATCAACAGTGCTACAGTCCTGGGGAGCAAGTCCCAGAGCAGCACCACTGACATTGGCCCATCAGTAGGAACTGCTAAATGCCTCGATTGATTTATCTAAACTGCGAGCAGATCCTAAGGTAGCTGAGCACTGGTGGATGGTGTACTGATAGGGCTGTAAGTAGGTCTGTGTGTTCAAACGTATTTGCATGTGACTACTGTAGTGTGTGTTGGCACTCGGATTTATGGGCTTCTGTCTTCATTGGAGACCCRGGACTGAATCCTACTCCCCCTTTTTGTTGAATAAAGAGAAGAAATGGGTGGTGAAAGTCAGGCTTCATATAGTGTCCCTAAATACCTGTTTAGTGCAGGAACTCCCTCTCTCTCTCCTGTATTTTGGTCCCAATTCAGCCAGAAGAAATTATCTAGGAATGAGCAAACACTGAGAAACATTATCTGGAGGAGCAGGCCTTCTTAGGACTTCAGGCACGACATGGGGATGCATCTGCTGGATTAATGCTAACATCACAATGCTATTTTTTTAATATATATATGTGTCACAACACATATTTATCTTTGCAAGTAAGTTACATGCTCTAGTATGCAAGTGCAAATGAAGATATGTCACTATTGCAGATCAAGGCTTTGTTGGGCCAGACTRTGGCTTCAACACCGCATTATCACCTACCCCACTGTGATTCTTTGTCTCCTGAGTCATCATGATGGCTGCACCAAAATCACTGGTAGTTTCCAAGAWTTTTCCTTTCATCCACTTTCTCTAAGCCCAAAAGAAGAGGCTCTTTTGCTTACTTTGACTCTAAATCCATTTACTGGCTTCTTTACTGGGAGTCATTTTCTAGTCTTCATACTCCTTTTACTCATGCACCTTGTCAGTCAAATCATACCCTGATCTCAGGACATACAGGGTAAACGTGGGATGTGAGTGAATTCCTGCTGAGAAGCCGAGGGATTCTAAAGGTTTCGATCCCCAGGTGCCACTGAGATTTACCTGGGACATGAGACTTCTCCTAGATGCCTCTGAAGTGCCTGACAACGCCTCCAACACTGGGGAAATCCTACCCGGCTTTTCAGAATTTACCGATGTTTTCAGAACTCCCTGGCTTTTCAGGTGGGACACTTTAGAATTGTCCCATGGCTTCGGTGTTTTTTTTCCTGCCAGACCTGGCAAGACTGAGAGCGATGTCTGCCTGCGTTTGACTGAAACGCAGTTTCCTAGATTGCGCAGGTGGTGGCAGATTTGGAGGATATTAAATCAGTCTTTTCAACCTGTTTTGCGATGGAACTACATTGTTTCCTACGTGGGTTAAAGATGCCCTCTTCTGAAATTGTTACTCCTTTATACCTCTGAAGCCAGTTAAATGGCTTCCATTTAAAATGGAAAATCTCTGCTTTCGAGTATAATTAGTCCTTAACACAAGTGTTATCTGCTGTTATATTTCTTGTTAAATTTCTGCTAAATCAAAGTTTAATTACTAGACTTGTTGGGGAAAGGCTTTTTATTAATTTGTCCACTTATTTAAACTAATGAAGTGCTATTGATTTAGAGTGTGTGTGTGGAATTAACTCCTGTGTCTGTTGTACCATGCGGAAAACTCACAGACTGGCTGTCCCAAAGTTTCTGGCGGGTCAGGACTTGTTCCTAGAGGGAAGTATCTGTCCATTGGTGCTGGGAACGCTCCCTGAGGCTTTTAAATGAGAACCCCCCAGGTAGCCACATGATCTCCCCGCCTCACTCCTTGTTTCTTGAAGGCAGAAATTCCATTTTTCTGCGTTTTCACCCTCTTCCTGCTACTCAAGTTTTTTCAAGCCTGCAAGGTTCTGGTATCTTTTATTTATCAGTATTTCCATAGGTTTTTTTGTGGAGTACCAGCAAATTAAGTGCCACAGGGCTTTGGGGGGGTTGRGTGGGCAGAAAAGATAGCTGTGATAGTTTGACTTCTTGCTTACATGCCAAGGAACTTCTTTGTATTAGCTCTTTCTTCAAACCCAGTAGCTAATCTGTTACTGCTGTCATAATTGCCTGAGTAACAAATACGGGATGAACATTTTGAGTATCTTTAGTTTTATGCAGTGTTCCCTGCTTCTGTGCTTCTGTGGGTTGTGTTAGCCGTTCCACCCCAGCATCACCATTGGAGCTTATGTTCTGCCGATATTCACCATGGCTTTTGAAGTCTTTTCCTGAGTCTGTGCTTCCCATGATAGATTCTCCTATCCTGTACGCGTGGTTTACAATCACCAAAAATCAAATCCTTGGCATTTGAGAAATTCACTTCATTATTCTTCCTTGAAAAACAAGAAAATCCTCAAAACCAGGGAGCCTGCCAAACTCCAAAATGCATCTACAATATACTACCAAAACCAAAATGCATAGAGTAAAAATAAACGTGGTGAATCATGCTTTAGTCTTAATATTAAACTCCTTTGATGCTTTTCCAGTTATTTGTACATTACAATTTTTCAAATGTTTTTAAGTAGTGTTCTTGGCATCCTCAGTTATTCAAATAGCCATAGTGTGTATAGCCATGCTTTGTGTAATTTCTTAGTTTCCTTGGGAATGTGGTGAGCCTTTTTTGTCCTGGATGATTTTGGAAAGCTGRAATTTGGGCCGTATTCAATTACAAAATGGCAAAATTGCACAATATATATGAAAATGCTTTCCATTTGAGGGAATTGCCTTAATGCTACTCTAGACTGCAAGTTGTTTGTGTCAGGAAACACCGTTTCATTTTGTATTTGTACAATACCAAAGTACAGTTATGTCTTGGTCCAGTACAAGGTCACCAAGAAGCTGTTGTAACATAAATATAGTACAACAGTAGATCTCCACCTGCTGGCTTTTTTCRTACATTACAGCTAAAATTAGACTGAACCACTGAATTTTAAGAGAGGAAAGAATTATTTTGGCCATAACTTCTGCATCTTCATTTAAGGAAAGAAAGGACTGTACATAATACTCAAGTTGATAAATTTGTTATTAATTTTGACAGATGCCACTGAGATCCTGGGCACCTGCACATTCCAAATAGCTCTGCACTGCTGAGATGGAAAAGCAGCTGGTTCGGCTTTTCATCGGGGAAGATAATGAGTTGCAACACAGTTTTGTCTCTGTTCTCTATTTAAGTTCTGTGTAAGCGAAGAGCAAATACACAGGTCTTTCCCTTGCCATTGTTTTAAGCTTTATGTGGATAGAAATATAACAGTTTGGAGGTTACAGCAGGAGAGTCTGTGGTGGTTGTACTTGGAGGATTATTATGGCTATAATTATTTGCAGATCACTCTTGGATCGGTTCTCTGACAGGTCAGTCATGATCTCTACTTACATGCTGGCTGCTTTATTTCTCCCATAGTAGGTGTTCACCTTTCAGAAAGAAAAAAGGAAGAGCTGTAAGGAAAGAAAAGGCTCCTCCAGAGGRAAGAATGATTGTCAGCAAGATTTAGTCTTCCTCTGAACCTCTGCCTTGAGAGTAAGGTGAACTGGYGCCTCCTGGGAGAGTTCCTTAATTTTTTCATTGAAGATGAGGGGAGTAAGAGATGTGGTAGGAAGGGAATGGCATTTAACTCTTGTGGCCTTTGCAGGCAAATACAATGATATTTTATGTTTTAACTTAATTTTTGAAGTTATGCGATTATATTTGACTCTCGTGTAATTACAAAGAGAGTTTTTACAACAAGTATTTCTTTTTCTAAAAACTGTTTTAACAAAACTGAAATACTTTTTTTGAATATATCAGCTTTGACAGACTTCAGCCACCTTTTGGAAAGGAACAGCCGTTGAAAGCAAACAAAATATTCTGTGATAACGTGCATGCGGACAATATTTTGTTTCCACATTTGAATGGAAAGATGCAGCCCACCTTGTTCACTGAGCTCTTGATCTCTGTGCACATGGTATGGAAATGAAGGTCAGTGAAAAAGAACTGAGGATATCCCTGGACAAAACAGGGAAGCAGAACTATGGGGCAATTTAAGCTGTGRAAAAGGCCAGCTTATGGAAGAACTGCGGGTGAAGCTCAGCATGCAGAGAACCCAGGAAAGGAAGGAGCAGAGCCACAGAATCACTTCTCCTGCCCTTCTCTGCTCCCAGCCTGCAGCACTGCATTTGCAGCACGTCCAAGTCTGTCAAACACCACCCATCCAGGCGTGTTTTGGAGGAAGCGTGTGCTGTGAGGGAGGCGTGACCAATTCACGGAGCTTGCGGGAAGGGTGCGGAGCACAGCACCCAGCACAGGGCAGTGATGCCTTCCGGCACGTTTCCTCACCCGCGGGTCCTGCCTGCCGGCGAGGGAGCCCGAGGGCAGGGGAGGGGAGCGGGGGTGCCCTGAGGAGAGGCGCTGCTGCGTGGTTAGTTCCTGAAGCTCCATGTGAAAGGGTGACCACCACGTCCATCTGTCATTTCTGACAGCCCTTGAGTTTCAGGGCCCTCTCTTTGCCGCGGTAGCTGCTGCGTGTGCTCCGTCGTGACAGGGCAGGGCTTCCTCTTTGCCTTCCTTTCTCACCTTGCCAAGCTGCACCCCATCGGGCATGAAAGCCGGTGGAGCTTTTGCTAGCACTTCTACCAGGGCAACACTGTCCGTCCTCAAAGGGGGCCCAGAGCTTTGCTTACGCTCTGTGCCGTGTGACGAGTGGAACAGCCACCCTCTGACAGCAACTCCACGGGGAGGGCTGGATGAACCCGAAGAGTGAACGTGGCCAGAGCGCAAGGTAATGGAACCACAAAGTCACCAGACAGCACTCAACTCCCGCCATGGGACAACTAAGGGAAAGCCCCCGCCATATTTTGAGGGGGTGTTGATACCCAACGGCACACCTGAGGGGTGCCTGGCGAGCAGGCCGCAGCCAGGGCCCTGCCCAGCCGCGCCGAGCCCGGCGGCCGTTACCCCCTGCCCGCGGGGGCAGCCGCTCCCCACCTCCCGGGGGGCCCGGGGCGGCTCGACAGGCTAAGGACGGGGGAATCGGCAGCCCTGGCCGGGCGGCAAGCCCCGGGGGAGGCGGCCCCGAGGCTGCCGGGGCCGGGCWGCAGCCCTGGCTGCCCGCTCCCCGGGGCCGGGCCGACCGCCCTGCTTCTCCCCCACCTCCCCCGGCCTTTCGGCCCCATGCAGGAGGGGCGGGGTGGGGCGCCCCGCTTCCCCGGTGCCAGTCGCTGCCTTCCCCTCGCCAGGGAGGGCCAGCAGCAGGCCCGGGGAGGAGCAAAGCCCGAGCCCCTGGCGCAGCAGCCGGCCCGGCAGCCGGCGGGAGGGAAGGTAGGGCCCCGGGGCAGCTGCCGGGAGGGGGCCGGGCTCACCCGGCGGCCCAAAAGCCGGCCTGGGGTAGGCTGAGGTGGTGCTGGGAGGCTTTCAGGGAGGGGTGGGGCGGCTCTGGAGGGAAGGGGGAAGCTGTTCGCCGGCGGGGGTGTATTGAGGGTTGGGAAGAAGCACGAGGTCTTGAGGCTGAGAGGGGTGGGTGCTCTGCCAGGAGCCGCTGCAGCCCTCAGGCAGGGCTCGTTGGTGTCAGAAGGGGTGATTGAGGCTAGGTAACATTGCTTTTTATCACACTGGTCTCTTGATTAAGCTCTTCAGCTTGCAAGTCACCAAACTTCAGGTCTTCCTAGCAAACCATTATCTCTCTGTTTGGGTGGTGTTCAATAGCATGCGCGGGTTTGCACCTTTTAGGCAGCCTGTGGGTACTGCCAAAATGCACTGCACCTGTGTCTGCCCCTCCCCCCCCCTTCTCCTCCCATCTGTGTGGGGAAGGTTTCACATCCAGGTCTCCTCTCCTCTCCTTTTCTAGATGGAGCCAGTAGTAGAGTCCGTGTTCTCTCTTCTCCAGGAGCCTGGGAAAAGTGATATTGCAGGATATACAGGTGAGATGTAAACGCTGCTAGTTAAATCACAGAGGGAAGCTTGAGGCTTGACCAAGTGGTACTGGGGACATTGCATTCCTTCTTCTCAGCTGGCTGCTCTCTCCTGGGTTTYTAGGATGGTGTGGCATGCTAGGCTGGGGCAAGGTGGTCAGCGGTATTTTGTGTTTCTTTCTGCTGTGGGTTTCTATGAGCTGTTTTAAAGTAAAACAGTACAGTTCATTTGGAGTGAAAGAAAGCCAGCACATGTCTCTTTTTCAGGCTTTTTCATGGGTGAGGAAAGTCTGAGGGAGTTGCACAGCTGCATCTGAAATGTGTGACTCCCAGCAGTAACTCTGGATGGGAATGGAGGGTTGTTCCGTTCCTGTTTGACTGTTAGAGACCTGGGATGTCTGCATGGGCCTCTGGGAATAATCAGCTGCTTGGCTGTAGAGYGAGGGAATGACTGCTCCTGCGAGAGGGAGTCTTTCTTCATCCCTCTGGGAGAAAGCTACCTCTTGGGTGAAATTCCTTGATGTAAGAGATGAGCCCCCCTCTYCCAGTATGTGTGTTTTTCTTTTATCGTTGGTATTTAGATCTTGGCAGTTGTGGCGATGTAAATAGAGAGCATTTTGTGTCTTCAAGGGCATGTTACTTCCGAATTTTATTCCTTGGTGGCATAGAGGGAGGACTGAAATTGCACTGCAGAGTTTTACCTTGAATGTAGAAAGCCTGTTTTTTTGTTAGTGGAATAACCAAACTTGACATGTTAAATGGAAGTATATGTAGTATGAGTAACCGAGTATTTTAATGCTAAATCAGAGATGCTAATGCCTAGGTCCTCTATTTGAATTAATAGTAAACATCTTAAGATGCTTGCAAAAATGAAGCTCAGATAAGTGTGCGTCAGGTGATACTAAAATTCTACTAATGCTGAACTGATGTAAATGTAAAATTTAGTCAGCAGAGTAAGATAACCAAAGCTTACTGTGGGGTGCATGATCATACATACTCACTTGTGAAATACATAGGTTGCATTCTTTAGGAAAGAAAGGGCTGTGTTTGTGTTTCCTGTGAGCTTCCTTGGAATGCAATTTATTTAGCTTGTCGCTACAAGAAAATAAGGTGTCATGCTAGATCTAGATATGAAAGAGATAGTAATAGTTAATTGGCAATTAGTTAAATTTTTATTAATAAGAATCTAACTCCTTTGACTTCTGATGCATAAATATACAGTATCCCTATAATAATTACAACTGTTCTTGTGATAATTAAGGGAAAAAACTGACGGGCCGACCTGTAAAAGAAGTAATTTAAAATTTTTCAGCAAATATTAACTAACACAAGTGAGAAACAACCTAAACCTCCCAGTTGATTTTGCCTAACAAAGGTTAAGGGGACTTTTTTTGTGTTGAACCATCCCCACCCAAACACACAGCTTTAAAAGAGAGTTTTAATATGAAGTTAGCAGGCTGGAAGGCTTTTGAGCAAAGTCTGCAGGAACAAATAGCTAAAAGTAGGTAAGACAAAGACGTTTCAGCATGTTCCTTTTCCTTCATTCATTTTGGCAGTCTTCCTTTGCAATTCCCTGAGGGGAGGAAGAACAAGGAAATGGGGAGGGGAAGGAAGAGAAGAGGTAGGGTTTTTACCTCTCTCTTCTTCCCTGTGCCATTTTTTCTTTTCCTTGTCTTCTTGTCTCAATCTTCATCATTTCCCTTCCTCTTGGAAAAGGGGAATCTGGTGCAAGTTCATGCTAGGCCTGAGAAATTCAGTTATTTTACAAGGAGCAGYTTATCTGTCTTGTGGAAGGAGGAGTGTCAGATTGCTCTCTTGCTCCCTTAGGGGACTACATTTTGAGTGACCACGAGGAGAAGAGAGGCATCCCCGAAGACCTTAAGCAAGATGTAGTGCCGCAGCTACCTGAAGCCCACAGCGGAGACTGGGGGGCAGCCAGTCTGCAAAGGCAGCAGAGGGCAGCCTGTAATAACCCCCCCCACCAAAAAAGAGGCTCCAAGAAACTCACCCTCATTGCTGATGACCAGAAACTGCACGCAGAAGAGAGACCCTACAAGTGTACAGAATGCGGGAAGGGCTTTAAGGGGAGCGCCAGGCTCCTGAACCACCTGCAAACCCACATGAGAGAAAAAATGTTTGAGTGTGTAGAATGTGGGAAGAACTTTAGCAGGAAGGCCAACCTGGTGGTGCACGAGAGAATCCATACGGGGGAGAGGCCTTACAAGTGCAAGGAATGTGAGAAAACCTTTAGCCGTACCTCAAACCTTATCGCTCACCGCAAAACCCATTCGAAAAAGAAAGTTTTTTCCTGCACCACGTGCAGGAAAAGCTTTGGTGGAAGCGCAGCTCTCTTCCAGCATCAGAGAGTCCATATGGACGAGAAGCCCTATAGGTGTACCGAGTGTGGAAGTAGCTTCCGTCTGTGCTCAAACTTCATCAGACATCAGCGGATTCATTTGAGAGAGAGACCCAGTGAACACTCAGCAGGTAACTGAATTAAGATCTGTTSAGTTTTATTTCAAGCTGCACAGACTCACAGGGGCCGTATCAGATACTGTGGTCTCCATTTGTTCCTAAACACTTCCCCCTCCTTGCTGTGGATATGAATGGGGGTTTTTGGTTTGTTTGTTTTTTCCCTTCCTATATAAKGTATTTATCTGTCATTTGAAGAAATGCCTTGAAAATGTCAAAGYTGAAATTTCAGCTTTGCCATGGAGGCTGCCTGGGACCTTAGACTCTGCAAAGCTCTCAGATCCCACTAATTCATGCCTCATGGTGTTGCCTGATGTCTAGCCCTAGATCTTTTGAAGTGCTTAGCCAACAAAATACTAAGCTTAGGGAAGTGGAAGGATTTAGACTGTGAATCAGGGCCTTGGTGGTCTCTAGCAGCTAATTTTTGTTAGTTGTGGATATTAAATGAGCAGCTTTTTGTTGTCTGCGGTGGGAAGTTTCTGCTGGCCATCCCTCTGTAATACTCTTACCTTGCCTGACAGCTTATGCTATGCTAATTGTTTAAAGTAGGGAGTTTTCTGGATTTTCCAATATTCCATGTTCTTGTAATGACCAGAAACTCTGGGATAAAAACTGACATTGTGGGTTTTTTTCTGTTGTTGTACCTTTATATGGGCAGTCCCTTTATACTYGGTCAAAAATGTTTTAACTTTTAATCTTGGGTCTTGCCTAGCCACCCGTAGAATTTTTCTGGGTGTTGGGGTGTTGACCACCAGATCATGCAACAGCAAGGCAATTAAGACATGAGGCCATATGAGAACACACGTGTTTTGTGTGTGACATTTTTCTGATTTTTTTTTTTATTTGTTTTATTTTGGTTTTCCTCCTGAAAAAAGATTCTGAGCAGGAGAGCCTTTCATCTTAACAATGGAAATAATAATGAAGTTATAATGAATAATAGTGAAGTTACAATGAAATGGCAAAACTGAATTCCTGAGGCAGGGTTTGAGACCTCTCAGTCCATACAGAGAGGTGGCCTAGTAACTCTGTTAATGAACCCTAAAGATGGGCCTTTACACTCCTAATGCTTTTTTTCTTTTTTTTTTTTTTTCCTTGAGGGCTATTAATAGTTTTTAGATGTAAGAGTTTATAATTCGTAAGAAAAAAAAATAGTCTCATTTTTACCCTGGCAGTTGGCCAATAATTAGTACCAGATCAGCCTAATACTATACCTGCTTCAAAAGAAAGTGTGCAAACTTATTCTGGAGTAACTATTAGCTACTCCATTATTGTAATTGAAGCTCCATAATAAAATTGCTGTTATGATCAAACGTATGCCACGTTGGCCTTGAAATGTGTGGATTAGGAATGAAACTTGATTTCTGTATCTGATATGATTTCAAAGAAGAGGTTTACATATTTATAACTTAAGTATATTTTTACTAAATTCCATCTGTCCTATTCCTTAACAGCTCCCGTGCTCCAGCTTTCCTTCCTCCCCAACCCCCGTTCCCCTCACCCCCCCAAAAAACCCCAAAGGTATGGGGGAAGCAAGAGGAAGGTACCTTGATTGTGATAAAACCCAAGTCTGTAATGTTTCAGGGGCTATATCTGCCTAGTCTTTGTTCTGTTTTGTCTTAGTTTGGCCCAACATGTGACTTGAATGAAGTTTTAAGTTTAAAATGTAGGTTGTTACTGAGCTGCCTTTTCCTTGTGTGAAAGCATATTTAAAATGCTGACCTAGCAATTGGTGATAAAGTGGGCTCTTGACTTACACTGTCTTCCTTTTAGATGCAAACCATTCTGAATTTACATCTCCGCATCATAAAGAAGAGCCAAGGTGTGGTGCAGAGAAATGCGAGACGGATCACTTGAATCTTGTTCTTGAAGAGTGTAAGTATAAAAAGGCTTCTAAATTGCCATGTGAAGTATTTTTACATAGCAAGCATTAACATTCTCTTCTCTTTATACAGTGAAGAAAATGAGGGAAAATATGGATATGCTGCTTCTGAATCAGCAAAGTCAGCTGCAGGTCCTGCAAGAAATTCAGAAACAACTGAATATACTCCTCCCTGGCAACGATCTCATTAATTCAAACGTCTATAGCTTAGGACTTCTGCTAGGACGGCAGGCAGCTGCAGTGGCGTCTCTTTCTTTTCCCCTTCTTAATCCCAGCAGCCTCCTCCCTGAAAATGCCAGTCTCTTATCCCAGTCATCTGCTCCTAGAATTCTGCCTGCCACTCATCTCCCAGTCTCTCAATATCCTGAACCTTCTACTTGATCAGCCTTGTGCTGTGAATGTATCCAACGTAAACAAAYGTGACTACTGTTTTGTACTGTTCTCTCACTCAAACATGTGATCTCTGTGTTGTAATGTTGAAATTGTAGTACCYATGAGGATGCTGACCACACACTCAGACTTGGAAAGATACATGCATCAGATGCATCAGCAAACAGCAGTTGGTCAAATCTACTGCCCATTCGTTCGTTGCAGCATGCAGACATTTTGGCCAGTAATGTATTTTGTCAAGGCAGCTCAAGAGATCTTTATCACGGKGGTGTGGCTAAGTGCAACACCCTTATAAGATAGTGCATAAAACTTAAGCATGTTTTTCTACCTGRTATGTCTTTAATATGTACTTGGGCAACTGGACCTCTCCTAACGAGCTGAAGCTAATGATAAAATCATCAGGGATGGTTTAAGCAACTCGTATTAAGTCTGATTTATATAGAGGTAAGCAACATGTTTATGTAAAGGTGTTCAATTTAACTGCACCTCTATTCCCACAATCTATTTACAAAAGCTTCCTTCATTCAGGAAGGCTTTAAGTTAGGTGACCTTAGCTGATTCTCAGGCCAGCATCACTACTAAATCTACAAAAAATATTTTCTGCTTTTTGCTTAAAACAAATGAACAGCCTCCCCYCCAAAAAAAAAAAACCCCACCACCCAACAAAATACCACCAGGTCTACCTGGCTTACTAAGTGTTTATGTGGAAAAAAACAAATTGATTTATACGACGCTTGTTCTTTTGTTCGAAGGTGATCTCACTTGTCTCTGTTTTTAGACATTCTGTCATATCCTGTTTGGATTATTACATGTTATTGACTGTTATGTATTAGTTCATTGGGGGTAGAACTGGGGTAAATAATTACCATTTGGGGAGGAACACTGAGRAGCTCAGGTGCTCTGTCTTGCGAAGTCTGGGGGGAGAAAAATTATTCCCCCCCTCAGGACTCTGACATGGGGCCTTTTAAGGCTAGTAAGTGCAGAGTTTTAAGAAGTGTTAGTCCTTTCTACCTCCTTGTTTCTGTCAGTGACACAGGCTAATAGGAGTGTCAGAGCCTTTGGGCTTCCAAAGTGCAAAAAAGCTGACCGATTTACCTTTGAACAGCTGCTGGGAAAAAGAAACTTTGGGGCTTGCGCCTATCCCAAACAGTCTTTCTCTTGAACTGACGCTGTGTTTGTGGGTTGTTGGTTTTGTGGGGTTCTTATGATGCCTTGTTAAAAGGATGCACTGTTAGTAATTAATAAAATATTATTTAGATTTTAAGAATGGGAAACACTACTTCTCTTAACAAGTTGTCTCGTTGGTGACAGTGCAACGATGTCGGATTCTGGTCCAAAGATAAAAATGTGTGGGATCAGGAATGACTCTGTGTGTGTGAATACAGACTGTGAAAATCACACACTGGTTTTTATTATGTAGGATTTTGTATTGGTCTTAACTCAGTAGGGTATTCATTTAAGCCAAATWGAGAGGCCTTAAAGGGCATTCCTTCAATGTGAACTTGTACTGAAATGTTTGGGGTTTATTTTCCATCAGTTGAGCGTATCAGTCATGTGACTCTAGACTTAAGAGCTCCAATAAGAGTTCCTAACATTCTGTGGAAACCCTGGGGTACTGTTCATAGTTTCTTGGATGTTTAATTTCATTTTGCTTAGAAGCAGAATACCCTCTTCAAAGCAATAGTTAAAGTTTGTATTTTATTGGTTTTTTTAAGATGTTCAGTATTAAAATGTTGCATTTTTGTTAGAAATGAATCTTTGCTGAGCTTCTGTCCTTTATGAAGGAACACCAGTGCTTAGACTTTAATACATTAGACTAACTGAGCTCCAGTTCAGGTATGTGCCTTCCCTGGCTCCTTCTGCTTTTCTCCTTCTATCTTCCCCTTTCCCTGCATCTAGGCATCTCCTTACATTTCTGTCTTTGGAAACTCTCGAAAAAGAAAACATGGCTAAGTCTGCCACTTCTGCAACTTAGACCAGGTAGGAGGAATCTCTTATTTGACGGATTAGGTAGGATTTTTGCCTGTCGGGAGGGAGTTTGTATATGATGTTTCTGTTTGTAGCTGGCAGGCTCAGGAGCACTTTATAGCAAACCTAAGGTGAGATAGATCCTTTTGTGTTGGTATTCTCTAATGYGTTTGTTGGGTCCCATCTGAACTTGAGGATGAAGTCCTGAAATACGTCTGAACTGCGAGYGTACTGGGGACTGGAGGAAGTGCTGATATAGAGGAGCACTAGAAACCATCATACTTCCTGTTTTTGGGTTACCTCTCTCTCCTTCTACATAAGTGAGAGTGAACGCCAGAAGTCTTTCTCCTCCTATCCTCCCAAGCACTAAAGGGGTTCTGAAAAGTACCTCTGATGCTAAAAATGTGCCTATTCCTAGGTGGGGTAGGACCTGGGGGCTTCTTGCCCATGTTGGAAGGTATCTACAATGCTTCTTGTCCCCTTTTCTTCCTTGCAGTGCTCTGGCAATGATGTAAAAGGGTGTGTGGGGCAATATCTGACAGCTTGCCAGGGATGCTGGAGAGCTTTGCAGTGTCCAGGAATATTTAAGAGGATACCGCAGATGCTCTCCTGGTGAACTTTGAGTCTGTGGTCTGTGCAGGCGTATTTGATGTTGTGGACTGGACAGCATGTAGACAAGTGGAAGGTAAGCTGAAGGAGATGTGAGCTTTGACAGCTGTCATCTCCTAGGATTGGAGGTTTAGTATCTTAAGTCATGTCTATCTGCTTCTCTAAGGCACGTTAAAAAAAAAAAATCTGTACCCAAGGGAAGGGCTGGAATTCATTCCATGCTCAAAATGTTGGAGTTCTGCAGGCAGGAAAATACAGTCCTTTTTACAGTCTGCTTTCCGAAGGAAAAGTCTATTAAAACGTCCTGGTTTTAGCCATATGAAGGAAGTGGGAGTCTAAGATCACGTTTATTTCCATTCCATTTTAAGTTATAGTAGCTCAGGAGCTTGGCACCAGTGAGAAATGTATTTGTAAAAAAAAGTGCTCTCACTGCTTTAGGGCTGCTCTTCTGACAAACTGTAAATAGCTTGCTCAAGGCCTATTAGAGGTGGGGGTTTGACATTTTCCTCCACCTCAGTTCTTCTGTGATTAACTTGTGTGACTTGCTCCAGTCCTGCTTACCACTCCAGTCCTGCAGTGATTTTTTTGTTTTCCCTTAAGCTTTTGGGTTTTTTTGTAAAAAACATCTGGTAGTTGCATGACATCAAGCAACAAATCGGTACAAATCAAAATTCAGTGCCTAGAAGGGGGCAGTGCTGTTTGCAGTAAAGTATCAGAGCAGAGCTGCTGTGCCTGTGAAGTCCTTAGAGAGTCGGGGGGCCCTGAGAAGAGGGTTGTTGTGTTGGAGTTTAGAGATGCTCTTCTCTTTTGTCCAGAACTCCTCCTTGGTGAAGTCCGCTGCCATATCACCAATGACACTAGTACCCGCAAGAAGGAGCGTGATCACCGATCAGGCCTGTGCCGAGTGAGTAATCCCGCTGTTCGGTCACGGGCATTATGAATGCTGTTGTCAGTGCAGCAGGGAGCGGTACCTAGCCGACATAAATGTGTCTCTGGCCTTGTTTTGTGCAGGAAAGTATAAAATAGGTAGAGGAGGTGACAAGAAGAATGAGAGACACTGTATAGGGTTGTAACAGATGCAGAGAGATAAGAACAAGAAAAGTACCAAGTATTGATACTTTAAAAAAATCCAACTAATTATGGGAAACAATGTCTTTGTATTTGTCTGGTCATCTGGCAGCTTTCTTCACTGTGGGACAGCTCAAGAACAATCTCTGCTCTCTGATGCTTATTCTGGACTAYTTTGGGACTATTGTTGGCCTTTTATTAAGTTCCATTTGTAGAGTACCAGTAATATATTAATGCTTCAATCCCATTATCAGTTTCCCTACCAGCAAGTGGACTTGCCACACCTACTGCAATCTTAGCATGTTGTCTTCCTCCAGATGTTTGGAAATTGCAGTCTCGGGTAAGTAAAGGTGATAGCAAGATCTTAGAATCATAGAATCATAGAATCATTAAGGTTGGAAAAGACCTCTCAGATCATAGAGTCCAACCATCARCCCAGTACCCATGCCCACTAAACCATGTCCCGAAGCACCTCATCCACACGTTTTTTGAACRCCTCCAGGGATGGTGACTCCACCACTTCCCTGGGCAGCCTGTTCCAATGCCTGACTACCCTTTCAGTGAAGAAATTTTTCCTAATATCCARTCTAAACCTCCCCTGGCGCAACTTGAGGCCATTTCCTCTCSTYCTATCRCTTGTTACTTGGGAGAAGAGACCARCACCCRYCTCTCTACAGCCTCCTTTCAGGTAGTTGTAGAGAGCGATAAGGTCTCCCCTCAGCCTCCTCTTCTCCAGGCTAAACAMCCCCAGCTCCCTCAGCCGCTCCTCATMAGACCTGTGCTCCAGACCCTTCACCAGCCTCGTYGCCCTTCTCTGGACAYGCTCCAGCACCTCAATGTCCTTCTTGTAGTGAGGGGATCTTCAAACGTGCTAGATTCTCTCTGGATACAGTTACCTAACAAGGGAAAAAATAGTAGGTTTAGCCCCAATGGTAACCGTTTCCTGGGATAAATTATTAAGAATTTACTCCACAACTTTTTAACAGCACTCTCACTTATTTCATTCCTATCATCTGTTATTAAGGTCAGTGGATAACTTTCACCATCATTACACAATCCCTTGGTGACTTACCTGGGAATCAKAAATAATGTTAACACTAACCTCACATCATTGCATGTCTACATTTTACTTGTATTATTCAGACTGGATAGTTTTCATACTTAGTATTATGCTCACTAATAGTTTTCTGATGAAAGCAATGTTTCTGATAGGTAACATTTAGATGTTTGCATCATTTGAAGAAGACAGCTTTGTTAGTCCATGTGAACTATACTCCAAGAAAGACATGCCAAAGTAGGTACCAGATAATCTTGAGGGCCTTCTTCAGTCTTATTTTCTCTAAGATTCCTCAAGAACTGCAACACCTTTGTCTTCATCAGTGTCTATCTTTAAGGGTTCTTAGAGGGCTTTTGCTGCTGTCCTTAGGGTCTTTTTTTCTTGAGTTACCAGACTTGATTTCGCTTTTGTGAATGCAGGATGCAGGATATGCATAAAAACTCCACTAAATTTGGCAGAATCTTATCAGCATTTAACTATTGTAGAAGGAAGGTGATGCCTGTCTCATGTTATTATATAACTTACTATTCTTTATACATATTCTAGTTAGGTGTTACAGTGCTTTACTGCTGTTCTACCACAGCAAAACTGGCAACTGGTTTGCCCCCTGTTTCTGAACTCTGCAATTACTTAATAAAAATAGTATTTCTTGTTTTGAAGAGAAAGCCATTCTTTACGGATTTGTAAAAAATCATGACAAGTGAAGCAAATCTGGGAAAAGATGCATATTGCCTGTGTGCACAAGGCAAAGAAAGAAAGTGAGGGAGGAAATAGGAGAAGGCAGCGTAGGAAGAGCTGCCTCAGGAAGGCTCAGCTGTGTTGGGAGAAACAGAAGAGGAGATGTATATTGCATCCAGGCAGCTGAAGAAGGAAAATATAAGGACTATATTTTGCCCAGCCAGTAATATATGTGCTATCAGCGCATTATACCTGCACTGATAGCTCTGTGTAGGCAGCTTCTCATCTTGATTCCTGCAGGAGAGTTCAAGCTATAGGAGGTAGYGCTGTAAGAAAGCCCTGGTGCTTTCAGCCTACATCCAGTTCCCCTATTCCTGGCAGCCCCTTCCCGGTTCCCATAGCTGAGCAAACAACCCTATGCGTGGCCCACCTCTTCGGGTCCCACCAGTCCTCCCACAGGTCACTTGCCCATCATGTCCTTCCCCTGCGGCATCGCAGCCTGGATGGGAGCCCACRGGTACCTCTTCCTATGTGGGGGCTGGCTTGGAAACACACTTCAGTGGGCAAAGCTCTTGATTATGGGAACAGGAGCAGCTGGGAACAGAAATCCTCCATGTGGGTGCAGAGCTCTGTGGTTTAACCCTGTCTTAGCCTGGGTATTAAAAAGCAAGCAGAAAACCCTTCMGGTGGAGGACAAGTAATCACAGTTTTCAATGTTAGTTGCAACATGAAAATCGCATCGTTTCTTCCTTATGACTGTACAGGAAATCCTGAGGATCTAACTTGTGAGGGCTCTAGGCATGAAGCATGCAGAGCCGAGAGTTACTTTAAAAAAAAAAATAAAATCAGGTGTTATAGTAGGCTATTGGAAGGATTTTATGCATTTAGTTAGTGCTTGGATGCATCTGTTCTTGTTTTTTCCTGCTGACTTGGTTTCTGTACTTGGAGACCTAGTGTTCTCTGAATAGAGTTCTCTGGCAGCTGAAGAATTGTTATTTCTAAATACCAATATAGTGAAGACATCTCTTTTGCATGCTTTTCCCTCCAGGTGTGTAGATCTTGTTAAAAATACTCTGTAGCTCCTCTTTCAGTAATAAGGCTTAATTATTATTATTTAAGTGTCTTTGAATGCAGACTTTAAAAATTCTAATTTCACTACTCTGAGGGCAAATATTGAAGAGCTATTTAAAAGACTTCAAACAGACATCTTTTTTTTCCTTTTTGTTGAAGTCTACATATTCATAGAAATCAAAACTGTTAGAAACAATTTAAATGAATTCCTGTGGGAATGCCAAGAGGTTTCAAAATCTGACTGCTTTCTTCCAGCGTGTCTCCCTGATGGCTCAGCAATTGTCCTGGGATTTTGAGGTGCTCTAGCTCAGAGATGCATGTTCAGATGTTCTTGTGTCTTATGTCGGCCTCTTCTGGTCTGTCCAAATTTATTTTTAGATCCTCCTTCTCTGGTTAGATCATCTTTCTTCCCACATCACTCGGATTCCCTTCTTGGCTCCCYGGGGCAACTTTGGGGTCCTTATCTTCACTTATAAGGTAATAAGGAATTTCAATTCTTATTTACTCCTGAAACCTATGGTTGCAGTAGCTGGAGGGGGGGAGGYGAGCGTGTGCTTGGGTACAGATAGAAATCTGGGTCGGTGCAACTACCACAGCACAGAGGCAACTGAAGCGGGTTAATGCATTGAGCTGTCCCTCTCTTCGGAGGCAATTAGGTGCTAAATCCCATCTGGAAGGCAGTGAAGGCTAGATGCATCCTTGATTGAGAACCTAGGCTTCCTTTCTAATCTAGCTGCCTCAGTGCYTTGGAAGGCTTTGCACAGTTTTGCATCGGCGCAGCTGAAGTGGTGCAGCTTCCTGGAGGAGAGGAGGCTGTGCTGAGGCTGTGTTGGAGCTGTCAGATGGCCTACCTCGCTACGCAGTCGCTGAACAAGCCCCTTACGTCTCTGTTGCTCGTTCTGGGAACTTGTCTTGCAAGGATTTGTTGACAGGCCTTTTGTATGAGGCAGCTGAAGTCAGTGACAGAAGATTTTCATTTTTGCTGGTAGCATTCACACAGGTCCCAGGTGGTGTAAAATACGCTCCATAGAATCATAGAATCA
>JASVER010000076.1:2117889-2306425 GCA_030449065.1 Oceanodroma leucorhoa
CCATTTCCACCATGTCACTTCACACAAGTATCATCTTTCAAGAGACTGTTATACTTTGCATCTGCAATTGTGTTTTGTCATCTTTCCCTTCCTGTGCATTAATGTTTCTATTTAAAGGATCCCACTATGCATTTCGTGGTCAGTGGAGTGCCTGAATACTTAGGGCTCAGCTATTTCAAAAAGYGAAGCTATTTGAAAAACTGATTGTTTTGCCCACGTTTTAACAAGGGCAAATCCTTGAGAACTTCTCCTTGAGTATTTCCAGTGTTCCCATGTTGTGGAGCAGGAGCCTCCAATATTTCCCTTTCAGCTCCGTGTCTCTTTGTCTAACGCATCTGATCTCAGGTTCCTTCCCCATCTGCTCATTTTCTGTCCCCACTGCCCTTTTTTCTGCTGTCTTGGTCACCGCGTTTCCCTCGCAGGTTCTGAATTTCAGATGTCTCGCCTGACTGCTGCCAGTTGTTCAGCTTTCARTCACAGTTTATTTCCCTTGCTGTCCGAGCTTCACTACATCAGTACTGCCACCTCCAGAGGCTTAAACTGAGAGGTGAGTAAGACGTGGGCTTTTTGGGAAAGACAGCAGCCTAACTAGGCAGAGGTGGTAAGACTKCTGGCRAGAGCAGGAGGGAGGTTAGCAGAGSAGGRAAAACARTGGGGTGCTGTTTAGTGGRTAACTTACAGCTGCAGCAGTGGATAGCCTAGAGGACAGGTTATGATATGGTCATGGTCACCAGCAGCATCTTCAGCCTGAAGGAGTGGTGGCACATGCTGGCAGTGTGGTGGGACTCCCTCATCAAGTCCCCCAAATGACACTGATCTGGGAAGGGGAGGTGGGAGCTGATTTGCTCAAGTGCAAGGCTGCAATTCAGAAAGACCTAGTGAGGCTAGAGGAATGGGTTAACAGGAACATCATTAAAGGAGAAAAAAAAAAAAAAAAAAGGCAAATGCAAAGTTTTGCACCCAGGGTGGACTAACGCCATGCAACAGCAGGAGCCTGAGTGGCTGCGTAGCAGCTCTAATGGTAAGGACTTTGCCAGCCCTGGCAGCAATGAAGGATAACAGCTTTCTGGGCCCTTTCAACACAAATGTAGCCACTAGATCCAGGGAAGTCATTATTCCTTTTCTACTTGGCACTTGTTAGACTTCATTTAGCATGCTGCATCCAGTTTGGGGCCCCTAATACAAGTAATATGTTAATAAACTTCTGTGAGTACAAGGGAGGTCCAAAAAGGTGCTCAGAAAGTGGCCTGTGAGGAGAGGTGGAGAGAACTGGGCTTGTTGAATCGGGGGAAGGGATGGCTTTGGGGAAGGCATAGAAGAGCCTTCCACTACCTACAGGGTATTGAGAAGATGAAGTGAGAGACARTGGTCATAAATTGATACAGGGGACATTCCTACTGTATGTAATAAAAATAATATCTCACCAGGTTGATCACAAAGCRTAGGAACAGGTTGCCCAGAGAGGTAGTGAAGTCTCCATCCTTCAAGGYTTTCAGGGCCTCACTCGACAAAGCTCTGAGCAACCTTGTCTGAATTCAGTGTTGACTCTGCTTTGAGTAGGAGTTTGGACTAGAAACCTCCTGAGATYCCTTCCAACCTGAATGATGTTGTGAGTCTGTGAAACTGAATGGGAAGTCCTCACCTGATAGCKATGGTATATCCATTATCATAGCATCTTGAGAACCTCTGTAAAATAGACTTGGAGAAGACATTGTCCGAACTCKAGGAGAGGAGCTGTTGCAGTGATCTATTAAGCTAGTACTGGCACAGCCATTACTGGTGCTGGGATCCTTATCCCAGAAGGTCATTGCCCAGACCTGGGCAGGGATGTAGTAACTCTGGGGCTATTSCTGGAAATGCTGTGGACTACAGATCCAGCCACCCCAAGGAGGAGCATGCCCCTTCTCTCTTGTCACGTGTTAGGGGATGGTGCACTGCTAGGCCTAGAGGYTGGACATGTTTAGGGAACGTTGTGTCTGGGTAATTCAACAGCACAGATCCTGGGGACACACCTACTCTTAGAGGTAAGAAACTCCTAAGGTGTTCTGAAAYGCAATTCAAAAAGACCTCTGGGACAGTGCTTTCGAGCTGGGTCCTGGTAGCTCATTGCATTTGTGAATAACGGATTGTGGAGGGAGTCACAGTCCTATTTCCCAGTCCCACAAGCCCTTCTTTGCTGTGACAGCCTTTTTTTGCCCTGTGGAATCACGTCTGATCCTTGCAGACTTTCTCTCTGTTTATGTACAAAATGGTGCCACGATACGGTTATATGATGGGTATATCCTACAACTGCGTGAATGGTGCTAAGTCCCTTCTGCTTTTAGTAGTAGCCACTCCTTGGTGCTGCTCTAAACTAAGGTTATTGTTTGGTCTGACTTCTGGTTTTCAGGGTATTCCTTTATTTGTCAGGATTAAGTTTGATTTGTGGAGGATGTGACTTGTTTTATGGCAGTCTTAGGTGCTGCTCATTGTTCCAGCTTTTCCAGGTCCCATTCTGCAGTGGCTAATTCCCTGTGGGCTTTAGAGGATCTAGGTATCCCATCCAGGGTTGCAGATACTACTTTGCAGTAAAAATGGATTATTTTCCCTGGGTTTTACAATATAAATGTTAATGAGCTTGTCGCATTGGACACTATTGATTGTCAGTAGACCTTTATGCAGCATCCTAGTATAGACTCCTAGAGCAGCTCAAATAAATCACATTCTAGAAAAGGCTGTTCTTCCTTGCAGGGAAAAAGGGAAGCCTAGATTAACTAGCTCCAACATGTCTGAAGTTGGTGAAATGATTAATATATSCCAGTATGAATCTAGCCTATAGCATTACAATAATAAGTGTCGTAGGAAAACGAATAAAGACGTTAATTATTTTGTTGGTTTAGCAGAATTTGAACTGTGTGGCGTGATAGCTTGTAAGACCACACATAGGTAATAGAGGTGCAAAAAAGATCTTGAAGAGTTTTCTCATTCATCCATCAAGTTCACTGAAGAAACCAGTGGTTCTTCATGCAAAAATAGTGTGCAAGTAGTTAAAGAGCCTGTCATAATACATCAGTTGGATAGGAAGCTTTGATATGGCATTTTATAATCTTAAATTCTTGAGTTTGGAAAATTAACGATGTTCATTTATATAAAATCCTTTCAAAACGATCTCTGAAATTAGCCTAAGTCCATATTAGATATAGTATTTTGATTTGAAAGACATCATTTTCACTARCTTAAGTAGGAGCCCTGTGTTCCAATTTAACGGGAATATTCTGAGTTCTAATTAACCGTGCTCTCTGCAGTGCTTGCAGCCTTCCCACTTTATGGTCAGATGTGGTTTTAAAGAATATACTCTGTATCCTATCATTCAAATAATTAATGAATCTGTCAGACCCCTTCTGGTCTGGGGTAACACATAATATAATTTCCCAGGTTAGCACTGAATTGCAAGTAAGTATTATGATTTTCTGACAGGTTTTGCATTAATTTTATAGTATTCTTGCCTCAGCTTATTCATGAGAGTAATCATGCGAGGTAGTAGTATCAAAAACCTTKTAAAGCATAGACTGTATGCCATCTTCAACTCCTCTATTTTTAACAATGCCTCTCTATAGTAAGAGAAAATTTGATATAACATAATTTGGCTTTGGAAATCTGTACTGTTATTTTCCTTTTTAACTGCTATGTGACTGCTAAGTCTTGTTTCATTATTGTTCTTGAATTGAAGTCAGGCTCACTAAAACTAGTTCCCAGGTTCTTSCTTTTCCTCTCATATTTCCTTCGGTCTGTCTTTTACAATCTTGCCCATCTTTCTTGAGTTCTCCGTGACATCTACCAGCCTACCTCAGCTTGCTCAAGCCTACAGGTGACATCAAAAAAATCTAACCTAAGTACTCTGTAACCTCTATTTGCTCTAACCTGAGTTCTTACCCTTTTGTTGCTGATATTGTGTTAATTATGTAATTTCTGCAGTTCTTTCTAGCAAAGACAGAGATCTTGTTTTCTTCTGTTGATGCTTCTGCCATCTCATTGAACAGAGTGTCAGCTCTTCCTATAGTCTTTATCTTCCAGTCAATAATATTATAGAATGCTTTTACACTATTCTACTTTCTAGTTACATTACCTTTTGTTGCTTGGCCCTCCTTGTAGTTGCTGGGTTTTTAGGGTTTTTTTGGTTTTTTTTTTACATTATCTTATGTAATTTGACCTGCTTGTCACCTCCTGTGTGGTTCCTATTTATGATTTCAGACCAGTGGGGAAATCTGTGGCTTGTCAGATTTATTCTCTTCACCTTTTGTCCTTCCTCTACTTTGAGTGCATACTTGCACACTTGATGTCATTTAAGAAACCGCTAATSTTTCCACTGCCTGTTCTCCAGGGGTTTACTTGCCTTGGGATCTTACTGTCAGTTCTCTGAGAYTGCAGATATCTAATTTCTGGAAATACAGTGTCCTTACTTTATTGTTCTCCCTCTTTCTATTGGTTCAGGCACATTTCCCAATATCACCCAGAACCTCTATAATGGCTATAGTGTAGGCTTAAGAGGGACAAATACTACAATCTTGTGGTGTGGGAAATGCAACCGATTTCATATGCCTTGCAAAGTGACAAAAAAAAAATTCCAGGTAATTTTGTGGTACAACGCTTAAAGACAGCTTACAAGTGTCTGTCTAGCAAATTCAGCATCTAGTAGCTAACTTCTGATACTTCACATGAAGATATAATATTTTTCCATGCTCTAGTGGTTTAGTAATCATTATGGAAACATGGAAATGAAATMATGTGTGTTGGAGTCTTTCTTTAGATATGTTTGCATTTAAAATATTTACTTAAAATATTTCCTATGTTATTTCTCTGTATGAAAATACTTRTGTGTGCTACACCTGCTCTATTTTCCCATATCCTTATTTGTATATTCATTATCATGCAGCCAAGTATTCAAATGACAGCATCTTTAAATATATTCCTCAGGCATTTACACAATRTTATTATATTTAGAGTCACTCTACAGAGCATTTATAATAACAAGTATAAAATGTTTTCCTCGTATCTGTTTTATAGGGACCTTTTTAAAAATAATACACAATCTTTTCAGTGGCAATTTTTTCCTTCTCCAGATCTCTCTCTCAGTTTTTCTATATGATCTGCAAGTACAAATAATTAAAAAAAAAAAGTTAGGAAAGAAGATAGGTGGCAAAATAACCGTTTCTACTAAACATACTTAAATTCTTTCCCCTTGCATTTTAAAGCTACCAAAGCAAGTCAACATAATAATCTCTCATTACTTTTAGATTAAAATAGATTGTTTATATAATGGCCAATACTAGCATTGCCTGATRTGTTCACAAACGTATACAAAGTCTGTCTTATAAATGCGAAATATAGCCAGACTAAGGACTGTCAAATCTAACTTTTTAAATACATATTACCACAGATGGACAGAATGAACACCAACTTGTCAGTAATTTTGCTGCTTCTGCAGCTGCCAGCTTTGAGCTGTCAACCTTGGGGTGTTCTYGCCTACTCTTTGGAAAATATGCCCTCCTTTTACCATCCTGAACTGGACAAACTAACTTCTCAGAAAGCTGCTTTCGGTCCAGCTGTTCTTAAATGCCTTCAAAATGCTCTGGAGAAAMCCAGAAGTAGTCCAGCTGCCTTTTGGTAAGGAGAAGCTGCAGGAAAACGGTTCATCATGATTACTTTCCTTGCCCTTTTTATTTTGGCTTTTCTCAGTGTTCAGATCACTGGCTCCCAAGGATAAACACTGAGATTGGTTTGAATTCCCAAGGTCTAGAATTTTGAATAAGGAAATTATAATTTTTTTTTTAAATGTTTCATGCTTCACCTTCCCACCTCACTTAATAGCTTTTTTTTTTTGTTAAACACTTTTAAGTCCTTAAAGATATAAAATGGAGTTTCTCATTCTTTAAAAAATGGGGGTGTGTTTGTTTGCTCGTTTTTAACATACAGTGACACAAAGCCTCTGACCTTTAGAAATAGCAAAACTAATACTTCCATAGCAGAAAAATGTAGTCTTATTTTATTAAAAAATTAAAGCACTTAAGACTAGGGAGTTCAGTGTGTAATCACTACTATACAAGGCAGCATTATCTTTAAGTTAGGAATTACATCAACATCAAACAAAATGTGAATTATTATCAATACATTTCTATAATTCTGCAAGCTAAATAACACATTAATTTCTCCAGAAATAAATACACACTACTATTTAAAAATCAGCTAGGCCTTTTAAATGATGATCATTGACTATTCTGTTGGCATTATTCACATTTTTGTGACAATGATGATTTAGAATTTTTGTTTGCAGAAAACATTTTTGAAAAGCTCCTTCCCACCAGCTATGCACAGCTTTTAATAAGAAGAAAAAGAAGAATTAAAAAAAAAAAAAAAAAGCACAATCACCCAATAAGTCTTGTCATAGACTGAATAAATTATGCCAAATTTTAAGATTCTGGAAGGCATAAAGGACTGTCACATCAAGGACTTGATTCAGTTCACTCATTTCTCCTTTGCAATATGAGGAGGACGGTGAGCAGCCTTTGCTTTGGTGGATATGCATTTTGTATAGCACAGAAACATAATCCATTCACTGGGAAGTTGGTGGGAATTCTGCCATTAAAGTGTAATGGCATTAAGTGCACATGGGCTTCTGATTACTTAGCTGCAATCCRGAGAAAGAATAGCTTAAAAAAAGAGAAATCTGAGTACCTTTCATTAGAAAGTTTGGAAGATCATTTTATATGTTTTCTTTTTATATTAATCCCCTTTTCTGCTGAGCAAGAGAATGTCTCGGAATATTACTGGGATTAAAAGAGGGCTCTTAATTAATTTTGTAAGATTGAAAGATAKCCTCTATTCCTTATCCCATAGTAGTTCTTTGTATCACTAATGCTCATCAGTCATTCTCTGTGTCAGCTGCTGCTGGTTTTCTACCTTATCACAGGAAAAGACAACACGGCATTTTCCTATTCCATGGGTTTCCTTAGCACCAGTTCAGCCGCGTCATCCATTTGCCATGTAGCTAAGAGCTCATGTAGGAAATGAGTGTAACTCCTTGCGGGAGTTTATGGAAATGGGAAGGTGTTCTTCTGTTGGTTTTGTTGTTTTGCTTTTTTTATTGAACTCTAAGCAATTTGCTTTTACTGACTCTCATTCTTGCATGGATTTAATTCACTCATACTCTCACACGCATGTACTCACAAACACCAAAATACATGTGTCCACGTGTGGCCTGGCCAGAGTCACAGCATGGAGGCAAAGGGGTGGCGGATATCAAGTTCTCATCGTGTGTCTTGGGTTCTTCTTGAGCAGAAGCGAGGAATGGGCTTTCGACTTGCCTTTTGTCCCCTGTGGCAGTGGATGTTGTCTGGAATCTTCTCTCTCATTATTTTGTCTCACTCCTCATACGTCATAGCCAAAATTGCTGAATTTCACTGTTCTCCTGTTTCCTTTTGACATTTGATGGATCCAGTCCTGATCTCTGTTTTCCTGTTACCTTACCTGTAGGTAAACTTGATCCTCTTCTTTTCGCTGTCATTTGCATGACAGCACACAGATAGCGCTCTTTTATCAGAACACACTGAATGCAAAAGAGAAGGTGTTTTAAGGAAGCAAAAAGTGACCTAAATTTAAACAAATACACACAATTTTTCAAGAAACTTTTTCTAGAAGCAGCATCATGGCTTGTTACCGTACATATTTCTTTCTTTTCATGACCTGGTGGCAGTATTGGCATGTAGCCTCAGGAGTGATGGAGTGATGTCAGCACAGAGACTTAAATCTTCTACTAAAGGGAATGACAGGTCTTGATGTAGTGATGAGATGTGCACGCTCTTATCCGTCTACATCATGTTGATCTTCTCTGTGAACCTGGCTGATTCCAACAAGTTCGTTCTTGCAGCTGCTTTGTGGACAATACAATATGATGGTGACTAGAGGAGACTATCATCATGTCAAAGCAGGTGGATTTCTTTCTCAACACCATTAAATAGCCAGGTGCTGGAGGCAGGAGAATTGGGGTGAGTCCTAAGATGTGTGGGACTCCTCCTTAAGGCATATGATCTGTTAAAATCTTACAGCTGATGGACAAGATAAAAATCTACTCTTCTCATTTTTCTGGTAACCAAGAAACTGAGAAAAGCCACGATGTCCTGGCATATAGAAAGAGTCTAGTGGGGGACTTGTTAGCTTAATGATCACAATATTCTAGTTGATTTTCTGGACCACTAAACTGTGCAGTCTAAGTTCAGCATCCTGAACTGTGGCCTCCTCAGTCAACTTTCTCAGTGCAGGGCCATGTTCACAATCTGGTCCATTTTCCCTCCAAGGCTTTTTCCTGCCCTGAAGTGTTTGCCAGTTATAAACTAGACTGACTCCTTTCCACTTCCATGGGCAAGTTGGGTGTCATTCAGATAACCGGAACAGAGCAGAGTGTGGAAGTGTTCCCACTCTCTTCTGTCACCTCTGTTCATCATGGTAAGCATTTCTAGGGGAGGGTAAGAAGATGCAGGTGTCCTCTCTCTGCTACACAGCAATGGCACAGGCCCAGCTGGGGAAAGTAGCTGCWTATTCAGGACAGCTATCTAGGAGACTTGGGCTGACCAGCATTTACTGTCCTGTGGAGGAAGCCAGTTACCCAGATCATCTTCAAGACAAAACCTGCTGAGAACTTGTCCTGGTTTCGGCTGGGATAGATAATTTTCTTCCTAGTAGCTGGTATAGTGCTGTGTGTTGGATTTAGTATGAGAATAATGTTGATAACACACTGATGTTTTAGTTGTTGCTAAGTAGTGTTTACACTAGTCAAGGACTTKTCAGCTTCCCATGCTCTGCCAGGTGCACAAGAAGCTGGGAGGGTGCACAGCCAGGACAGCTGACCCAAACTGGCCAATGGGGTATTCTATACCGTATGATGTCATGTGCCATATATAAGCTTGGGGGAGTTGGCCGGGGAGCAGCAATCGCTGCTTGGGGACTGGTTGGGCATTGGTCTGTGGGTGGTGAGCAATTGCGTCGTGCATCACTTATTTTGTGTATCCTATCATTATTATTATTATTACTATTATTTTCCCTTCCTTTTCTGTTTATTAAACTGTCTTTATCTCAACCCACGAATTTTACTTTTATTTTCTCGATTCTCCCTCCCATTGCACTGCGGGGTGGGGAGTGAGCGAGCGGCTGTGTGGTGTTTGGCTGCCTGCTGGGTTAAACCACAGCAGAACTCCGCACAGAAAACCTAGACCCTTTGCTGAACCACGGGCAGCAGAAAATGACAGCAGTAGCCAAACTGTTACGTATGTCAGGACAGCCAGAGAAGATTGTTGTGGAGGGTTTACCCTCCACACAGATTGCTGTGGTCACAAATGGGGGTTGAGTAGGCTCTCTGGCATAGGCACTTGAAGAGGAGACCTGGAAATCCATGCATAGCGGTTCCTCTGCTTCCATTCAAATCTGATGTCTTGGCAGGTCACTATAGGGCTTGGAGTGCGTGATTTTTTAGACATGCTGAAATTTAGACGTGCAACTGCCAATCTGACATGCCTGCTCAGCAAACGCCTCATCTGGAAAATGCCTAAAGTCTGTAGGAAACCCATTAAGCAGTTACTGAAAAGAATGAATAGGTAATAGCACAGTCTCGTCACTCTGAGGTATCTGAAGCACTGAACCACCACGTTTTGAACAACACCTCCGTTCTTCCTACTTTCCTTCCTTGCTTTTCCTGTGAATCCCTGCTGGTGGCGTAATGACACAGCCTTTCTTTAGGAGTGAAATCCTATCCCATCCCATCCCTCATTGAGATCAGCTGACAGGAGGTTGTGTAAAGTTGAGTTCATTCTTGAAATGTCATTACAGCGTCTTTCTTCGGGATTAATTCAGTCTTTAAAATAAATAATAATGACATTGGGTGGTCTTTAGAACTGCTGAACTCCATCAGTTGCTTCTGATGTGCTTTATCAGTCCAGTAGGCGTGGAGTAGAAGCAGCAGAGCAAGAGATGACAGCATGTTCTAAGAACAATTAAAACCTTGCAAATTTTCTGCCTAGGGGGAGGATGATAAATTATGTACATCCACTTACCATATTTGCCATAACTCAATTCATAATAATTCAGCTTTTTATTAGCGATTAGAGAATAAGAGATGGGCTTTGCCCTGGAGCAGTGTTCTTCTGGCAGTGAACTCATGTTCCTAGTGAGGTTTCCACCTGCAGGTAACAACAGACCATTTTTCTTGCACCTTCACTTCACTGATATATGGGCAAGGTTTAATCCCAGCTGGCTGGCCACCCACTGCTGTTTATTACCGTCTTAAAAGAATTTCTATGTTCAGACTGATTTTTTTTTTCCCCTGGTTTCTTTATAACATTAAACTATTTCTATATTTTTTCATGCAATATTTTTATTACATTATTTTCACTTTTCTAGTCAATAATTAATATTTCTAAGTAATATAGTTTAAAATTTAGTTCATTGGAATACTTTTTTGGTTTTTGTGTTTTTTTTTTCCCCTGGAACTTGTTCCTCAAACATCTATGGTTCTGAATTCGTGTCAGTGAATGAGTAGAATTAGTGCCCAGGTAAGGAACATTTGCTTCCAGCTTTGCTAGGGCCAGGGATTTAAGGATTGTTCCCTCTTGTTTAGCTGAATGAGAAATTGTGGACTTCATGGATAAATCATTTAACCGATTCTCTTTGCTGGGAAGAACAGGTAAATATTCTTCATGTTGTAACAAAATGAATTTTTGTTCTCTGTGAGGGAAATGATTATTCTATATATGAGATGGATTAAATGTAATTTTTACAGTACTAGGCACATTAATTAAACTGATGACAAAATAATAGTGCAGTTATGTATACATGGACACTTAAGGCAGGAAAAGCAGGGAATGTAAGGATCTGTTATATAGAAAATTCTGTGTGTAAAAAAAGGATCCAAGGCATATTACTTTGATGATATTTTTATAGTGGTGACTGAACTAAGACTAGTCTTACGGTTTCTGTAAGTTTTACCAGAGAAATGTGGCATTAGAATGGGTAATTTCTGCCAGGGAAATTTGATTTTTTTATTTGGAATGCTGCAGGCTAAGTGATATTATAGAAAGTAATTAACGTACAAAGATCTTGCAGTTGTGCCACACAAAAAACTAGAAAAGGTTTAGGTTGCCAGGATCGGTGTGCTGAAGTGAATTCCGCTGTTATCTAGGGATAAATTTGTAATTAGTTGTTTCATTTTATAGTGACACCTATGCAGACATTCATGAAAACACATAACTTAATTGCACAGCTGCAAGGTGCGATTCCGACAATGACAAAACGCCCGTACAACGTGAGATTTAATGCCTGGTTCCCCAGAGTTGTGCCACTCAGCCAGGGCAAGTTTCATGCCCCTAGTCAGGGCTAGCCTGGCAGGGAAGTAAGCGTTTGGCTGCAGCATCCTCCGTCGGTACCGGGCGTGCGGATCCATGCTGTCTCGGGTTTGGAGATTGTCCAAGCCATATTAGCCTGTAAAGTCATGTTACTTTGCAAATTGCATCTCGTAAGAATGATACTTAAATACGCACTGCCAACGTGCTGAAAAAAGTACTGTTCAGTCATTTTTTGCTAATGGCAGCGATGACTGGATCTTGCAATATTTGTATGTCTTGGAGCCCGGTTAGGAAAATCTGATGTCTTCCCATGAGAATGCTATTTCTGTCTCTCTCTGAATTTACCATAAGATCTAAAACTCTGATATTTTAAGTGTAACTGGTGTAAAAAGGTGTGGGTAGTGAGTATCTTAACCTCTAACTTATGTTCTTGCATTTTTTTTTGTGTAACTATCTTGGTTCTTTACTTGATCATGGAAGTCTGCCAGTGCGCACAGAGTCAGAGGGTTCATGCCCATTTTTGTTGCTGAGAAGTAAGTAAAAATGATTTATGTATCTAGTTTAGTAAAACTTCTCAATGCTTCAGTTCCATATTTATCGTAGAACATAGCACTTCCAAATAGAATGCCAATTGCTGTAATAAAACAAATCTTGACAATTTAACAACAGAGAATTCTTGCTTTACATACCAAAACATATTTGCTAGATTGTATTGCTCGTTGGCTGATTTTG
Organism: Oceanodroma leucorhoa; assembly: GCA_030449065.1. Lineage (NCBI taxonomy): Eukaryota > Metazoa > Chordata > Aves > Procellariiformes > Oceanodroma > Oceanodroma leucorhoa. Next base: position 2,129,988 of record JASVER010000076.1, read on the forward strand.
TACTGCTCTCTAAGGCTAAATATCTTGATTAGAAGAAATACTAATAGAAGCTAATTTTAATTTAATGCGTATTAGATCTAGTTAATTCTTTTGCTTTCTTTCATGTTCTTTATTTTGAGTTAGTAATCATGCAAATGAAGCCGAGGAAAAATATTTTTTAAAAAATTCTTTATAGAAATACTAGACTCATCTTAATGCCAAAGATTAAAAAATAAATAACAGTAATGTAGCTATTGCTTTTATCCCCCCACTGGGATTGTCTTTTATCAAACATCTAAGCTCACACTCTCTCTCCTAGCTTTCTCCTTCCTTTTGCTATTACTCATTAAAGCTTTTCAGAATCTTGCTGATGGAGGGATTGCTTGGTCAGGAATCAGGAAAATACCATCACTTTCTTAGTTTCACCTTGTTATCTCTCACTTTCATTTTTTTCTAAATAAATCTTAACTTATAGAGCTTTAAGAATTCCCTTTCTTACGGTTTGGTTTTTAAACATCAGCTGCTTCCATCCTAATCCTCAGCATCTTTCCATCCTCTTTTGCCCACTGATGTACAGACCATCTGATCGCTTTGAGACCTAGCGGTATATTTTGGGCTGCTACCCCTGACCCTCAGAAGTAGTATTTGTAACTGAAACCTCGTAATGGAATATACTGTAGTAACAACAAAAAATAAGTAGGATGTTGCTTCTGCAGAAGTTCTCATTGGAATAAATTAAAACAAAACAATGATAAGCTGTACTAAGTTTGGGCAAAGCAACTGGAGTCGTTTCTGATAAAATGGCTTGCTTTACCTAATGGCATTGTACCTGTTAAATATTTGGCTGATAATTCACAGTTCTTTTCATTTACCTGGTGTACCTGAACTTGCACTAGTACTTTGAAAATGGCTATTTATTGTTTCATATTTATTGTAGTATTAGGCTACCAACCTAGAACTAAGCTTGTTGTAGTTTGGCTGTACTTGTTTTATTTTATTTTGTTTTATTTTATTTTGTTTTATTTTATTTTGTTTTATTTTATTTTGTTTTATTTTATTTGTTTGTTTGTATCCTTCTTGCCCCAGTGGTAAGCCAAAACCTACATGAATTGACTTAGATCAACTAGATTTAAGCAAAATCCAGAATGGCAATTCACTGCCTTATTGGTAAGTATTCTCCCAGAGCCTTTAAGACTTTGATAGTTTTGATCATAGGCTAGACGTCCTACCTCGGGGTTCAGTTTTACTTTGCCCATCTCTGCAAACAGTATTTCAGAGCAGGTAAGACTGCAGCCAATGTAACATCAGAGAAGTTCTCAGAACCTCTGACGAGCAGGCTCCATCCACTAAGGAATTAAGCCCAGTGCAATATGTTGATTTTCAGGCTCTCTGATGAGAAAGCGTTTTGATCCCTCAAACATTGTAATGATGTTGTAATGATGTAAAAATGTTACTTTACATCAATAACTTACGCTGGTAAGGGAGATGCTTAAGGGATCATGAAGAGATAGGTAATAATATAGAATAAGGTGATAGAGTAAAAGGACTATGTCTAAAATGTTTTTCTCTCTTTTATTTACCAAAATAATATAAACAGGACCAAAAATGATTACAGTATAAAGGTAAATGGTTGGAAGCGCCATATTTTGATTTGAGGGGGAGGGTTAGTTATCCCCTGGTTGTGCATTATGAGCATATTTTAGAAGATGGGAAGCTTGTATTAAAACCTGAAGGTTGGAAAGAATTTTTTGATAAAAGGATTTTTCCTTCTAAGACTTGAAGTTAAAACCTTCTGAAAGAGAAATTTTGTCAATTCCTAAAAAAAAAAAAATCCTCTAATGTTTCAGTGTCTGTTCTGCTATGGCTTGTATGAGTTCCTTAACTCAAATTCACATATATTTCAGCAAACTAAAGGAAAAAAGAAATTGAGTACATTTTACAAGTGATTCAAAACACAGACTTGGGCAAGATTTTAACCTTGTTTCTGATGCCATTTAGGCGTATGTTTTGACTCTTACCTTCCACGGACACGGAACGACCTGGGTCTTTTTCTCGGGACGGCTGTGGGTGACTGTGTAGAGCTCCACAAATGGAGGGCCCCAGGTGAGCGGGGAGCCGGAGCAAGGCAAGCAGAGCAGGGGGCTGGCTGGGGAAAAGCCTTTTGTGGTTTTTGGGACCGTTCTTGGGGTCAGGTCCTTATATGTTGGGAGAAATCCTCAGAGGCTGTGTAGCTGTTGGTCGTGCAGCACAGGGAGTGAGCTTCATTTTCTGGGCTTTTCTGTTTCTCCTCTCTGCTGGCTTCTCCCTCCAGTGCCCCGGCTCATCCAGCCTGCCACACCATTTCCTTGCTCTCCGGTTGAACGGGTCACAAGGAGACTCTTCTGCTTGCACGGCTTTGCTGTGTGCACACGTGGTGAGGTGGCTGAGCCCAAGATGCTGAACCACTATCCTCCCTTGCTGCAAAGGGTGTTTAATTGACCTGAACCTGGCAGTCAATGTATGTCCATCTGTACATCTCTTTGTGCTTGTGGTTTGAGATGGGACTGGTAGGGTTTCCTCAACCTGCCCCTTCCCTCAAGAGAAAAAAGTTGCCCCCATCTCCTCAGCTACTCCCCACAATCATAGAATCATAGAATCATTAAGGTTGGAAAAGACCTTTGAGATCATCGAGTCCAACCATGAACCCAGCACCCATGCCCACTAAACCATGTCCTGAAGCACCTCATCCACACRTTTTTTGAACGCCAATGTCCACTACCACTAGTGCAGCTGCTCATCTCCATCCCCACCAGCAGCTGGACCATAGTCTCAGACAGCCCCACGGCGGAGGGGCCAAAGCTGAATGTCACATCTCCTGGTTTCCGTGTGGTCCCCATCTCATGGCCGTGACTCTTGCCACTCTCACAGTTCTCCACTGCATCCCACTGTATTTCCCCAGAAAGAGACCTAACTCCCCTTTACTGCTACTTTTGTCCCCCTCTGCCTTCCTCTTGTTTAGTTAAAAATTAGGAAGGCTCCCCTGTCTTTTGTACTGATTTTTGAAGTAGTAGCTATATTTCAGCCATGGGATGGTGCACGTGTAGCTGTGCTGGCTGGGAGGGGATGCAAGTGCAGCGGTGGTGGGTGGGCTGCTCGCACCCACGAGCAGCTTTGCAGGGCACCGTCATCTCTTATGGAAGAGAGCAAGGGCTTGTGCTTGGCCCGTAGCGTTGGCCGTCCGTAGCAGCTGAGCACAAGCTTCCCCATGACGGACGTGAGGGTAAAAGGGGGAGGATAAGGGAGAAAAGGAGTCATGTGGGATAATGAGAGGGTTTGGCACTGCCTAGGAGTTTAATTTATGATCGAAATGTTGGCGTTCGGTGTGTGCTTTTCAACTTTGTAGGTCACATCAGGCTGGCGGTGAGAGCCGAAACATAAAAGGGTATGATTAGAATTTGAAATGACCTTGATGAATTGGGAAGAACGCCCTGAAGACCTCGGAGATGATTCAATACAGAGATGCTCAGGTGCGGTGCTGAGGTGGAAATAATGAGCTGCCCAGCTCCAGGAGGGGTGTTGAGGGAAGGAGGCCTTGCAGTGGCTCACGGGGGAGAGAGATTATGTGACCAAGCTGGAAAGTGAGTGTGGTGGAAGGAGAGAARAAAACCCTGGAAAGGTGATTACAGTGTTTGGTGACCCAGGGTAACCTGAACTGAATGGAATCTAACTGCTGTGCTTGGCTTTCATCTTATTTTCAACATATTGTCACCCCATGAGCTTTATTATGAAGATAAGTGTGGTGGTAGCTAAACTGAACACAAACTAAATCCTTTTGCAGGTGTTGTTGCGCCATGGATCGGGTTGTATCACAGAACTCAGTGTCATCAGGCTTTGTTAATTCTCACTGTATAAAAATCTGACTGGATTTACAAAACACAAACAATTTTTTCCCTCACAGCAAAAGGAAAAACTTTAAGCCTCTGATGTCTTTTTCCAAGGTAATGTAATTAAAAATATGAATCAAAAACTCAACAAATACAAAACCAATGCAAGATTACAACATATTTTTCAAGACAGCGTACKGGGAATGTGTGACTCAGACTGCCCAGAAGCAGCCGTTAGACCAACTTCTTGGACTAAATACAAATAGATGTAATTTTCTTTAGAGCTGCTGCCTAGCTCATTACTTACGCATGTGAATGTCTGCTAGGTCCCAAAATTGGCTTGTGAGGTTTGTCTAAGGAGCTCCCCATCAGAGGATGCAGCCATATCTATGGAAAGTCATTCCTGCAATGCGATGGGTAACTGCGAGTGCTTTTGTACCAGGGGACTGTGGGATTTGGGAAATGCAACCCTGGCTACTTCCCAGACTACCGTTCGGTGACGTGGAGCAGGGTCACAAATAAAAAGGGTTGCATGTCCTGCACAGCTCCCTGGAGTTCCCTCACTTCGGCTGCTGAGGCCGGCAGCTGGCTTTCTAAGACCCTAAGAAATCAAAGAGGGTAAGGGCTGGAGGGATAGGCTCCAGGAGCAAAGCAAGGGGTTTGGAGGATGTCTCTTCGTCTTGTCTCTCTCTGTGGCACTGCAGGATATAAAGTTAGCTGGACCCAAAGGAGAAACATGTGTTTTCTAGCTCCCCTTCCTTTACTCCGTCAGCTTGGATGGAGGGACACGTCCAAGTTCCCCAGTAGTTCTGGGAGGAGATGTTCAAATGTGTTTGAGACATGATGATGCACAAAATTACAAATTGTCCTGCGCTCTGACTTGCTTATGAATGAGTTGGCTTTCGTCTGAAAACATTACACTTGGGTTAGTGCTCTGCCAAGCCGAGGCTAGGATTTACTGCCAACAGGGCTGAGGGCTCTTTTAGCAGTCGGTGGTACAGCCAGAATCACCCGGCGGGCTGGCCCTGTCTCCCACGGGGACTGTGCTTCCTTAATTAACCTGTGTGGGGGGACTGTGCTTCCTTAATTAACCTGTGTGGGGGGACTGTGCTTCCTTAATTAACCTGTGTGGCGGGACTGTGCTTCCTTAATTAACCTGTGTGGGGGCAGAGCTGGGCTCACCGGGCTGCCAGACTCAGGGTGGCTCATGTGAAGCATTGGCAGCGCGACTATGGGGCAGATAAACTCTGTGTATGGAGGTGCTCTGCGGGTGGCTTCCCAAATTAACCRTTACTTAGCGTTACAAAACCCTTTAAAAAAACTTTAAAGGTTTTGTTTATGACACCTTGCTCACAAGTGTCACAGCTAATAAAAGGTCTGTTGTCCGGCTGGGGTTATAAACTGGCACGTGAAGTCAGTCTGTGTTACTTGAGTTTAATAACAAATGGAACTGTAAGTCATAAGTAATGCGGTTGTGTGTACCTGCTTTCTTTCACTAGAGCAAGATGAAAAATTTGTTTATTTCTCTCTTTTACTTTCTAACTTATCTTGCCTGGCCCTGCTTTTGTTTAATTGTTCTCCTGACTTGAGAGTATCAGATCCCTGACTTCAACCTCACTTGCCTTTTCAAGCTARTTTACCTTATTAGTCTGTTCACTGCTGAATTTGCCCTTGTTGACTTAATCSTTCTTAGTGTTTTTCTTGGTGTGTCTTATCTGGCAGCCCTTTATTTATCAATAAAGTTTCCCCAGAGGTGTTAAGTGGTAGCAAACTTTCCAGAGACCTCCATTGGCAAGTGACATTTCTCTTTTCCGAGACCAATTGTCACATCAACCTCTGCTGGGAGGGGAGCAATAAAATGTGCTAAAATGATCGATAATCATGGATTGTGAAGACGGGACTAACTCAYGGAAAAATTTCCCCTTAAGCTCAGTGTTGCATAAACATAGTCATTGTTCAATAAGTTACTGCCATTCACACTTCCAAGTARCCAAACTTATTTATTACTCTGCAATTACAAACTCTAGTTTTTACTATCTATAGTTGTAAATTTTTCTTCAGCTCCTCAAGTTCCAAAATGTCTTCATTTTTGAAGGCCTGARGCCATGAGAAAGGATAAGATACAGACATTTAAGTCCACCTTCCTTTCTCTGCAAGATTGTGCCATCCTATAGCTTTCTATTACTTTCTTGTCAAGATTTAACTAGCTGGGGTACTCGCCCTTTCTTTTGGGGGCTTTTCAGTGTCTTGTACAGCAAATACTGTCAGAAACAGTGACAAATGGCAATGGCAAAGGACCAGCATTATAACTAACAAAACATTTGCCTTGCGTACCTCAAAGCTTGCCTGTTCTCTGATTACATTTACTGGTCTAAACACAGGCACAACCTCTTCCTACAAAACCTTTTTGCTGTTTTTGCTGGCATTTTCACCAGCCCTGATGTCTCTAACCAGTTTATATACACTTAGTCCAATTAATTATGTTGCGCTTCGGCAGCAGCTTTCCCCARGTACCTTCCTAAGCCAGGGGTTCCCAAGGGGTTGTTCTCTCAGGAGTGGTTATGAGCCCAACAGCTCATTTTTGGAGAGGGGGAGATTGCAGTGAGAAGTGAATCAGAAATACAGAAGTCGGGTCACCAGCTGAGGTGGGAATGAACAGTAATACAATTTCCCTTGTTTATTAAAGTGAAAGCCCTCTGCAAAGCTCTCTGCATACCCTGGTTCAGGGAAAATTGGGGAAGGGTGGATTTTGCTGAGCAGTGGTTTTAAAAGTCACTTTCTTCCCTGGCCCTGAATCGAGTTACGTGCAAACTGATCTCTGTGCAGGTAGACTGTCACTTGTATCCGTGTGCCTGCAATCCCCGTCAGCGGACCTTCATCTGTGATGTTCTTTTSTCACTCCCTCCTCTTCCTCAGTGGTACCTGAACACATACCGGGACATAGACAAGGCCAGTCGGTAGGGATGCAGAATAATGGTGTTAAGGTGATTTGGTGCGTTTTCCCCTGTTGTGTTTTGTTTTGGCAGCCTAYGGAAATCACTACTAGGTAGCTTTTCAAAGGCAGCTTCAGAGCTATTGCCTTGATGCTGTCTTGCCTGATCTTCATTCTGGGTCATTTTTATAGAAGGCGCATTTCTTTGATGTGTAATTTTGATGTGGCTTTTACACCTGGGTTTGGGTGAAGCTCACGTGATTAGCAGCGTAGTGTGTGCTGTTCCGCTGGAAGGAGCGAGTCACCTCTGAGACTGCAGTGCAGGGAGTTAAGGGAATTTGGATTATCAGGTCACTTCTGGCAAGAGCAGTAGATGAGCGTGTGCCCCTCTCACGGCTCTGAATGGGACATCCAGCTGACCTGCAGGCAGCCATTGCTTCCTTTGCTTTGGTATCTCGTTCAATAAGTAGGGCGTGAATACCTGAGTCCAGAAATCCACTTCGTCACTGTGCCATAGCGCTTTTCAGAGTCAAGTAATCCTGATTCGGGCAGTTACGAAGTGGGACYTGTAGGGTCTATTCTTAATGAACAACAGTAACTTCTGGTTGTCCTTAGCTGAGGGAGATGGGGACAATGGGCTGGCATCTCTTCCCTTGAGACCTGRTGCTTATTCTGTCATCTAAGCTAAGGGTTGGTTGTCCTACATTACATCATTTTCCTCCTCTCTGATTTGCTTCTCTTAGAAAATGAATAGTAATACAATTTCCCTAGTTTATTTAATTGATTATTTGGCTTGATAATACTATGTCATCAGAATGTCAGAAGAAAAGCTTTAAATATTGAAGTCTGCAGGTTGACCTTTAAGTCTTTGTCCTTTAGAATGAATTTGAACTTTCTTGCTGATGGCTTTAATTCATTGATGCATCTTAATGGAAAATTGATTTTTTTTTTTCTCCCTAAAGATCACATTTACATAAAAAAAAGGAAAATGATATTTTAAGAAAAGATTTGCTACCAAAATGAAAACAATGTCTTTGATGTATGCCCTGGGTTTCAGGATATGAAATAATTTTCATTGAGGAAAGGCTCATGGTAATGCTGTGACTTTCTCTCTTATTAAACTCTTTGCTATATTGCAAGGAAGTGAGAGATTATTACTAGACATTATCTATTCTTGCTTTACAGAAGACCAACATCATAAGGTGTTTCTCTGTCCTTTGTTTTCAAAACTAGTAGGGCTGAAAGGCTTATCCTCTGTTTGTTCTCTAAAAATAAATAAACCCCAGAAACCAACAAACAAAAAGCCCTCAACATCCTTCTTTTTTTTTTATTGGACTAGGACATGAAGTATAAATCTTACAAAGCCTAGAATGAGACTGGCAAAATGCCGTTCTGATGAAAGAGCATCATTATAAAATCAATACCACATGCCACTAAGACTGCCATTTACTTGAAAAGAAGAATGAAAAATTATTTCTTTCTAATCTGAATAGCATGGGTCAGATTCTGTTTTTCATGCTAAATTCTGATAGGCAAGACTGGAATAAGGTTGCGGTGGCCGTAGCAGTAGCAGATGCAAAGGTTGAGACAAACCCATGCCTTTTATCTGGAGTCCTTCAGTGCAAACTGGGGCAGGTCCCCTCTTCTTTCTCTCCTTACCCCTGCTYTTGCTTTAGCCTACATCAGCTATGGGCCAACAAGTGGATATTCTGGGGACTGAGAAACGTCAAGCTCAGCCCTCTTTCWTCTCCTCTCACAGTGAAGCTGTGATGAGCCCGTTTCCTTCTCATCTTGGCCCACAGACACCTCAGGGCCTCTCTGTACCCYCCTCTCCCTCTTCCTCTTCTCTGATACAGAAGATACTCTTATCATAAAGAAATTGTAATCAAAATGTTTTGAGATGTGGGGGGGGTGGGGGTGGGGAGAGAGAACAGATTGTGAGGAGAGAGGACATTTGGGAGCTGCAGGACTTCTAGAAGAATGAGAAAAATGTGAAGTTGGGGTAGCAGAAGCATTGTCGGGGTTGGGGACAACAGAACGAGAGACAAACTGGCCGTCTTGGCAAAGAGCTGCCTTTGAGAAATGTAGCGGTGCGGATTTGGCCCCAGTGGTGGTGTGAGTCAAGTTCCCTTGCCTGCAGCGGGGGATTAGACCTGCAGAATTGGTGGCACCCACACTTTACATATGTAATTGAGTACATATATATATATATATATATATATATATATATACACACACACACATATGCACATACACACACGCATATATGTGTATATATGTATACACACACAGACACAAGTGTTTTTATGTCTATTTAGCCTGTGTTGTTGAAAAGAGGTATTTGTATTTGCCAGCACTCTATGTGTGCGAGTGACCACTTCGACCACAGTGTTTAGGAGAAACCGGCCAACTGACGATGAGTAACAGGCTGCTTGCATGATTGTTTACATGGCAGGAAGAAAGACTTCTCATCTAGAATCAGTCACTAAATGTGCTAAATACCAACCTCAATCTTCATGCCTTTTTTTCGGGGTTGGCCCAGTTGTTTCTTGTTTTGCTTTTATCAAGGTATTAGTTTTTCAATTAAAAAAAAAAAAAGAAAAGCCTTTTGGAGAAATTTAAAGGAAAATGTATTTGTGATTTGGTGAAATTAGTCCGAGATGACAAACTTTCTACAACAAATATGATTTTTGGAGTTAGTAAAATGATTTCTGACTCTTGACGAAAACATTTTTATCAATAATACATGATGAAAATTTTTCATAGTGTGCTCTTTGATAAACAATTCTTTGAAAACTAACAAATTTGTAAGGTTTTTTTTTTTTATTTTATGGTAATGAAATGCTTTTTTCTTGAATAGTGTTGGACAGAAACTGAAAAATACTAGTTCATCCACATCTACCACCTCCAAGTCTTGGTCCCCCATAGCCCCCTTGGAATTTAACAACAGACACTTTTGAAAGGCATTTTAACTACCAGCATTCAAAATCATGTCTGGAAAAAAACCCTAAAGTTTTGGTCACTGAGTATGTATGATTTTAAAAATTGGGCAAGACATGGCTTACCTTTGTACTACAATTAAGGCAGCTCTGGCTACATTTTCTGTTAGTTTCCCATTACATCCATCGGCAGTGCATAGCACGCCACTATTTACAGCACACTTGCACCTTGCTACCCTCCTGTTACACTTAATTGTAATGGCAATTGATATTAAAACTCCATTCTTCTTCCTTTCCAGAAACCCAGCTATATGGGGATTTGACCCTACTCAGATCTGCCCTCTTTCCCTGCCTTCCAAAACTTTGTGTTTATGTGCACTCGTAAGTTCGTCCATAGATATATAAATGCCAAATATCTTGACCAGTCCTGTCTTATACACATATGTAGCTAGGAATATATACATGTATGTATTTATAAGACCAACAGTTTCTGAAAATGAATTATTGCAAGGGATTGCAGTCACTAGAATTAAAATGGAAGTTCTGAAACACAGAACAATCACAGTTTGTGCTCAGCGCTCAGGGTGTCTGATCCCGCCGTGCTCCTGCTGAGCGCTGGCAGAAGCTCAGATTATCTACCTACCATGAATCTTCGTGAAGGGCTGGGGAATGAGCCAAGATCCCGCAGGCCAGCCAGAGGAGAGGTGGGTGGACTGGCGGTAGGCTGTGCTGCGTATATGCATTTGAAAACAGAATTGCTGCACCAGCCAAGGSAATGGAGGTGTTTTGATTTCAGGCTCTTCCAATGCAGATAGATATAGCTGGAAACATTCATTAGACTAAAGCTTTAATGTTAAAATATAAACACTTCCTCCCCCACCTCCCCACCTYCCCCAAAGATTTGATAGCAGAGACCTCTGAGGGATGCGACATTCTCTTTGTCTACAAATACACTGACAGAGTGCCAGACCTCGAGACTGTCTTTGCTTTGGGCAGCTGGAGGTTTTTGACTATTGAAGTTCCCAACTGTGAAGAGTTTATTTCAGCAAGAAAGATTTTTATTTTTTTTTTTTCAGAACTGGAAAAGGTAAGAACTGTTCTACTTGTAAAACAAACAACTTTCTAGTTAGTCCTGCTATTTGTCAAGGTGATTTCATTATCTTACTGTGCCACTGCTTCCAAACGGCCTTGGAAACATCATCTGAAGTGCAGTGAAATACTTGTCATAGGGTCAGAATGTTCTTGGCAATCCTGAGAACTGCTAGATTAAGAGCTTACCCAACGGCCTGAAGTATTATTGTGTTCAYTTCTTGGAAATACATATAAACCATGATTACTTCCCGCCCCCAAAGCATGCCTATGCAATAACATCCTTAAACTGCTCTTGCTCTATGGTAGGGTCTTGAAATAAAAGCATACCATATTTCTTCGGACTTTACAAGCTCTTTATGCCCGAAGAGCATTATGGTGTTAACACCAAGTGTRAATTAAAGTCCTTGCCTTGTAAAATGTAAGAATTTGGGGTAATATTCTCAGGTGCAAATGGTATGTTGCTCAGGAAGTTGGTTGGGATATTACCAGCGTGTCCTTGCTGAAGGCCTGTCCCTATCCCTTTCAGGAGGACACTTATCAGAGGTGGGCCCTTCCAGGTCGTACGTATCTGGGTTAAAGTCTCACAGTCATTACTTTTAAAAAAATTCTGTGATTTCCCCCTCCTCGTTTTCCCTCTCCTTCCAGCAGGTCCTTGTGCTGCCTGCAGGTGGGGATGCCGTTCCACGGCAGCTGCGCTACAGATGGGTCCAGATGAGGTGCGGATGCAGCCTCTGCTGAACCGCAATGGTCAGCAAGTAACCATCTCCTTTAGCAACTTAAGCCATGCAAAGTGGCCATAGTTTTAAAATATTTTGTTTTATTAAATGTTTAAAATAACATAAACATCATATTAACAATTTTATGGCTGAGGTTCTCATAATTTGTGACTTCACCATTTTATCTGATTTGAGAGCTCAAAAGATTACACCTTAACATTAGAAACTTTGTATTTAAGATTTATAACAGTAAGTTGTCTCATAGCTAACAAGAGAATAGAAATAGCAGATAGAACCATATAAACTTTGGACGGTGGGAGAGTATATATTTTACTATAAACTGGGGTCTGCCAAGATTATGTAAGGACAGGAAACCTTTTATAAGCAGTTTCATGTTAATCTGAACAAACCAACTCAATTCATAGTTGACTTTTAAGCAATAGAGAAAAGTGGGATAGTACATCTTTAATTATTCCCCAAATAGACATTTATTTTTTTTTTTTAATTCTCTTAAGTAAGTCTGTGCCACCTTCATACTGATATTTAGCACCATGTAATGGGATATTCACCATTTAGCTTCTGGGGAATGTACAGTRTGTTATTTACTCTGCGCTAGAATAAAAGGTCCAATTGTAATAAGAGTTCATCCTTGCTTTCTGTGGTAGAACATCAACGCTGGAAGAGCAACAGCATGCTGTCGACCATGAAGCTGTAGCTTATTTACAAACAAAAGAATGCCCCCCTCCCTCTTTTCCCAGTTGCTTATTCATGATGATGATTTGATTAACAGTACTACAAGTTAGGTTTCCTTTACACTGGAAGCTAGGGTAGGTTTTAATCACTTCGTCTTAAACTGAATTGGAACAGTGCATACCAAACAAGAACAGCCTGGCATTTCAGTATGAGCTCCACTATTTGTACCACCTTTGYATGTTGTATGAGAAGACTGGTGGTGAAAGATGTAACTATACACACAGGCGTATATAATCATGTTTTCTCAGAAAATGAAAAATAAAAAATTTCTTGAGGAGGTGGGTAATATGCCAACAACCTGTAATATACCAGTATGTCTGTTACCACTCCCCCCCCCCCCCAAGAAAGAATTGTATTTTCTTAACAAAGTTATTGGGATAGAGGGTGGAGGGGTAAGAAATTTTATTTTTTGGTAACAGACATCCTGGAGATAAACAGCTCTGGTTGTCAGTCAAAAGGCAGTTTAAACTCAGATTAATTTTAGGGATTTGGGTTTTTTTTGTTACTGCAATTTAATAAAAAAAAAAAAAGAGAGAGTTCTTAATTGCAAGCTTACGCCCATTGCTCTTTGACAGTGAAATGATACTCAGTGTTTCRTTGCTTTTGCACAGCAGGTCATAGCTATAGCCTACAGACTAATGTATATGCGTAGTACTAACAAAACAGTACATCGGGTTCAGCAGTGGTCCATGTTATTTCTGTAGCAGCGCTGCAGGCTTCTGACACCGTGAGGGGGTAGATACACTGCAAGTTCATAGGGTACAAACAATTACAGAGGATAATCCCATTATACTGTTTTGTGGCAGATATTTTCTTTTGTGGCTGTGCAGAAAGACTGCTAGTATTGTTCTCTATGCTGCCTGTTGGTAGCTGGGGGAAGGACAGAGGAGCCTTCTGGTTCATACATTTTATTACAAGAACCCAAACTGGTAACAAAATGCTGATGGAGCTCTTCCCCCACTCCTCGGGAGGCAGAGTCGTCTGAGTTTGGCAGCTCATACTTCGCCGATCCCTGGAGTCTCCCTTTCCTTGTTGAGCTGGATGCTCCGTGCCTAGCAATGCTTCTGCTGTCTATCAGCAGAGGCTGCAGGAATGCACCTCCGACTCCTCTCTCCTCCCCAGAGCACTGACCATGCTMCCTCTGCAGGAAAAAAAAAAGCCCGAGTCCTGCTTCAACCTTACAGGTATTAAAAGCTCTAGCCTGCAGCCATGAGTAATATCCACTCCTGAGTTGCTCACGTTAATTTGTGCACAGTCACCACAGGACCTCCGATTTAACTTAATRACAACTGTATTTGGCTTTTCTTTTGTCAAAAGCTTGTGAGTATACACGAAAGAGCAAAAGAGAGAATAGGGAAGAAAAGAAGTGGCTGTCACTCGGTGTTTTCTTTTAGGTATTTTCCCCAAGGCTTGGGTTTCTTCAAAGCACATACAAATACACTGAGGAGCACACAGTAAAACATCAACGATAAGTCACCGCTTGAGGTGAGAACAAGTTCTTATGCCAGGTCCAGCTCTCCAYGATGACAGTCATGACTGGCACCCAAAGGCCATTTGCCACCCGTCGGTCTCTGCATTGAGGTTYTTCTGAAATATTTCTGTGGTTCAGACAATCACCTTGAAAACATCTCAAGCCACAAGAAAATGGATTAAAGATTCAAGTTTCACTGCATGTTATGTCTGTGTTAAGAAAAGCTAACAGCTTGATCCGCCTCCCAGGCAAGGCCAGAGCTCTGGAGCCAGCTGCTGGCAATGCTGCGTAGGCTATAAAAGGTCTCCAGAAGAGCGTACACCATCTGCAACAGCTATGTTTCTGCAACATCCAAGCAGCTCCTGCTGTTTTTTCAGGGCTGAGTAGTAGCTTYGCTGTGGCTGTTACCTTGCTGAAGAGCTTGAAAACGTGATACCACCATCGTTCTGAGTGAAACCTGAAGCATCTTTTTGCATGTGCAGAAAACACATACGCTCCGGGATATGCTCAGGTGAGCAAAGATACGTCTCAGACTTGTTGGGAYAATACAGCCTGTGTAAAAAACTGTGACTGCCTACAGGCGTACGTGAGGAATGCACGGCATGCCTAGCGTTGGGGAAGGGGAGGCAGGACACTTGACTCACAGAGCTGACTGATGTAGAGCAGATATCGTTAGGTGTAGCAGGTCTGCAGTATTTGACTTTTCTGTGAAACTCAAGTTTTTGTCTATCATGTGCGCAGCATAAGACTTATGATCCCCTTAGCTGTTGCTTCTCTTTGTACATAAGGCAGGCACTTGAAAAGACTTTTAGGATATGAGTTAAAATTCTTTCCTACTTTTTTAATGGAAGTTTGTTTCAAAATAATCTGCAGTCTTGTTTTGTTTTGTTCTTTAGCCTTTCATATGAGAAGACTGGAAGCTGGCTGATGACCTGATTATGTACTTGAGGGAACGCAGTCTTYCTAGGGGGAATCCCTGTGGCAACCTGCCTCACCCCAAGGTAGCCACAGTCTCTGCATAGCCAAGTTAGCCAAGTATAACGCAGCTAACCTTCCCCACCTGTACAGTGCTACGGAAGCACTCTACATGAAAAGTCTGGTCCCCAGCGCCCGAACTCGTAGCTCCCAGTTTCCCAGGCAGTGACACCTTGCTAAYGGGCAATGCACAGCACGCACTGCCAGCTTTCTGAAGCCGGAAAACACACAGCTAACAACCAGCATGGTTTAATTTTGAAAGTATGTTTTCAAGGCAAGAGCTTAAAAAAATCTGCATCTTTGTAAACTGTGTGCTTGACCTAATTAAGCATAGATCAGAAGTRATGTGTGACAAACACAGGAGCCTTTGCTAGGGAATGGCACAGCCCTGCCATTTTGGACACCATGTTTCTGGTCAGGTTCTGCTGCAGGCATCTTTTGGCAATTGCTTGAAACTAGACCTCTGGGGYATATGGGGGAAGATTAATTCCTTGCACCTTTAGAAAGACTTTTGAACTAGCTTGGAGGTCTAAGAAATATACTGTCATCATAACTCGCTCTTGCCTTCACTGCCAAAAACAAGTATAATTTTTRAAGAGTGCCAGCTTTGTAAATAATCTGTTATTCTCAGCTCTCAAAAGAGCAACTGTGTCTTTTTTTTTGTGATGTAGCAGTACTTTTTCAGACAGCTAGCATGACACAAGAGTAGAGAAACTGGATGCTGCATTGTTTCAAAAACTAGTTGCTCTAAAGTCTGATAATCTTAAAGTGCTTATTCAGTGATATCTGAATAAAAAATATTCCAGTATTAGATTTGAATTTGAAAATCTGATGATAGCATGATAAATTTGTTGCTGTTGCACTAAGGTCGTTGTTGCACCAGCTACTTTGAAGAAAGCTCTTTCTCTCTCTTCCCCCCGCCCAGTATGAATTCATACTTCACTAGGTGAAACAAGTATATCCAATATCCGTGAGCGTTAGGAAGACCCTTGGGTTTCTTTCTAAACTGCAATGTAGGACAAAATCCATTACCTTCACAGTGCATGACTGTTTTTACGTAGAAGTCAATGAAACCTTTCCTATTCTCAACGAAAACAAGTTTCAGACTTTTTAATTCCTACTGACAGGAGTGGCGGCAGAACACTGGCCTGATGGGATTTCCTCCATACATGTCTTCACACTTTCTTTGCCAGTGGAAGCGATCAGCTGCAAAGTGATTTAGCTGTAATGAAAGCGTGAAGGACAGTATCCGGCTGTTTTTGAGCTACAGGGAGAGAGGTTTTCTGCAGACAAATCCAAGGGGGAAAAAGACCTATTCCTCAAAAATAATAAAGAGTTGCTGAATTCTCCTGCAATCTTTCAAGAAGTTTTCTCTTCATTTCAGAGTAAATACAGCATTTTTCAAGCTACAAAAATGTTCCAAGCAAATGTGATAAATGCAAGAATAGGGCTTTTTAATAGACTGCAACCTTAACCACAGAGAGAAAAAACACCTCTCCGTAAGAAAGCAGCTTGTGAGTGAGTAGTTAACACAGGTACATGAATTCTATGTGTGCCTTCAGTTATGGCTTGAAAGTATCAGTCCTCAGTAGCAATATAAGACAAGATCTGAAAATTGTTCAGTGTGTTCACTGGCCTAGTGTAACTGATCTTTTTTCCCCTCTAAGTTTTGAAAAACTGAAAACGTGAAATCATGTTTTTCAATAAGGTACGATTTCGCTGAATGAGAATGAAGGAATAGCCTCTTTAGGAAGACCTCTTACAGGTTRATTTCCTTGGCTGGGTCTTCTCTGATGGCATCCTTTYCTTCCAAGGTTGTATGCTTTAAATTTGCCTCTTTTGAGGAAGAAGATGGGATTAAGATAGCCTAGGTAGTACATGGGAAGACAATGACTTTGGTTAAGCCWTACTCTTGCACATCAGACGCTAGATGAATGGTTCCTGCTTGACCTCTTTCCTAAAGCTTCAGTTATGGCTTTAAAAATTGGCCTGGTCCTACGGAAGAAAGACCACCATGTATTAAAGCATTAGTTAAAATTAGAAAGGTGAACATATAACAGTGCACAATAAACGCAGGCTGCTGTTGGAGGGAGTGAATTTTTCTGCTACTTTCAGACCCCGATGCCCATAGTTGCTGATTAGAGGAGATGGAGGTCCTTCTGGAAGAGGCTGGTTGCTGATGGACGGCTTCAGTGTCTGAGGGTGCTGGATGCCCTGAAGTAGGAAAGGAACTTGTAGCAGAGGCTCACCACAAAGTACCAGATGTTTCGAGCCATCTGTGACCTTGCAATGAARATGCGCCAGATGATCACAAGGAGGGTAGTGTTGAATGCGTATCGGATGTTCCTCAGCCTGAGAAAGAGAAAGAGGCATCTTATGGAGGAAGACAAAAACAACAAAAAGCTTACCAGCTTGCTTCATTTGCTACAGGTAGTTTTGTAAGAAATCCTGTTTACAAGTGGCCCTTGGGCWTTTTGCCATTCCTATTTTAGTGAAGACACTGTGCCTAAGATGTCCCTACCATCTTGCTAAGGACTGTGCTGAAGTTAGAATATAGTGAATAGTTAATGGGATAGGTGGAATAYCTGTATTGCAAGTCTCTCTTGTTCTGTGTACTCTCATTTCAAGCCAGAAGAGAAGTCATACTGAGAGTTTTTCTTTTATGATAGTCTAAGTCCAGTACTTTCTGCTTTGATTTGGTATATTGGCTATTTTTCACTTTGCAGGATTGGTGGCAGGCTAGTGGACCTTTGCARGAGCTGATGAATAAGGTTCTCCAGTCTGGGTGAAACCTTGCCTTTAATGTTGTGAAATTACTCAGTAATCATAAATGGTCTTCACTTTTGCAGTACTGCAGCTCTGGGGTTTTGGAGGGCGCGGTTTACACCATATATTTAAATGGTATTATTTGGTCTGATTGGGCTAATCATCTTGTCCTCTTTCTGTCAAGCAAAAGTTCCTGCAATTCTCTAATTCTCACTTTCCCAGTGTCTGACCAAGGGAAGAAAGCTTTGTACCTAATGTCCCCAAGACTGGTTTAATTTTTGTAAGAGTCTTTTTTTTTTGGTAAACTTTATCACTGCACTATACCACACTGCCTATTTKGACTATGAGGCAGTTACTGGCCTGTTACAGAGGTTCTTATAAATCCTTTAAAAATGACCCATGAACGAAGAACTTGTTTAGGATTCCTTGCTACGGCAACAGGCTGTTTTATGCTTCTAGCATTTACAGTGCACAAGAATGGTTTTCTTAAAGGAAACAACCAGGCTCTTACTCCAAGAGAGCTGCTCCTTCTCCTTTTGCCTGCRCTTCTCAGTAAAACGGCTAGAGAAGACAGGAAGAGCACAATCTTTAACTGAGTAGAAGGGCAATCTCAAATTGCTCACTCAGACTGTCTTTAACTGTCACCAGGAATTAAATGCATAAGCTCTCCACTGATTTTGGAGAATTTTTGCACATTCCCCCCAAGGAATTAGAAACTTCAACTTTAAAATGAAATTTAAAATCACACAAATGCTTAAAGTTTTTATGCAATGTCTCTGAATTGCYAAAAACTTCTAGGAGCTTCACAAAATCTAAATCTGACCCTTATTTTTCTATTGTAATTCTGAATGGCCAAGATCTTCTGCATTCATGTATTCRTATTATGTATTGTAACTTCATGACTTGGTCATCTGCTGGGAAGGCATAATACCTAGCCCCTGATCGTTAGYGTCATCAAAAGTCCTCTTTTTCTTAAAGAATGGAAAAATGAAATACTGACAACCCTCTGCCATAAGAAATAAGCTATGCTATGTTTATCTCCATATTATTCAACAATAATTATTGCAATGTAACTAGAATAATTTTTCTCAAAAGCAGTTCAAGGTAGCCAGGAGCTCTAGTCCTTGTTACTGGGTATGACTTACTTTCGTAAGTGCTGCTTTGCTGCTGGAATCCCAGCCATGTCCTCATTTAGCAAGTACTTCTTAGCACCTAGGCAGTAGCTTTCAATGTATTCTGACCAGTGCAGCTGACGCACATCAAAGTTGTATAACTGGGATTTAAAGACAAAGAGCAGAAGTTAAACGCCAGAGTTCAAAACAAGTTCACTTTAAGCATCAATTCTTCATTGACCTCTGTTCCTGACAAGGCCCTCTCTCTGAAGTTCTTAAAGCCACCAGGTTTCCAGGAAGACATGGGCACTGACAGACTATATTTCACAGCTGCCGATTAATGTCTTACCSAGCTGGGAATTTGGGCAAAGGAAGCAGAAATTTAGTGCTAGCTGGCATAAAATAAAGATCAGTTTGTCTTTCAGGTGGCAATTTTTGCATAAATATATGTATTTGTACACACACACACACAGAGTCATGGAAGAAAAATGGCATTCCACTCAGGCAAATGGATTCATATGAAAACCTCCAGTTTTTAATGTGTCACTAGAATTATGTGTAAATAAATGAACTGGCCATTGAGTCAACAGGTGCCTCTGCATCAGTATTACTCTCTGCTGTACTGCATTCTCCCTCAGCAGCTAGATGGAAAGAAGTCCAAGAAATGGGTTACTCTGGTGTTTGGCATCAAAAAATCTCATTGCAGAGCTAATTACCCCAGCTGATTTCAGATGCTTATACTGGAAAAATTGTTAGCAAGCTCTCAGGCGGTTGTCTGTCTATTAGAGCAAAGAAARGATTTGTAAAGAGGAAGAGGTTTTGTTGTAGAGAATTTTWTTTTTTTTAAATGAATGAGTGAAGTGAATGGCATTTCTTATTTATCCCCTTAAAAGGGAAGATACTCAGAAAAATACTTTCCTTTCACCCCCATGCCAATCGAGGCCRTTTGCTTTGGTGCAGAAGCTTTGGTATGAGACCAGCAATAACTTGAGCAGGGAGGGGTTAGCTAACTTTGTCAAATACAGGGGGTTAGCTACTGTGCAGACCCCAGTGTGTCTGTGAGATATGTATAGAGATGTGTGCTGCCCATAAACTATCTAGCTTGAATACTGCTCACAATGCAGCAGTGGCAACACTGGATGCGGTGCACCTCACAAAGTTCTCCTAAGCAGCTTGGTAAGCCTGTAACTCCGACTAGCTTGCACTACGTCCTTGATGCTGTAATTTTTTGTTTATCTGCCTCAGAACTAGCTGCTATCATACCATTTAGGTTCCCTCTACATCTGCTGTAGTCATGGCAGTGCCACTGCCCTTAGAAGTCAGAATTTGCTGCGTGCACTTCCTCTGCAGACTAGGGAAGAAAACTCTTGATTCTGCTACTGGGAGTCCGTGCAAGAATTTAATGATGTGAGTGAGACCAGTTTGATGTGAATGCCGAAGTRTCTCTTTGCAAGGAGATACTGACCAAAGGTGCATTCAAGCTTATCACAAATCTACTCATCGTATTCCTTCAGTCTTTCAGTTACAATCCCATTCTTAAGAAGTAGTATTTCAAAGCTATAAAGACTACAGCAGAGCTTGACATCCTGCAAAGTAATTGCTCTCTGGGGACTTAAATCAAACAGGAACTTTTTTGGTATTGTTCAGGGTAAGACACTATGWGTTAACTAAGTAACAGTGCAGTGCCCATTAAAACCAATGTGGATGAAAATGTCAGAATCTTTCAAGTAATTCCCATCTAGATCACCCACCAAAAGCTACAGACTGCCAGAAGAGATGAGGGAGGAAGTGAAGTTGTAAAAGAGCTTCCTGGTTTTCCAAGAGTGAGACACTTTTAGAAAATTAGGATGAGAAGATATTGGGAATGCTACACAGTGATTAATTAATTACAGTGAAACGCCCCATAGCACGTATCTTTGCATTACCATTGATACTGTCTTTCTGGGGCCCCTGTACAGCCCACTAATTAAGGTGGTCATATCACCCCATGAAAGGGGATGCCTGAAACTCTGAGGGCCCAGAGCTGTGATGTGAAAACTAGAACTGACCTTTTCTTCTTAGAAAGAGAAATATCATGTGTCCATCAAAAAAGGAATGTCCTTAGCTTTCCTATCCACTGGGTATTCCAGTCTATGTAGCCAACCACATGGGAGGTAGCAAAGTGGCCACTGTTACACATGATGCCTTTAACTTCTCCAACTCAAAGGSCTGAGTACAGCTGGGTCACTGAGGATATAAAGTCATGTTCCCTTTGTACAGTCCATTTTGTCTGTGGAAACAAATCTAGATTGTTTATAGGCCAAATAGAAACCTGAGAGCAAAAGGTAGAGAGGTGCCATGTTAACCGGAAAGCCTGCAGTGATTGACCTGTCTCAGAAGAAAGAGCAATACACCTCAGGAGCAAACATTCTCCTTTAATAAATGGAATGTTCCTGATAAGTTATTTAATAAAACAAGAAGGAAATAAATTCTTTCAAKTTAAAGTCAATTCCAGTCATCTGGGCAGATGTCATTCATAAGCTCAAGAGTACACCAAAAATAATTGCTGCAGATGAACAGAACTGGAGTTTAGCAATCCAYATTCAGGACATACTTACCTTTTTGTCCTCTGTGTTTAGGTGACTCATTAACATATTCATATTATCTGAAGACCAGTCCCAGGACTGGGTGGAGAAATACTGCAGGAGCATCATAGACTTGTGCAGTCGATTGATGATCTTCACCATTCTGAAACAGAGGAGGAACRTCAGAGGTGGATAGGAAGTTTGACGTTATGCAAAAGCTGTCGGTTTGGTGTTTTCACCAAACCAGATGAAYAGGCATTGCAATTCCTGATGAGCACTGCACTGGTGCTCACCAGGCTGAGAACTTGCTCAGTAAGTCTAACTGCTCCAGCTGAGTCTTGAGCCCACAGCYACCCAGCTTTTATTGTTGGCTGGAACATGGGTGCAAACATGCATTTCCCAGRGCAGGACTGATGCCTAACTTGCTGGCCTGAACTAACAAGGGTTGGAGGCCATAGCTACATCATGTACCACGTGTGAGGTGAAGAGCCCATCTGAACTAGTATGAAGTCTTCACAGCAGATTGCAAAACCACAAAGGTATATTGCTTGCCTCCCGAGGTGGATAATTCTCTTTGTACCACACAAATGCTCTTCTGTTCTCCGAGTTGGCTCCTGAAGCAAGGCTCTGATTTTTGGAGTTAGCTCCAGTACAGAGGTGACTGCATCTGCAGCATGGACAAGCTTTGAAGTCAATTGCTCAACTTCAGTTTTCAGATATCATCATAGAATGTTTTGGGTTGGAARRGRCCTTAAAGATCAACTAGTTCCAACCCCCGCCCCCCATGRGCAGGGACACCTTCCAYTAGACTGCTCAAAGCCCCATCCAACCTGGCCTTGAACACTTCCAGGAATGGGACATCCACAACTTCTCTGGGCAACCTCTTCCAGTGTCTCACCACCCTCACAGTAAAGAACTTCTTCCTAATATCTAATCTAAATCTACCCTCTTTCAGTTTAMAAACGTTACCCCTTGTGCTATCACTACACTCCCTGATAAAGAGTCCCGCCCCATCTTTCTTGTAGGCCCCCTTTAAGTACTGGAAGGCTGTTATAAGGTCTCCCCAGAGCCTTCTCCTGGCCAAACAACACCAGCTCTCTCAGCTTGTCTTCATAGGAGAGGTGCTCCAGGCCCCGATCATCACTGACACGCTCCAACAGGTCCATGTCTTTCTTACTCTGGGTGCCCCCAGAGCTGGACGCAGTACTCCAGGAGGGGCCTCACCAGAGCAGAGCAGAGGGGCAGAATCCCCTCCCTCGACCTGCTGGCCACGCTSCTTTTGATGCAGCCCAGGGTACGGTTGGCCTTCTGGGCTGCGAGCGCACATTGCCGGCTCATGTCCAGCTTTTCATCCAACAATACCCCCAAGTCCTTCACCACAGGGTGCTCTCAATCCACTCATCGCCCAGCCCGCATCCATGTTTGGGATTGCTCCGGCCCAGGTGCAGGACCTTACACTTGGCCTTGTTGAACTTCATGAGGTTTGCACAGGCCCACCTCTCTAGCTGGTCAAGGTCCCTCTGGACAGCATCCCTTCCCTCTAGAGTATCATCCACAACACTCAGCTTGGTGGCATGCTTTTCATATCTTTGGGCTTATTTGATTGCTCTCTCTCTCTCTCTCTCAAAAAATTGTTTTTCTTAAAGGCCATTCCTCTCCGTGTATAATATAGTGGCAGTTTAGAGTGGTTTTTGTGTCCTTCCTTACACAGGAAGGGTCTGATAGCATGCAGTCCTGGTGGATGACCTTGAAAATCATCCAAGTCCATAGGCTTTGTTTTTGCAGGGCAGGGGGAGGGATGGGGACCTGTTTGCACATCTTCGTGGAGCGTGAGTGTCCTGGTAAAAATGAAAGTGCTTCAGGGGCACAGCTGCTTACCAGGGACTTTGGAAGTGTAGGTTCAGGTCTTTCATGCATCTTGGTCTTTTTTTATTATTCTTTTTTTATATAAAAGGGGATGACAGTAATGCTGTCTTACCTTGCRGGATTATTTTTTTATAGTTGTCCCAACGGTCATGAGTACAAAAGGCCTCTGGGAGGCAGTTGTTTTAAAGTGTGATGTACAGTGCTCGGTCAATTTTGAGAGAACACCACGTTCTCTCAGACTGGATAAGGGCAAGAGAAAGCATTAAAAGGCTGATTTTTGTGGAAAACAGAGCTGTTTTCATGAGAAATTTTGAGCTGCCCAGAGGGTAACAAAGTCACCGTGACAAATAAAAGGCAGCAGTCTGGGGAAGAATGGTGCCAGGCTGCCCTCTCTCCATGCAGATGTGACTGCCACAACGATAAGCACTAAGCACAGCAGAAAAAGACCCAATGAATACATCAATTCAGATAACTGTGCAGCTTACCCAAAGCGAATTGAAAGAGCACTAAAACCTTACATAGGCACTCCTACTCAGAATTAAAGTGGCTTCCATTTTAGAAGCAAAGCAAACCATCAGATTAAGGGAACCTTCATTCTGAATAATTATGTGCACATTGATTGAATGCAGTTTATCTAAACTACTTTAAAATTACTTCAGATTAATCTTCCTGATTGTGCCWGTGTAGGCAAGTACGATGGGGCTGCCATGGTTTAACCCCAGCCGGCAACTAAGCCCCACACAGCCGCTCGCTCACTCTTCCCCGGGTGGGATGGGGGAGAGAATCAGGAGAGTAAAAGTGAGAAAACTCGCGGGTTGAGATAAAGACAGTTTAATTGGGAAAGCAAAAGCCGCGCASGCAAGCAAAGCAAAACAAGGAATTCATTCACTGCTTCCCATCAGCAGGCAGGTGTTCAGCCATCCCCAGGAAAGCAGGGCTCCATCACGCGTAACGGTGACTTGGGAAGACAAATGCCATCACTTCCAATGTCCCCCCCTTCCTTCTTCTTCCCCCAGCTTTTACTGCTGAACACGACATCATATGGTGTGGGATATCCCTGTGGTCAGTCGGGGTCAGCTGTCCCAGCCGTGTTCCCTCCCAACTTCTTGTGCACCCCCAGCCTACTCGCTGGTGGGGGGGGGTGAGGAGCAGAAAAGGCCTTGGCTCTGTGTAAGCACTGCTCAGCAATAATGAAAACAACACTGTTTTCASCACAAATCCAAAACATAGCTCCATAATACCTACTATGAAGAARATTAACTCTATGCCAGCCAAAACCAGCACAGGGGCAAAGCTTTGTGAATATTTTAATACCTTTTAGGAACTTGGGGAACAAAGTATATGGCTAGATTGCAAAGATCTGAAGTTGCTCCTCAAACTGGCTCCCCAAAAGCCATCAATATCTTTAAAGTGCTGAAGGTTAATGGAATCCATCAGAAAAAAAAAATGATAAGACAGTTAAATGTGTGTCCCTACTTACGTTTCGAAAAATAGGCCTCCTGTCAACGTGGGCAGAATAAGCTCTGACTGTAGATCTACCCAAAGCAACATATCTGAGCAGCTAAAAGTAAGGGTCAAAAAGAGAAATGAAGCACCTAAAGAGGTATGTATGGAAACTGTGGTTCATGCTCACTGATTGAGCTCAAATGTTGTGACCACATTCAAAATATTTACTAATTTGGATGAAGGAACAGTCTACTGAAAAACATCAACCGAGTAGAAACATGCTTTTCTGCAGCCTCTGAGAGGCTAYGGCAAAAATTCCTTATAGAAAAATCTCATTCTCCACTGTGGAGGAASTGAGAGGAAAAAAGCAAGTATTAGCTGTCACTGATAGCCTTATTAGCTACACTTCAGAAATGCACCTTGTCTTCTAGAGATCTGTTTATAGTAATGATTTCTTTATGTGCTCCCATACTGAGCCTTGCACGAGCAGATTCTCAGGTGTGACAGATTGCCCCAAGAGACTACTAATGATATAAACCACATTATTTTCTAAGTCATGGATGGATGTGCAGCAATAACAGTAMGACATTTAGAGCAGTTTTGCTAGACATCTGGCAATTTATGTGAAATGAGCTAACACTTAAAGTAAGCTTCTCAGGAGAGGCAGTATATAAAAGTCTAAASCTGAAGGAGATGACTCTTTCCCTACCCTTTGGTAGATGGGGTACTGAGTGTGATAACTACAGGAGGAACTACAACTGAGTTCCTCTGAACTACCCTGCAATTCAAATTAGTGAAGGTCATAGGCTGGTCCTGAATAAACAGTAGACTTGCAAAACCATAACCAGCTCCCAGATAACCTATTCCATATGATAACTCATCACCTTATGATGAGTTGAGTCTGGATACAGTAGAGAACTGAAGCCTGAGTCTTCATCCTGGCAAAGAACTTTCTCCTTTCTGCTTGCAAGTCTGGCATAGGGTCACGGAGAGAATTCAAGAAACTGCCATGAAGATGGCTTCTACTTCAATAGATAGGAGTGACAGGTGGGAAGAAAGTTAAGCCTGGGTGCTCTGTTTGAAGCAGAGGGAAAAATTAAAGGGAAACATTAAAGCAGGTTCAGTGACAGATTCATCTTTTTTTTTATTTGATGTGGTTTGCTGCCCTTAGACYGTAAAGGTCTGTTATTTAGGTAGCTGTGAAAAAAAGAAAGAATCAGCTGCTACTATGCTTTCTACCACATTGCAGCAATACCTGGATGAGCTTAAGTAGCATGTAAAAAGAAAAGGGGAATTRTATTAAAAAAAAATAAAAAGACTTGGTGAACTCACAAGTTCATTGCTGAGCCGTGTTTGCTCAGGTCGCGAATCTTAGTTCAGAAGATATCTTTCTCAGCATGAGTTCATGCTGAGCTCTGTTTGAAATCTAAGTACAGTATTGCGGCCAATGTCCATTGGCTACTTATGCCAATCAACTATATGAAAAGAAATGTCCATTTTAATGGCAATGCCAAGATCTTACTGCTGCCTGTTTCAACAGAGTTTGGAGATTCCAGCCTATTATTGCTCATATTCAGTTTACCTCTATTTCTAGGGTAATTCTTGCCTCCTGGATAACTGGAAGTCTTTTTGTGGACCAATTTCCCTCCGTAGCAGAATGTCAGAGAGAAATCAGAGCAATACATCAGCCAGGGATTTCCCTGAAAACAGCTGAAGCCAGCTTTCTAACTAACAGAGGAGCACAGAGCGGCTGATATCAACACAGTGCTGGCATTCTGCTCTTGTGTTGCACAATAAATTCTCCTCTGTGGTGGCAGGGAGTAAAGGAGGACGTTGGCCGGGTTATGTTATTTACACCTGGATTCCTTCCACATGGGACACATGTGCCTGTGTTCCTCCAAGCCACGACACTGCCAAGGCTCAAATACCAATTGTAATGGTAAACTGTCCTTGTAAATACAATTCAGAATTTATTCGTATTCAGAAACATCCTAGATTTCAGTGTGCTGGGCCAGTGCTGGCAACTGCTAATTATGCATCTGATTATTACGCATTTATGGGAAAAAAATATTAGAATGTTCTAAACCTTGCCAGTCTCAAGTCCTTATGCAAGCTTGAGTCTTTACTCATGACAGATCGGTTCAATCTCATCAGAAAGTCGCAGTGGTGGAAATCTTGCTATACAGAGGACAATGTAACTACCAGTCCTCTTCTTCTGGCTTGGGAACTTCTGAAGTGTGTCAAGCTGAGTTTAAAAGATGTACTGTCCCCCAGGTACCGGAAAGGTTGGGAACCCTAGGCTATGCTTAGCTAGGGCCATGCAGTTCCTTTTCTTTTTGAGCAATCTCCTCAAGACAAGACCTGGAGATGGGAAGAAAACCAGGGACTCCAGGCTGAGGCAGCCGGTTCTCAGAAATTGTTAGAGATCTGCTCCCCGTAACAGTGGCAGGCGTGCAGGAGGCTGAGGGCACGCGGTCTCTTACCTGGGCTTTCTCCCTGTGAGCCTCATGTACAGGTCGTAGAGTATGGCTGGTGCCTTGTGACTGACAGTTATCCAGTACTGGTTTATCAAGTAGTTGGATGTCAAGTGAGCGTTGGGTGTTCGGAAGGCCTGCTCCAGCGGGTTCCTTTTGAAGGTGGACATGACACACTGGTCTGTAAGGGAACAGGCATTTTACTTAAAATCAGGAACTTAATTTCAGTTGAGTTGGGCACAACCGTAGCAACGTGCTGCAGTAAAGCCCAAGTTATGGTGTTTAACATGTTTAACCTACAGTTCTGCAAACTATGTAACCAGGCGTTGGACAAGATCATCTCACAGTCCCTTCTGGCATTAAAATYGATGACTCCCTCTATCGCCTCTTTGAAACACAATCTGACTCTAGATTTAATAGGGGCAGACAAAAACTTCCTTATCAAAATGCCAAAACATAATGGAGGAAAAGCAGGCAGTTGTAGCCTGAAATGCTTCAAACCAAGGAACTGCAGTTCTACTTTCACCTGCAGTAGATGCAGAAAAAGTTGATAAGTGTTTAACATAATGACATTTCTAACAAATAGTAAYAAAAATGACATTTCTAATTTCTAATGAAATTTTTAAAAGGTTTGTTGTCAATACTTACAAACATAGGGTGCTGCTTCTAGAAAGACTTCATTATATCCTTTCAAACCATATTTGACCCACAACACCAAATAACTCAGCCTGTTTTCAGAGGAGCTCTGGATGCACTAAAGCAGCAAATAATTGTCTTGAATTCTTAACTTGAAAACTAATGATAGGGTAGTAATCKTTTATTCCCTTTGTATGTTAAGGCACAAAATATGTTGGGCCTGATTCTGAGCTCTTGCAATGGCACAGTGCCACAGAAGTGGCATCTAGATGTGCATATCTGGGGCATTTGCATATTGCAGAGGCTTAATAGAACCGCAGTAGTTGAATAKAAGACTATCATCCTAGGGAGTGATAAACAGATGGTGCTCCTATTCCTGAGCACCAGTGAGCTCAACAAAGAAGAATATGTGGGCTTTTTTTTACTTTTTTAAAAATGAATTTGAGAGTTATGACATCAATCTGTGCTCATATTATAGTTTACTCTCTAAGCTTATGTTACAAATAGAAAATCAGATGAGAATTTGCAAGTCACAAGAAACATCCAGATCATCCTTAGATAAGCAGATTCCAATCATAATATTCAGACAGTCCTCTCATGTATCTGCAGTCAGCTCATTACTGCACTTCAACGAGTGATTTTTGCTGTACTCGTTCTAAGTAACAGCAACTAGAGCAGACTTGCTAGCCACTTAGCTGCT
This sequence comes from Oceanodroma leucorhoa, assembly GCA_030449065.1. NCBI lineage: Eukaryota > Metazoa > Chordata > Aves > Procellariiformes > Oceanodroma > Oceanodroma leucorhoa. Next base: position 2,158,272 of record JASVER010000076.1, read on the forward strand.
AAGTTTAGACAACAAAGACTTTTAAAATAGTACAATTTAGTTTTAGTGCAAGTTCATTGTTAATTTTTGTGTCCCATACGCTGCAAGTTTAATGGCTGAAGACCAGTTCTCCTGAAAGTCATCTTGCATCTGACTGCCATCCCTCCTGTTTCATGTAGCCACACTGCAATGACGTGGTTATGTCGTGGTCATCCTGTGGGCTGCGGTATGGAAATCTTATCCTTTGCAGCATGTTCTCTCACTGACATAAACGAAAGGTGCAAGTGTCAAAGCTGTTGCTATATAACCAGAAGWGRAATTTTCTAAGAGAAGAACTTCCTTCTGTCTTTTCTCTCTAAACCCCACAGGTTTCTGCCTCAAGCCCCAGCTCTGCAGCAGYGGGTAAGAACATGGATTAGTTTTTTAAAGAAACAGAGTTTATTTACTGTTGTAGCTGCTCTCACCACGTACAGGACCCACAGCAATCTAACGGGGAGAGGACCGGGTGGGCCGGGGAGAAGCTGCCTCCATGCTGCGAGCACCTGCCAAGAGCTTTGATACCACGAACGCGCTGAGCGCGCACGTCTGCAGGAGAGCATTTGTGGAGGTCAAGCACAGCATCAGCCGTGCTGCCAGCCCCCGGAGGGGGATCCACGCAGGGTGCCGATAAATATGTCAACAGCTTTGCCAGCTGAGGAGAAGCTACTCTTCCCAGTGGCAGATTTACCACTCCGATTGCCACCTGTCCCAGCTGTGCTGGCAGAGCTGTACATACGCCTGCTCTGTCAAAATGGCAAGGATTAGCAAAAAACTCCTATTTAAACTTTCCCATGTAGCTGTGCCTGTCAGGCAGGGCTTGCCGGAGTGGTTTTACTGAAGATTTGGAAAGGTGTTTACTCCTGGCAGGGCAGTGGYGATAAACAGCTTGGGATGGGCTACTGGGAAGGAAGCCACTGTCCTGGCCCAGCTCGTCCGGCTAAGCAGTGCGCGAGGAGCTGCTTTCCTCTGGGTTAGCAGCATGGCCATTTGCTATGATTATACTGTGACAAAGCCCTAGCTGGCTTAAATATAGAGATATCTGCTCCCAGTTCGGAGAGGGCTGTATGTCTGTACCCATTCAAGTAGCCCCTGCCTCAGGAGAGCAATGCCATGATGAACTCCGCTGCTTCTCCCTGTAAGGAAGTTTCTCCAAGAGACACTTTAAATCCAAGTTTACTTACAAACTCTCATCTGCTTATCAATATTTAAGTTTGTTTAGTTTCATTCCGTCACTTAATTTCCCAATGGAAACCTATCAGCTTAACTGGGAGCCATTGATATTTTGGAATTGTGATAGTTTTGATATTGTCTGCAGCAGATGTTTACGGCTCTGTTTATTCAAATCCTGATGTTAATATACTGCAAATCTAGTTTTCAGCTGTAAACTGGTTGAGAAGGTTTCCCTTTGGAAACACGATAAAGACATTACTGCCTTTCTTTTATCTTTGTTTTTTTGGCATCTTTGGTCAGGATATCAAGAAAGAACTAATCAGTAAGTGGACAATGCAGCCCCTGTCATTTCAGATCATTGCCCATACACCAAATTCACACAAATCAGCAACACCCTTATCTTGGTTACTTAAGGCTTGCAGAGGAAAATGCAGCTGTAGTAAAGCAGCTGCAGTATTACGCTGTGATATTACTTGGTGCGAGAAGCACATATGTGTGAGAAGCACAGATGAGATATCWGCTGAAAAATCAAGAAAAATTCTGAAAGTCGGGAATGAAACTGGTTTTGTTTTAAAATGCACATACAAAGGCAGTGAGACCAACCTGAAAGACTTACTGGAAGGAAGTCAGGAAAACACGAGTTTTGCGTAACTTGRAACAGTTAATGCTATGGGCACTTTCTTTATGAACCTCCCTTACCCTGGCTTGCACTATCTCCTAATTCCTGGAAAACGTTCAGCTTCGCAAGTGCGGCAAGTCTCTTATGCTATAAGAGTTTGTTTTGGAGAGAGASAGAAAGAATCAGAGACACGGACGGGTCAGGCAGGCAGAGAACCCCGAACCAGAAACACATCACCTCTAGGAGCTACTGAAACAACTTAGGGGGTGGGTGGTCTTTCCCTCCGACCACAGCACAAAACCACAGCAGCAAATGCTACAACTCAAGGGCAGATTTAGCAGGGGGAGAATCAGACACCAGTCTCGCCTAGGTAGACTGTCAAGGATAAATTGAAATTAAATTCTCCCACGCTGAACACCATTTTAAAGCCTGCTTTGAGGTTTAGTTTTSAGCAGAAAKTGCAAAACRTACTTCACAAAGTCAGACCACCAAGACTTAGATTGCAGCCAAGCAGAATACGCTTCTTCAGATTAATACTCAGTTGTCTGACCACATTTTGGTAAGAGCAGGAAAAATAACAGCAGTAATGGAAGACAATAAGAAAAAAAACCTCCAAGGCATAGCATTATTTGGAAAAGAAAGAAATCAGTTAAGGTTCCTTTTAACATTACAGGTTTGTCTGTATCGGGAGATTGGTAGAATAAACTGCTCTGCAAKGGATGTTTAAGCATAAGCTCTTAACTAGACATATTTTTCAAATAATTCTCTTCTAGATTCTCTTTGTCCTCCCTCCCTCCAAGCGCATCACCTTTGTACTCAAAGTGTCCCCATTTCAGTCACTTCTGTTCCCTACCCAGGGCATCTTCAGCCCACTCCTGTCTCAATTTCTGTTTCATCTTTCTCTCCTTTCCTCCTCTCCCCCCGAAAAATCCCTACTCTGCTGTGTTCGCCTGTCCTTCCTACAGCTGGTCCCGGTGTCAGTCTCCCTAATCAGGTAGCCCATGTCCTCCCCTCTGCAAACCCCACATTTGATTTGCCCTAAAACGCTCAGTCCCATGCCAGATCGACTCCCATTCCCCACCCTTGTTTCTCATCAGCTTCCAGTCTCACTCTCACAACCCTCCACCTCGATGACCAGCTACAGACCCTGTACCAGTCCGGCCTCCCCAGACTCCYTGAACAGACTTTCTTTCCCTCTGCTGATCCTGTCTCTCCTGTATGTTTGCATTAAACAGCTTATTTCATGYTGGGGAAAAAGAAAAATTCTGAAAAAGCTGGAAAACCACTGGAGGTAGAGACCTGGCCTCAACTATTTCAACCTGAAAGACTGGCAGAGCTAAACACGGTTGGAAACAGGYTTTCGAAAAGAGAAGGTGACAACTTCAGTAGCAGACGCTGCCCCATTGCGAAGGAAGGAACTGGTGGGTGAAGTTCAGTCYTTCCGTGCAGGGGCTGGACTACTCAGTGGTAGCTCTTATTTCAGAGAGATCACGGCTCTGATCATGGCACATTGTTGGAAGTGCATGCCACGAGACTGGCTTCTTAGAAGCCAAATAATAGTGAGTAGACAGAGAAAGTAATATGAATAGGTTGAGAAMGTCTGTCATCTATATAAAGAAGATTTCAGAATTGTATGTAGTTTCTAAAAAGACATTGGTAGAAGACTGAATTGAGAATTCAAACTGGATGGCTGCAGTCGTAACATCCTAATGCGATAAACCCTTCCCAAACTCACTCCTTAAACCATGCAACATCTTTAAGGGCAAAGTTTTGCTCTTCAATACTCCRTCCTAATTCCTGCTCATGAATCTGTAGTTAATACCCTTCTGCAGCCTGCTGCTCTTGGGAAAACTGTGGATACAACATGTGGTATGGTAGTCCACAGTGTCACCCAAGGAGAAAATTTTGCCTTCAGTCCCATCACACAGCTGAACTGCTTATGCAAGTTTCTGCCGCACCCAGATGATTTCACTGCTAAATCCACAGTTAGGAGCAAAGTAACAGAATAAGATCAGTGACAATGCATTAATACATTGCTGTTTTCATCAGTAAAATTACACTGAAAATGGGTTAAGAAAGGCAAACCTCAGGTAGTAGTGCTATGGTGGCTGTTGCCTAAAGGAGCAACCTGTGAAGAGTTTTGCATTTACTCCTGTGAAAAAGCCACAGCAGATCTGACTTTACACGTTACGAAGATTGGCTACGTTCTCCCACAATCATCTATGAAGCCTCACCTCTTTTCTCAGACTGTGACAAACCACAATGTTAGAYCTCTCATAAAAAAATATGTCAGGAACTTGGTGTCATTTTTCTCACCACTCAGCCAGTTGCTGAAACCTCTTCCCTGCTAGATCACTTGATCAAATCTCATGGTAGGACATTAGTAGGATTTTCAGACAAGCCTTGCTCTGAAAATGCAATTATGGTCTGATTCTCTGCTGACTTACAGTTTGCCACTTAAATAATGCAAAGACAAATGCAAAGCAAAGGCTGAGAGGTAAAACACCACAGCAGTGATTTGCCAGCATCCTGTATTTAAAGCACAAAGATACGAATTAATGTATAACAGAAAGTGAATCAGGTCCTGTACATTTGTCCATGAATGTACTGACTGTGTGCAGTATTTCTGCTGCTTAGCTTCAGCATGARTTTTCCACTGTAAGGGGTGTCAGGATTTGTCTCCCTTTCTTTCACCCCTGCCTCGGAAGCACATCCACTTGAAGAAAAGTCAGCCACGAAAATAATTTGAATTCTTCCMCTGACAAAATTCATGATCAAAAGGCAAACTGTTCTTGAAGCACACCTGCCATTTAAAGGTTTGCCTTCTCAAGTCTACACCGATTATTTCTGTTTAGAATTTTCTTCACAGAAAGAGGAAGAAAGGCTGCTCTACTTCCTCAATATACTGTTTTCTGTGTTCTGAAAGTTAGAGCTTCCTTTATAAGAATACAAGATTCACTATCAAGGTTCTCCAGGTGATTTCAAAGCACAAAAAGAACCCCTAACCCAGCAACCCCAGCAATCAGAAGAGGAAGATGTCCCGTTATGGCTATGCAGAGCATCTTCTCATAGAATTAAGGGACTGGTTCTCTATTCCTTTTCCACCACTTTAATACCTCAGTGCAGCAAAGCACRTACTTTGCTGGGTTGTTACGTGATTACGCCCACTATGAAAACTGAATAGATGCTTTCCTGAGCTGAATGCTCAGCACCAGGAGCTTTTGCTCACAGGACCCTCACCGACTGCCACTGGGCCTCCCGCATGCACTTTGAATAGCAGACGCTGAATGCCACCTAAATATAGGAAACCACCTTTTCAAAGCCTGGCCAAAGAATGCTATTAATGTTTGACACATTCTAGGTTTAAATTAGACCTTACGTATTTCTCCCCAGAAGAAAGGGTTGATTCCACCTGTTGTGCAGTTGTACACCAACATGGTTTTTGGTCTGGAAAAGAGAAAGAAGTATTATTTTAAGGTGTCAAGGAAAGCACCCAAWGCTTTATTAATGGAGCGTAAAATCTAACAGCCCAAGAAACAGTAACATCAGCTTGTAAAAAATGCAGGTCATTTTTCATAAATATGAAAACATAGTATAAAACATGAAGTTTTAATAAGATTCAGTCAGATTCTGGAGAGCATATGAAGTTCATAAAGAGAGATGGGGTTTAAGAAAAATCATCCATATATCACATATCAAAAAATATAAAAACAATAAGGAAAGCATGCATACTGACGTATTTCTGTTTGTTTGTTTGTTTGTTTTTTTCTTTTTTTTTTAATAGTTTCTCTTAGTATACTGTAAACAACTGACCCAAGCCAACCTCAGGGACACACTGTGTATTTTGCAATCATTTACTTAATGGGTATGATTGGTGTTACTTTTAAACTCCATTTGTCAGGGTGACTACAAATCAATCCATTTCAACAAAATTCTCATTTTTAAGACCAAATAAAGCTTGGTTGTTATTTGCGCATGGAACTAAACATAGATCATACTGGTTTTATTTCTTCCTTTGATATGAGGCAAGAATTAGTCAAACAGCTTTTTTGATCTAAGCCTGCCTTGCTAAGGGTGCAGGTGATGCCATCAATACAGCATTTTTCTTACTCTGCATTAAGCAGCTGGAGTCATYTGCCAAAATGCTAAAAGAAGTGAGATCTGGCCTTGAAGAGGGCAGCTTGGCTGGAGGATAGAGCATCTCAGTGCCCCGAGGGTGCCTGTGGCGCTCAGAGCCTTTCTCCGCTGGAGAAGGCTGGCTACAAGGAACTTTTCTTTTCAAAACTCCTGTGACTGAAGAGACCAGGTGATAGAACCCCTAAACGTAGGATAGGAAATCTCGCACAAGTAATACTTGAAAACKGCATTTGGATACTGCACAATTTTAATGGTGCTTTTTTTTAATAATAGAATCATAGAATCATTAAGGTTGGAAAAGACCTCTAAGATCATCGAGTCCAACCATCAACCCAGTACCCATGCCCACTAAACCATGTCCCGAAGCACCTCATCCACACGTTTTTTGAACACCTCCAGGGATGGTGACTCCACCACTTCCCTGGGCAGYCTGTTCCAATGCCTGACTACCCTTTCAGTGAAAAAATTTTTCCTAATATCCAATCTAAACCTCCCCTGGCGCAACTTGAGGCCATTTCCTCTCGTCCTATCACYTGTTAYTTGGGAGAAGAGACCAACACCCGCCTCTCTACAGCCTCCTTTCAGGTAGTTGTAGAGAGCGATAAGGTCTCCCCTCAGCCTCCTCTTCTCCAGGCTAAACACCCCCAGCTCCCTCAGCCGCTCCTCATCAGACCTGTKCTCCAGACCCTTCACCAGCCTCGTCGCCCTTCTCTGGACACGCTCCAGCACCTCAATGTCCTTCTTGTAGTGAGGGGCCCAAAACTGAACACAGGATTCGAGGTGCAGCCTCACCAGTGCCGAGCACAGGGGCACGATCACCTCCCTACTCCTGCTGGCCACACTATTCCTGACACAGGCCAGGATGCCGTTGGCTTTGAAATTGTGGCATTTGACTGTATATTACCATTATTACTAATCCTACCAGACTTCTAGGGATGGTTAGGACTAATAGACATCTATCAAGCTCCGAATCCATGATCTCCTGTAACTCTTAATTACTGAGTAGAAACCTGATAGGGTGTTAAACATAAAAAWGCACAGTAGTGCTTAATGCGGGGAAACTCTGCATTACGGAAACYGATACGGCAACCCCCTAAGGGCTAAATCCGTAATATGTACCCATACAGAAAACCCACCTCGTGCTCAGCCACGCGCACACAGCCTGTTGCAAAGTGCACTGAAGTGAAAGCACAGACTTCCACTTACTCCGGTGGGTCGGGCCCATTAAACACCAATGAAGAGGATTTCTCCATTTTCCCAGCCTCCAGTGAAGAGTCTCTCCCTGTTGATTTTTTTTTTCCATTCTCTGCCCTCCAGCTGAGTCCGTGACCTTGGCAGAGTGTAGAGCTTTGTAGAGCRTCTACACTATGTAATGAAGATTGCAATTCTCTTCTAAGATTTAGAATCTAATTTCCCTCAGTAATGTCACCTGCCCTGAAGGATACTGACTTTCTAATTAGATGATTTGGGAAAAAAAAAGATTAAACCATACATGCTATTCTTCAAGACAGCACCTAAACCTGAAACTCTCTCAGAGAAATTAAATTTACAGAAGGCTCAGGCTATTGGTTTTTTTGTTTACAGATTGCTAACCTTGGGGTTGTGCCCACCTAGACAAAGCTTTAAATCAAGTTCTGCAATTGCTCCTTTAGCCTAATAATTATTTGTGTGGGAACCAGATTAAAAGCATGTATCTTTCGCCAATGAAAAGTTAGAAAAAACGGCACTTCTCCTACCACGGCCAGAGCCAGGAGGTCTACCTGTGTGCCGATATGCTGCTCATCAGCACGTCTTCATCTCCTTTTCCAGTTTTATGGACAGGCCGTAGCCCTCTTCATCTGGAGGCTCTCAGGGCGATGTATGTGTGTGTGTAAGGGGAAGCTGTATTTATTTTTCCCAGACCACGCTGCTTTGTCTGTGGCTGATGAAGGGGTACAAAACGATGAGAAAAATAAATCTGAAGAGCTGGTAAGTTGCCTTTTAAGGTCCTTTTAGGATCCCCGTATTTAGGTTACTGTACGCAGCTCTCCTCCACCCTCACCTCAGAGGGCTTACTCTGCCTTTCAAAGTAAAATATTTCTGCCTTTTATTTGCCTGGTATTGATTTCTCAGAGTTGCATAAACCTCCAGAATAATTCATGTGGTTTACTCTGTAGCACTTCCTAACTAATGATTAGAAGTCAGAGCCAGAGAAAAGAAAAGATCTTAAAACCTTAATGTCACTTATACATACACTTCTCAACAGCGCAAAGAATGGKTTTTTTTTAGATCATCTCCCCTATCATATGAGCCCATACTATATATTGTGCAGCGTCTTCCAAGGAAAACACGCAGCGCATTTTCACCAAGAAAACTCCAGAAGCCACTTGAAAAGCGACTCAGTGTAGCTGCCTGAGAAAGGAGGCCCAAAAAACGGCTGCTGAGAAGCTGCAGTGAAGTTCCTGGACTTCAGAAGAGCAACTTCTGAGAGAGAGACTCATCAGCTGAGCTTACGTTGTACTGAGAAACAGGTCCCACCCGTAGCTTTAGAGATTTCCTAACTCTAAAGCCTGCCTTTACTGCTTCTGCTACGCTTAGTCCTTGCTGACCCAAGGAAGAAAACATGAACCAGAAAACGAATCAACAAGGCCCCTGCACAGGTTTTCGGTTAGCTTCTGGTTCCCTTTAAAGTCCTGGTGCAGGCAGTAGGTGCCCAGGTCTGGCAGAAACAGGAGTGCCTCCCCACCTGTGCACGGCAGTGTACCACCCGGCCGCAAGGGTCAGGTTGATGGCGACGTCTACTGGAATCATATCTGCCACCGCTTCATTGTTGGCGATGACGGTCCGCAGAATCCCTTTGCCTGCCTGTGGGACAAAGGAAAACAGGCACTGAGGTAAGGCCACGGTAAGATTTCATCGGCACGGACTGAGGACAGACCGTCACGTTAGCACTTTTCAAGCCCGGCGCCTGCTGCAGAAAATKATTTGGTTTCTGTGAGGACAAAGATGGATCTCACGTGGATCCCACTGTTCTGTGTTCTCAGAGGAAGTCTACAACATGATGATGTCTGTGCTGTATATAACAAGAAAAACTGTGACTCTTAGTTAACTCAATATGAAATAAATACCTTAAAAAGAAACATATTTGAATTTACTGCAGTAAAATTCCCTGTGATACCTGAAGATCCATTTTCTTAAGTGACCCAGGCAGACAGAGGTCTGAGTGTCCCTCAAAGACAATAGTCACTTTGGAACTGACATCAATAGGCTTTTTTTKAAAAGTTTACTCCCTTTCTTTTGGATGTGTTCACACCCTCCTGTTTTCCAAAGCTGTGGCTGTTAAGCACAAAGATATAGTCAAGACATGGCCCCTGCCTTGAAGGGCTCGCCACCCAACGGAACTCAGGAAATGAATGAGTGAATATAGAAAGTACTGACAACCAAAGAGAAGAGGTAGGCAAGAACAGAAGATTTTCATTTTGCTTTKGTTGGAAGTACATTTGTCAGGGGTCAGGCTCCCCAAAATATATATATTTAACTTGAATATTTATCAAGGGGTTTCACCAATGACCAATTAGTCTTTGGAGGTTCCACGTGGCTGGAAGAGGCTTACRTAAACAGATAGCAACAACATGGCAGACAGGACAATTCAGAAATACAGAACCGTGGAGGTGAAATGAGGTGAAGGAACTTAACCTAGTGTGGCAGGTATAAGGGCTGAACAGAGCAATTAAAAAAAGAAACCCCAACAGCAGAGTCAAGGTTGCAGTCAAGTTATCTAGTAAGTGGGAAATAAAATGCGATGAATTTGAGTTTGAAGTAGAAGCTGAGGACCCAGTGAAAGATCTAGGAGGATAAAAGTGCTAGTGAAGCAAGCAAGGAAAAAAGCCCTTATAATTTAGATCCATGTAAAACCAAAGGGAAGGACTGAGTGAAGGGACAAAGGAATATGCTCTACAGATCCAAGAATATTAGAAGTCAGGGCAAAGGAAATTTTATAGCAAGTTTTTCTCTTCTTCCAACCTGGGACTCCCATTTCATCATGAAATAGCTCTCCAGCTGTGAAAGATGAACCTTTACTACAGGAACTAGACAGGAAGTGCCCAGTTGTGCAAAAACACTTGCCTGAAGTTTGGGGAGAAGAAAGATGTAATGGAAAAAGCATTTAAGACTTGATATTAACTCGTAAAGCATATGCCATTGTTCACTGGTAATTGATGGATTTTCAGCGACACCGCATCCCCTGTTTGGGAGATGTTTATCTGGGTTATTTTATTCTCTTTCGCTCCCCCTCCTTTCCCCTTCTATAGTCAGATGGTTTTGTTAGATTTCACAGCTTGCAAGTAAGGGAATATCACCTATGACTGATTTTTCATGAGCAGTTGCATCTCATCCTTGGTGCAGCTGGCAGAGGAATGACAGACAGACAGACAGACTCAGAGCCAACCATGTAAGCTTCCCCACGTGACTCCGAACATCCTCCTCAAACCCATGGCATGCAGTTAACCTCTGCTGCCCTAAGCTCAACCGCAGTTATGCTTMGACATTAAAACCTTAACTTGCAACATCACTGTGATTATTTTTGTTTGTTTGTTTCTACTACTGATTTTTCAAGGGAAAAAAGGCAAAAAGAACCAAAGGAGGCAATCAAGCTCAGCTATGAATTTTCCACTGCTGTGAACACATGCCCACTAGAGACCACTGTGTGATCCGTTTTCATAGGTACACTAAAGACCTTTTTGAGGTCAGGCTTCAAAACTAGTAAGTTTGATGGACGTGCTGCAAACATGCCTGTATTCAGAGCAGCTTGCGATGATCATATGCACGTGAATGAATCAGATATTTAATATATTGTGTATTTTATAAAGACTTCAGGTTTAAGTGTTTTAAGTTACTTTTTACATTGGAAATGGTTTGATACTTCTTTATCAGGTATGGCTTGATTTTTGTTTGTAGAAGAAAACACTAGTTACTGGTATGAGTAGCAAAGGATAAGCACGTAAAATATATGCAGGCTCCAGTGTAAGTTCCTAAAGCAGACACTATTAAAAAACACTGACAGATGGGCAAAATTTCCAAATACTTAACCATTAGGTGTTTTTTACTTGCTGACAGATTAAAAGAAAAGAAACAAGGAGGGAAAAAATGCTTTGATGAGCATGTTTTTATATGGCTGAAAGCATATAAATTTGGCCTATGTTTCATAACGTACTGGCATATGACAGCAACTTGCTGTAATTTGTTACTTAGGTAATTCACTTGTGGGGAATAAAGAGCAATGCAATGGAAATCTTTTGTACAACATCTTTCTTGCAAACTAACTCTAGACAAACTTTTGTGACAGACATTTTTAATGCTCAAAATTAAATATAAAAAAATCAAAACTCACAGATATTACAAAGGTTAGAACCTGTCATATGAAAATGTAAGGAGTGGATCTGCAAAATTAAAGAACTGCAAAACCTTTATCGTGATAACGACAAGGTGTCTGCAAGAGCACAGAAAACAGAACAAGATGCTGTGAGTAGAGCAGAGAGAGGCGGTACAAGCTTTATGAGCAGTCAGCAATGAGTAAAAGGCTGATAGATAATTATTTTAAAGAAACTGCGAGATAAACAGGAGCTAATAACCCTTTGTGAACACAAATGATGTGTTTGGGGGCTTTTGAATGTCTCTGAAATGTATAACTGGGGTTTCAGATAAAAGCATTAGCTGGGATATACTCAGTAATTTCACTAGTCCTGCGGATTCCAGAAGTAAATGCAACAGTTTCTATTTATGCTCTACTTCAGGTACAAATGAGCTTTTTTAACAAGATGATATTTGGATTTTATTCTGCTCTCCTATAATTGTAGACTACTAATCCTTTTATACACTGCATCAGGCTGATTACAATATAGTTTTTACAAAGCAATCAAGTTGGACAAATCATACATGAACAAAAATATCTGCCCATAGCTATATAGCATTATGCATTGACAAATAGACCTAAGGCAGAAACTTTAGTTCAGAAAAAAAACATAAGCCAGGAGAAATGGTATGCAACTTTACTGTTTTCATATGTTAAACTGTAATGATTGTTTTCATATTACAGGGAATATTTTATTAAGTTATTAATTATTTATCTTGGGGGTTTGGTCCTCTCCATTTTGCACAATAGTTATTTACATCAGTGTTAAGCAAGAATATAGTGAATTATCTGTATGACTGGCAGAGTCTGAATTGGTAGTTACACACGTTATTTAGATGTACTCTGCACAYGGAGAATTCCTGTACAAAGCAATGGTAAATGAGGCCCAGAGTCTTTGTTATTGTGGAGTGGTCACAAATTACAGCAGTGGACTGACTTACTTAAAAACAACACATATGAAGATAAAGGAAAGTGTAAGCAATGCTGCCTTGTAGCAGTAATCTGGCCTGTAAAATTAAGTTCTGTTACAAGATTCAAGCTTTGACATCTGTGAATTACCCCTAGTTTCAAGGATGCATCTTTTGCCCTTTCTTTGAAAATTTGGCCAAAACTAAAAACTGCAATTCATGTTTAGTGAACCAGCAACACGAATACTCTTTAAATGTCCTTTTTTGAGCGCAGCATAAATAGACAGTCTTCTGCGTCCCACAGGCATACAGACGTATGGCAAGTGTGTGACATCTTTCTCCAGATTCCRAAAATGGCTACGATCCTTTTTCGCACACAATTTCTAAGTGGGGCTTTAGAGTAACTTGAAAGTTGCTATTTTAGTAACTCTAACTCCACTTTATGGGSAGCTTAAATAGTAACTAGACATACCGCAACAAGTATGCCACTCGTCCCGTTGAAGCTGTCAATCCAACCCTGCAAAAAAGAAGAATGGTTACTATTTCTTTCAGTGACATGCTGCTTACACAGGCTTCTAAAGGGCGAAAGGGCTGCAGTGCTGTGCTGCAGACAGAGAAGCAACCAGACAACAGTTAAGAGGTATGCCAGCCTATCTGGGACAGCCGCCAGGAAGCTAACCAGTACGAAGTACCTGATTGATTTTAAACAGGGGATGCATTGTGTGATACCTCATACTGTCTGCAATTTAACCATCAACAACAGAAACGAATTTTGTTTTTAGAAACTGCTTCTTTCCTATAATAACTCGGCTACCAGAATAAACTCTGGCTTTAAACACTACAGTGCCTTGGTGCTGTCACACTTGCTGAAAACAGCCCGTGTGTTATATACCCTCCGACATACAACATGCAGATGTCACTGAGACTGATTTGATTACTCCAACTAATTCCTAAGGCAAGGAAGAAAAAAATACCACTCCACTTYCGAACCCCAACCTACTTCAGGTCAGGGAAACTGCCATTTGTGGGAGCTGGAGTTAAGAGCAGTGATGAGCTGTCTGACCCGAAATGGGTTATGACACCTAACAGAGTTCGCCTTGTCTTTCCAAGACGGGGAGCTTGGCCCAGAGCCTCGGCTATATCTCAGCCACCTTTGGCAAACTCTGAGCTGCATGAAAGCCAAAGGTGACTTTATGTTGCCTTTCCAATCTGGCTGCAATGTTAGGGCAYGTTGTTCCTACTAGTATATTTAGCTTAGTGAATTATTTCAGTCCAGAAGCACACCTGCATTTAATTACTGCATGGCTGACATCTGTATCTGCAACAGGCCCGTACAAGTGTGAATCCAGTGAATTCAACRACTACCAACGCAAGACAAAGATACTAGGCAACTGCACATGACATTATCAAATGCTTTCAAGGACCACGTGAGGTCTAGGGTGCTCATCATTAACAGGCTGACTAGACCATGGAAAGACTTGAACCAGAATGCATCAGGACTGTGACCGACCCTCAGATCTCACGTTTCCCCCGCTAGTACAGAAACTCCCCTGTCTGTCTGTCTGGGCACGATCCTCTGCGTGTAAGACTGTCAGTTGCAAGTCCAGCATTTTGTACTATTATCATCCCAGCTCTTCTTATTATTGTTTAAATGTGTTCTTTTCACTTGCAGGCAAGAGTCCTTCCTGAAGATGCTGAAGAAGACTTGCTGTTCTACTCCAGCACAGGTCCTCCACCTCTTCCATCCACTTCCCTATGAACTGTGGTACCTGTTTCTCAAGCAGACACTGCTATAAGCAGGGACAGATTCCTGACAGTACTGCAGCTACGGCTGTACCAAAGGGCTCTCAGTAGAGAACTGCTATGTATTCATGCTTACTGGGAAAGGTTCATGCCAGCTAGCTCCCACGATGGATGGCCTGATGATAGCGATGTTCAGGTTTCCTTTCTCTTGCTGTATCAGGTATTCTGACAAGGCTTTGGTGTAGGTGTAAGTGTTGGGCCACTCTCCAAGCAGCTTGGGTGTGATGTCTTGAATGATAGATTCATCCAGCCACCTACAGGAAACAAGGAGAATGTCATTATCTGCCATGCAGAGAGAGAAAATACTGAGGCAAAAAAGACCAGTGAGACAGGAATTCTCACCTGAAACAAAGGATGAGCAAGTCAAAGCTATTTAAGACAAAGCAAGGAGCAACTGGTTTGGATTTAGAACAGCTCTCTGGGAGAAAGGTTACTTTCTCTCCCAGAGAGAAAGGTTACTTTTGTCTTCTAAGTGCAAAATAACCTGCTGAGCTTCATGTTGTGATGTTCAGCTCAACCTTAGGTACCTATACAATCTCATTCTAAAGCAATCTTTTGTGTGCTTTATGCTTCACTGCAATCTGTAATGTAGATATAGCCATGGTCTACAGATTGATGGAGCTTTCCAACCTAGCACTCTCACTAGGCAGCGCTCATCCTTAGCCAACACAGTCCCTATACACTCCCAAGTACATTTCAGGAGATTCTTGGTAACCTTGAGTGACTAAGTTGAGTAGCATTACAAAGGTCTCAAAAGCTAGAATAACGTACCACAGAGATATTATTCCAGTAGCACAGTGTACAATGTCAGATGCTCCTTCCAACTGGTTTTCCACTGGTTTGTTCACATAGGAAGTTAAGAAACTATCAATGTTAGCTGCTTTCAAAAAAATCCCACCAAGTGTTGTGTTTTTTTTTTTTTTTTTAAGGTATTCAAGTATCTAATCTATGCGAAGTAGTTACATATATACCCTTAAAAAAGTGGCCCTTACCACTGTGGTGCTGCAGCGAGGGCCTAAGGCTCAAAGGCTCTTCCCTGGCGCACCACCAAGACATCACTGGTCCTGCCAGCATTTGGGTCTAAAGGACAGGAACTGGCTGTACTTCCAGAGCCCTTGCACGCTGCTGCCAATCCCCGACAGGCTTTCAGCAGTCTGGTGTTACACCACAGAATCAAAGATTAACTCCTATAATCCAATTTGTAATTAAGTCAATGGATTTATAGTTCAGACTGAACGGGTGTGCTCTTCCCAGGGGCACTGCAAGGATACTGCTTCCTGCAGGTCCTCGCTTCACCCCTCCTTATCTTGAATTTCAGAAACAGGTGGAGGTCAAAGGGAGAGAAATAAGGTGGTCACTGTCACATCTGGAGAATTACTTGATCATATCAACTTAAACATGCAAACASCTGATGGCTCAGGTGGCACACTTTTTCAGATGGCTCTCAGCAGACAGATGGAAATAGTACAGGAACACTCTTGTACAAGAAAACACTGAGTCACTGAAACTGCAAAACAGTTTGCAGGGGAGGGTTGAATTCAGTGAATCGCTCAGTTTTGGAACAAGTTAAAAAGAATTTGACAGTTTTTAGCATATAGAAATTATTTTTTTTAAATAAAAAAAGCCTTATGGAGGCACAAATACTTTCCTTTGCAACCGTAGTCCCATGCTTCAGAAACAAGGCAGAAAATATGCAGTTGAACTACGCAGAGGTTATAAGCAGCGTGGAATATTGACTTAATTTACAAAACCTGTTTAGGCAGCCATTGAACCRAGCCTCCTCAGGGTCTCAGGTAAATTGCCATTGTTTGAATCTGTCGAGTAATTAATTACCAGCCTACCAAAAGGAGATGTCTACTTCTGCAGAGCCTGGAGGAAGACTAGGTTCATTTGGGAATGCGGATTAAGCTGCACACAAGTCTCTTTTCCCCCCTCCTCTCTCTCTCTTTTTTTTTTTTTTTTGATAATAGGGGCTTACAGGTTAGTGTTTCTCACAAAGCAAAGACAGGTGTAGAAGTACAAGGAGAAGCAATTTCCCCTTGCCCTCATCCTTCCAGACAGGTCTCTCTGCATTACTTTGAGTGGTCATCAAGAGGACCACGCTCCTGCCTGCCTCTCACCCTACCAGGTGACTTGATCTACCAGCATTACCACCACAGGAGCGCTGAGCTGACAGTTSAGCGAAGCAAACCGTTCCTACTCCTCTGTGACCTACTTTGAAGATTTTGAAATGCTAAATCACAAAGCTACTGCTTTTGCTCACTGCTGCAATTGCCCCGTAGAAACAAGAGATGCAAATTAAACAATTAGTAACCTCCTTTTTCACCACATATACGCACCAAATTACTCTGCCATAAGAAAACGTAACCTTCTGTGTTAATCACTTTGCATTAATAAGACACTCTCTTTCTTGTAAGTGATGACGGATCTACATTTTCTGCAATAATGAAAACAGTCCTGCTTCAGCCCACACTTCACTGTGCACTGTGTTCCTTACCTCAGCACACCCTTCAAAGCTGATTTCACTCAGCTTTAGATTAAGGCAAACCTTGCTTGATGTGGCAGATTATATGTTTCCTCTATTGGCCTGGCAGCACTTAGAAGCGTGACTTTTGGTTTACACAGATTAGGCCTAAGGCTTTACTTGCAAGTCAAATATCAAAATACTGGAAAGCAGGGATATAATAGGAGGATAAGAACAGAAAAAGAAACAGCTGGGAGTCCTACTTGGGATTTCAACTGAATAAAGAATCATAAGCATATAATGCCAAAAGCATCATTAAATGGATCTGTTATTGCATCCAGTTRTGTGATCATGCCTCCAAATGCACTTGCAGAAGAGCACTTTAAGACAAGGGTTATTTATATTTCCTTGTCTCCTTTTTTTCCTCCCCCACCTTTTTGAAGGTAACATTCTGATATCTGTTAATCACCTTTCTCTGAAACCTTTTGTACCCAGATATTCACATACTATTTCTTCCACTTACATAGTGAATAATAAAAGGTGCATTTCTCCCATCTCCTTCCAATCTTGCTTTGTCTTCTCTTTCTCTAAGCAATCCCCTTCACAGTCTCTCAGAGTTTTCTCTATCCCATTCTGCCTGTATCATGTTGTCCCAACATCACAGGGACCTTCCCCATCCTGCTCCTCCACACTGCAGCCCCGTGCATCTCCTTCATATATTACCTTTGATTTGCAGAAAGCCTTCCAAACCAATGACCTTGAAGACAGTGACTTCCAACAAGGCCCGCCTGATTTCAATGCCTTTGAAGGCAGTGGTTGTCTTTGCTGTGAGCAATTATAACACTATCTGCAAACACTGTAAAGAAACCGATGCCATCCTAGCTGAGGGCATGCTGTGACTTCTGTCTCACTAAAAGTACCAGAAGTTTGTGAACTTCTGGAGTATGGGACATAGGAAAAGCTGTAAAACAAATTCAAAAATCGAGTAAAAAAGAATACCCATCTCTAATTATGTGACTAAGAAAAAACAACCAAACATACAACCAAGATAAACATATCAAAGCACACATCTGAAAGCCCATCCTCTGTCACTCAAATTTCTTTCAAACATCATCCTCTCTGCTGCACATGCAAACTACGATAAATAAATTCTTAGTGTCTTATACGAAGCAGCTGAAGTTGCAGCCTCCGGGGTAGCCAGGCACTTCTGCACACTTCTGATTAGCTGGAGTCTTTTTTATCTGAGCCATCAACACTAATTGTTTCCAAAGCTGCAAGTGATGGTAAGCTTTTTGGGGCAGTGAAACCTAATATTGATAGCAATGAACTCCAAAGGACATTGTAAACCTGAACCAGTGGGCAAAAAGGTGGCAGATTAGCTTCACTGTAAATAAAAGTAAGGTAACGCATTCAGGGAAAAGCAGGCTAAACTGGTCCTAGAGGTTGCTGAACGCAGAACTGGCAGTTGCAGCTCAGCAAGAGCTCTTGGAAGCACTGCTGCCAGCTCTATGAAATCTCCAAGTCAATGAGTAGCAGCAGACAAAAAAGTCAATGAAATGTTGGACATCATCAGATACTGAGAACAAAACCAATGGTGTCATTTTGAAGCTATTTAAATAAAACTTTGAGTGACCACACCTTGAGTACTGCATGCAGTTCTGTTTGGTCCCTGCACCTCAGGGAGGGAGAGGAGTTAAAAACAGGCAGAGAGGAAGGGCAACTAAAATCATCAAGGAGACAGATCAGCTGGCATATGAGGAGACAGTAAAAATGTTGGGACTCTTCACGCTGCAGAAGAGAAGGTCTAGGGTGAACGCAATAGAGATTTGCAGAACTGCAGAGGTAGTGAATAGGGCAAATACTGCAGATACTGCAATGCTGCAACTACGGGACATGCAATGAAACTATTAGCATGACAGCTTGRAACAGGTAAAAGAAAGTTTGTCTTTATGCAGCAGTTAGTAAACTTCTGGAACTTGCTGTCACAGGGGGTTGCAGAGGCAGACTACCAGAAAGTTCAAAAAGGGATTAAACAAATTAATGGATTCAAAAATGGGTCAAAAATTAATAGGATGTCACCTCCCTCATACTACAGTTCTGGTTTCTGGGAGGCTACAAGGGGAACAGATTGCAAAAAGTATCCAGGCTTGTGTAGTTACCCTAAACAGCATCTCCCAGGACCACTGTCGAGAGCAAGATAYTGGGCCAGGCAGCCCACTGCTCTAATGCACTAGGGCATTTCTTATGGTTTTATCATGCTCCACTTGCTGAATAAATGATAAATGATAGATGACTACTAGCTGGAAGTAAACATATCCAAGAATATGGGCTACTGGAAAAATTAAAAAAAGAAAACACTGATTTGTACTAAATTTTCTGGAGTAGTGCTTAGTCAAATTATTTTTTCTGGTAAACAATTTTTTGATATAAAACCTCAATAGTTCTCCTGCTGGACATTAATTCATCTCATCTCTTATTACCCTAAATCAAGGAGAAGAAAGATTTTATACCAGCTCTTTGAGTTAGTAGTTCACAAGTCAGTTGCTTRTATCACACAAGTGGAACACCACTAGAAAATAAATGAAAACATAGTTAACATCTGTGGGAAAATTCTTCTAAGGGGAAGGTGTCCTGGGGCCTTTATCAGCGGATTTTGTTATTCTTTCTAATTAGTCTTCATTTCAGTAAATTCAGTTAAACAAGCCTTTTTGTTGTTCCCTTTAAGTCCTAATTCTCACATGGAACTCTTTCTAAAACAGCCTGTTTCTGACTCATCCCCATAGAACTCCAGTTTAATACCAYAGGACTGTTGAAATAAGTGGAAACAACATTGGGAAGCTGAAGAGATAAAGAAATGARTGTAAGGTATATGAAAAATTTTAGTTCTTACTAAGGTAGCAACAGAGCTGAGTCTTACAGAAAGCAGCATCACATCTCCATTCCTGATAGCAAATGCACTCGTGCATAACTTAGGCAATGCTGGACTCTCATGAAACCACACAGTCTTCTTTAAAACGCYGTGTGGAAAAACACGCGGAAAAACCCTGAAATCACAGGGTTATTAAGGGTGGTTTATGCCATTTTCTAATACTTTTGTATTTGGAAAAGTATTGTTAGACTCAACTAAACGTTTACAAAGCATGACTTCAGCATCTCTCCAGATAAAAAGGCTCCAAAACAGAGTTTCTATTCCTCCTATTTTCARAAAACCTCAGTAAAGCTAGTTTCAAGGGAAAATCCAGAAAGGACAGACTTACTCAATGGCATTCTGTGGAAAGTACCCCTCAAAACCACTCTCTCTTCCCTTGGTCTCACTCTTATTATGGCCAGCATTTCTTGCTGGCAYGGTGCGTACAGACAAGGCCACACAGCAATAACAGCAACCATGARCAGATATCCCGCAGGATAGGTTATATGAACAACTCGGAGGTCTTCTGCAGAATGAAGCCAAACCGATGTCAGAAGAGGCGATGCAGTTCCTACTTACTCTACTAAATCAAAGAGCTTCTTGGGTTCAGCTGGGGGTGGGTAGATGACCTCGTCTATGCATTTCCGGACACAGTTTGCATAGGCGGTGGAGATGTGGATGAAGGCCTCGAGGCTCTGCATCTGCCGGGCCAGCTCTAGGAGCCGCTGCGTGCCCATTGCATTCAGTTGCACGGCATGTCTAAAGAGGGCAGGGGAAAGAAACAAAATGCATTTCACTGGAAAGAATATATCAAAGCTGAGCATCATCCAAACCCCAGATAGTGAAAAGGCAAGGAAGGGAAGAGAAGGGGGCACAGCAGAGCAGAAAGCTTCGGTGAAATGCAAGGGCTAAACCAGCATTCAGAGCAATGCTGTTGGGATTTGCTGTTGTGGCCACAGAATGCCTCCCAAATATTTTTGCACAATTCAAAGGATCAGAGGTAACATTTCACTAACATCTCTACATCTGACATATTTGCCACCCCTTCCTGGAACAAATATTTCCAACACACATGGCCACTGAGGCATTATGGTTCCTATGGTACCCATTCAACTTTCTCCTTAAGGGACCACTGCTAAACCAGATAAACACATGGTTTCAGTAWGCAGCAAAAGGGCCCAGAAAAACAKCTYCATACTGAAAGAAGACACAATTAGAGATAACAGCTTAAATTCCCAAGGAATGGAGGAGAGAACTGATAAGCATAAGAGAAAAAGAGTCCTGCTTAGCAAGGTTGACCTTGAAGCACCCAGCATAGCTAGAAGTTGTCCTAGAGACTATCTGCAATGGATCTCAGTGAACAGACGTTCAATTTTGTTGCACGCTTTGTACTGGAAGAAAGACACTTTCCGGCACAGAAGGGAAAAGGCTAAGCAATATGCAATCTGTTCAGCCCAGGAGTAGTAGCTTTCAACAACACGTACAAGATTATGAATAATGCTATCAAGTACAGTGTACACTAAAGAAATTAATTACACTAAYGTTGAAGAGAAATTGTAAATAGTCCAAATGAATGAAAACAGAAGCTAAGAGTATGATTAATGTTTGGATCACAATAKCTAAAGCCAGAGATACTTACATTTTTTTAGCATGTTGCTATTAAAGAATAGCATTTTCTATAGATTTCTATTTCCTCCTGCCTTTCTAGCAGGATAAATACTTCTACTTTAGCTACTCTTCATATGAAAGTTACTCTTCTATTTGATTGTAACCMTTTTGAGAGGGGGTGAACAGAATTCGCTCAGAATACGGACCCAGCACAGATATCTGCTGAGACGTTCAGAGTTCCTTTAGCTTTCTAGGGGAATATCATCTAACCCTGGTGATTTGTTACTCTTTATTTTTTCTATTTATATTAAAACTGCATCTACTAATCTTTCAATATAACACAGTTTCTCAGATTTCTGCCCTCAAGAGTTCCATTCGGAGAATTCCCGAAATGTACTACATGTTGATGTCAATAATTAATTTAGTTTCTCTGTTGCTGCTTTTCTAGTATCTTGACAGCATTGCTTTTGCACCTCCCTTATCTATCAGCTCTACATATTCTGTGGTAGGCTTTGGACTTCTGCCGTGTTTAAAAAATACATTTTTTTTTTTGTGTCGTTAGCAAGTTGCTGCTCAAAATTCTTATTTGAGCAGCAATATTGTGCTTTCACATTTAACTTGCTAGAACTTTTACCCAAATGATATATTTTATTATTCAGACAGGAATAATTTGATTTTAACAACTTCTCGTATTTTGCCGTTTAATCATACTGGATTTTCCTTGTTCTGTTAAAGAGATTTTGACAGATCACATGCAATCAGCCTTTAAATAGTTTCTACACTGCCTGGAAGCAGATGACCATTTTAACTTTYACTTTTAACTTCTTTCTAGCTATTCTCCTTATTAAAATCGTAGTTTCCCTTTGATGTTACATGCCACTGTGATGTATTTTTATAGCA
The DNA here is from genome assembly GCA_030449065.1 of Oceanodroma leucorhoa. Classification (NCBI taxonomy): domain Eukaryota; kingdom Metazoa; phylum Chordata; class Aves; order Procellariiformes; genus Oceanodroma; species Oceanodroma leucorhoa. Next base: position 2,180,196 of record JASVER010000076.1, read on the forward strand.
TGTTCATTCGCATACTGATTTAAGAACACTTTTGACTATTAATGCAGTGCASTTCTTTGTTACTTATATCTTGAGCCAGGTTCTACATATGGCTCAAGATTAAATCAAGAGCTGCTTCTTTTCTGGTGGGTTCTCTAATCAGTTTTTGCAAAAAGCAATGATTTATGGTGGACACAGTGGATATCTATTTAGCCTACGTACGAGCAAATGAAGACCGACATTAATAATTGTGTTTTCTACTCTCACAGCTTTAGCGTTTTTCAAAAAACTGTGAAGATCTGGCAATCCAGATCATCCACCTCCATTTGTTGACCTTTAGGATTTGGATAGAAGCACTTACACATCCAGTCRTGGTTTAGTGGCTTGTTTCTGCTGTTCTTTCTTAATGGAAAGCCTGCCTGGACAGGCACTCCCRAGGGAGCTCCTTCAGAAATTGAGCATTTATTTTAAACAGTTAATTACACCAAGTCTTGGATATTTTAAAGCTTGTGATAGGCTATTTTCTTAAACAACATCTCATTTCCCTCTTCAGTTACTCAGTGACAAAGGCAGGCAATTAACACTAGCTTTAGAGACAGACACAACAGTTTCACTTCAAGCTGTCTCCAGCTAGTTCTGCCAAAACATCTCCCTCTTGACCTAAAACACACTTTTCCCTATCCCAGTTTTAGGTTGTACTTTACTCCCTTACTATATCGCAACCCAAGCTTGCAGTACTTCCTTCTGTTCCCATGGAAATCTGCCAAGATACTTCACTTTTGACGCACATACGCACATGACATTTCCAGAGCATTTACACGGCACGTTCAGCGCAGAGCCACATGTAGCATGAAAACGTAAATAGAGAATTATTACCGCAGCTGTACAAGAGATGCACTGAATGGTGTGTTATGGRCTATTGTGCATTCTGGAATCATGCTTAACAAATACAGAAAGCAGGACATACTTCAGGGGTTCATCAAAGCGAACTGTTGCTGCACAGTGGAAGACAATATTGACCCGGGTCAGAAGCTCCTCCTCATCTTCAGCACTGATGGCCAGCTTGGGCTGAGTGAGTTCAGCATTAATAGGCTTAATCTTCTCGTGGAAATTAGGGCAATCTTCTCGGACCCTGTCAAAGACCTTGAAGCACAAACAGAGAGAGATCAGGTACAGAATTAGGCTACTGAGATCACTTTGATTAGTAGCCAGTCTGATTACATCAATCAATGAAATTGGCACAAAAGAGAATGCCTGGCTCTTTCAGAGGGRGGACACAGGTGAGATGATAAAATAGTTAATTCACTTGTTCCCTCCCATGGGAAAACCTCACAGGGGAAACACAACAAAAATATAGGAGGTAATGCATTGCCCTGAAGAGATGAATAAATCTTTTCTGCATCACTCATTTCCTGGGACAGCCACTGAAATTCCTGTATCTCCACATCTCCTGCAACCACTTGCTATTTGACCTCACAAGCTGCCTGTAGGACCATAACAAGAGCTAAAGAGGAGGAGGGCAGAGTATGGAGTGGGAAAGCCTGGGAAGCATTAGTCTCAAGCAATTTTCTTGATGGTTCTACAAAGCACTTGAGGAGAGGAGGGGAGCAGGGCACATTCTGGCTGCTCCTCTTCCTTTGCTGCTCCTTGTCGACTGTCACTCTTTGTTCATGTCAGGTGAGTCCTGTGGGGAACTGCCTTTGGGATGGAAAGATGGGGAGCCTCAATAACCCGTACTGCTAAGGCTGCTGACTGCCACCAGCAATTTTGCATGACTGGACAGGTGTGCAGCTAGTTGGCCTCTCAAGYTGTCTTCCAACCCTTTTTTTCTATGACTATGACCTACAGCTCTTTCCAAATACACGTCTTCTGCCCAGTCTTCTGCAAAATGACAAGACTGTGCATCTGTCCACTAAAAAGATCCCTACATTTCCACATACAGTCTGCCTGATGACTTGTCCAAAACCAGCATGTGGCACCCTGCTTTGCCTAAGATCCGAGAGGTAGCAGGTACCCTGAACAGCAAGACAACTGTGCACAATCCTTCCAAAGGGAAAAGGAAATCAGTACTGTCATCACCTGAAAAGCGCCTGTGTAATAGCAGCAGTTTCCTCAGTTCCCATTTTTACTCTGCGAGTAGCTCCGAGTCACTGATAACGACATAGCAGGGCTGGGTGCAGTTCTGCTTGCGCCATGAAAGCAGACAGCTACTGCAGGTTCCACCTGGAGACCTTGCATTTGGTAAATCTCACAGGCAAAGGAGATGAAGCCTGATTTTCAAAATGCTATGTGAGTTTGCTGGAGTAAGATTTTGAAAAAAAAAAGATCTTGAGTTTTAGAAGTGTCTGTTCTAAGGGTTTTGTATTGCTGGCCAGCATTATTGTATTTGAGCAACTTCAACTGAAATAATAGTAACAGTAAAGTCCAAAAAGCTCCTCCCTTTTGGGGGCAGAGTGACCACAAGAAGGGTAGAAAGAATAAACAGAATAGAGAGGCTGTGGGATCTTAAGAGGTATAATCTAGATTTCTAAGGAAAACCACACTTCAAAGGYGACTAGCCTACTGGCAGGAATGACTAAGTACTGGGACAGATTGCTGGTGGAAGCTGTGTGCCACCACCTTTGGATGCATTTAAGAACTGTCTAGATAAGCATTGCCAGGAGAGGCAGGGAATAGCTGAAMCCGCCTTGGGGCAGGAGGATGGGGCAGCCGGCTTCTCAGTAGCTCTATGTTTTTTGGTTGTTTCCTCTACTCTGTAGCTTACTCACCAGTAACACAGAGTTTGTAAATCTCCTTACTATGATGGTCTCTTGTTTTCCTAGTTGTTCTGTCTTTGATTTGCCCAGTGCTTATGTAAGAGCAGGAATTGTGTGACATAAATTAAACATACTAAAATAAAAAGACATATGAAAGATTAAATTGGTACTAATAGCAATAGTTTCTTGTTTGACTACGGGATTACCATCTTTCTACATATCTGACAACCAAATCTAGATCCTCAATGTTCTTACGGATAAAGAAGTGACAAGAATATCATTAGCCTTCCCCACTATGCAGCACACTGCGTAATTGACTTCATGTATTTTTCTTTAACACACAACTGTACATCCCTCATAAATCTGAAACTTGAGCAAGTCAACAAAAGTTAGGACATGAARATGTCATTTAATTTCTCTCAGTTGCACCCAACTACATAGGTATTTCAGCAATGTAGACTAGGCCAGAGAATAGATTTTTAGACAGAGAAAGCTAATCATGGACAAAGATGTTGGTGAGAGCCAGCTGGACTGTAGGAACTCAATTCATAGAATCATAGAATCACAGAATCATAGAATGTTTTGGTTTGGAAGGGACCTTAAAGATCATCTAGTTCCAAGCCCCCTGSCATGGGCAGGGACACCTTCCACTAGAYCAGGTTGSTCAAAGCCCCATCCAACCTGGCCTTGAACACTTCCAGGGATGGGGCATCCACAACTTCTCTGGGCAACTTCTTCCAGTGCCTCACCACCCTCAGAGTGAAGAATTTTTTCCTTATATCTAATCTAAATCTACGCTCTTTCAGTTTAAAGCCATTCCCCCTTGTGCTATCACTACATGCCCTTGTAAAAAGTCCCTCTCCAGCTTTCTTGCAGGTCCCCGTCAGGTACTGGAAGGCTGCTATAAGGTCTCCCCAGAGCCTTCTCTTCTCCAGACTGAACAACCTCAACTCTCTCAGCCTCTCTTCATAGGAGAGGTGCTCCAGCCCTCTGATCATCTTTATGGCCCTCCTCTGGACCCGCTCAAACAGGTCCATGTCCTTCTTATGTTGGGGGCCCCAAAGCTGAACACAGTACTCCACTTCCCAATGACTTATGTTCAGAACCAGGTACCAGCAGCATTAATGTCTGTAAAAAGCTTGTCTTCTAACAAAAGGATGCGGGAGTGGCTGTCTAAATATGCATCATCTCATGAGAGATCACACACGAGCAAACCCTGATGAGATACAAAATGGACAGATTTCTCAGAGAACCCTGTAAGACCAAAGCTATCTTTTTAAGAGTTTTAGGAACAATTCTGCATTTGTTTGTTCTATTGCAAAGAGAGTGTAAAACTCCACCCAATGAGAGTTATTTTATACTTGTTTTACTTTCACACAAATAAAGCAAAGGCAGAGRAAGAATGATTCAGCCTTTTTTCATTTCAGTCATGGTATATAAAAAGAAGAGTAGTATKTCTGCAGTGCCAGCCTTGCTTGAATTTGGACAGTTATATTCTGCCTACATGCCACCTCCTCCTGACGTTCCCACTGCAGATAATATCCCCTTCAATATTTCTATGCCTACTGCTAGGTATTGCCTACTACCACATGCCACTCAACAGCTGTAGTTTTTCACCCCCTCCAATGATTCAYTGCATTTCTCTGAAGGATTAAGGCAATTTCTAAATGCAAGCTCACAAATCAGCATACTGCTTTGGAAACCTTCTGGATCACAAGAACATTCAGTTCATTGTCACCGTTAAATCAGATAACAGGAGCRGCTGTTTAATCAAAGTCTGCTGCCTCTTTTATGGMATCTGAAGATTTCAGACTTGTCAGTGCTTTACAAGAAAGTACAAGAAGGTTTAAAGACAACACAAATGCAGCTTGTTCTAGACTGTTTCCTATAGCTCAAGGAGTGCTTAACATAAAGATAATGCTTAGCCTGCAGGTAAACAATAATTGCATCTCTAAATTCTGATTGACTCACCCAGAGCATATATAATAAATCTCAATAACTGCATGAGGCCTAAGGATTGTTCTGTCTTTTCTTTTTAGAAGCTGTCTGCCAATACAAAATATGTTCAATGGATAGAAGTGTGCTGGCGTGCTGGATTGTTGGAACCACATGAAAACACTGGCCAAGTCAGCAATACTCYAGAAGTGATACGTGAATTGCACAGAATTATAGTGAAGAGAAAGGAAAGATATTTGATTTCAAGTTGTCCAATATGAATTAAACTGAGGGAAATCAGTAATAACGCATCCTGCTTTCAGTGTCTTTTTGAGCATCTTAATGCATTTCAAACACTGCTGCCTTGATCAAAACAGAATAAATGAACCAAAGAGCTGTTATTCTCATTTTAATCCTCAAAATAAGATGCAAGTTCTGCATAGGCTGTGCTGTGCCTCAACAGAGGTGAGAATTTCACTCTGAAATTTGCTGAATTTTTCTTATGTTACAATCGGGCAATTCCCATTTATAATAATAATGTAATTTCTGTGATTTCAATTTACATTGTCAAGCACTTATTATGAAAACAAGACGTCTAGGATTTCTCCCAACTTTATATTTAAGTGTGTYTGATGGGCATCTCTTTCCTTATTCCTGCCCACTTAAGCTTTGACCTCCATTCCCGAAGGACATCTTAACTCTGTGTTCTCTGCTCTTGCCTTAAAGCATGTAATAGTTCAAAGAGATTTCTGCCCATCAATCTTTCAATCAGAAATTTTTCCATACCACAAAGATACAAAAACCTCAAAGAAAGGGCAAATTGCACATCTATGGAACAGCACAGCTGAAAAATAAAGGAACCACTGAACAATGTAAAATGCCAAAGGCTTTGCTTCTTTCTCAGGAGACATTTTCAGTGAAGCAAATACAAAATAATGAAAAGTAGAGTGCCTAAGCCATGGTCTACTTTAAAAAGGAACTTGCATGAGTTTGGTCTTGTAACTGCCTTTCAAAGATGCCTGGGTAGTCCTTCCTTTTTTGGACCTATCAATCCTCACCCCTAAAAAACGAGCTTACTGTAACAGGCACCGTGCAGGATGGCACTTCACCGAGGAACACAGGTAGGCGAGGAAGCAGTTCTCCYGTTTGCTCGGTTACGTTATCTAACGCTATTTCTTGTGCTGTGCCCTGATGGGAAGGATTCACCTTCCAAAGTGCTGAACAAACGTGTCCCAGCAATGGGAGCCATGGTGAAGGTGGGCTACTGCTCTCCATCACGGTACCAGGGGAGTCTGTCACTCGCTGTGGCTCCTTTCTGCAGCCGACTGCCTCTTCAGCGGTAGCACCCGCCGCTCTCCCTCTGCCAAACGCTTCGGTGACTGACCCAGAAAGCATCACGTTYTTCAGTGTCACCTAGAAAGGTAACGTTTTTTTCCTCCTGTGGTACAAAACCAACGATCAATCGAGGCGTCCAAATTACAYGATTTTAACCGGATGTTGCCAGCTTTTTTTTTTTTTTTTTTTGTAAGACCAATAGAAAATGGTGCACTCTGGTGCACAGTGGGGCCAGGTGTGTTTAATAGGYGCTGGGATATTAGGCTTCTCTAGAAGGATTAGCAAAAGATGGTAACTTGCATTATAGTATGCACATTTCAACGCGTTACTGTATAAGAACATTTAAAATGGAGAAAAAGTGGAGAATTCCCACAAAATGAATCTCATATATGAGGAACTACTGAGAAGATTAAGGTCAAGAGAGTTCAATTAAAAAAAAAAAGGCAAAAAGCTTCCATCCTTTCAGATAAAGAAATGGAAGGGATTGTTTAGCATAATTCAGGAGAATATAAGCATGAATTGCTTCTGTAAAGGAAATATAATTTGTTCTGAGCAAGGGGTAAAACATCGTGACAACAATTCCTTTAAAAAACAAGGTGTCCCATTGGGTGTGCGGAATAATTTAAAAAAGTCCCTCTTCTGAACAGAGTGTTGGTGTATAAATGCTAGGGAACAGCCTATGTACAGATACACAGAGTAACACCCTGGTGCATATAACCCTCCGTGATTTCAATGGCAGTATCATAAATGGACATGAGCAACCACCACAAATCTAAACTCCTGCAGATACCAAAGTCATGAAAATAACTCTTTAAAAAWCACCTGATCTCTGCAGTTTTATTCTGATGAAAGAGCTTATCCCAGTTATGTTTGCCACTGATGAAATCTTCTAATACAGTCTTGAAGGAAGGAAGGTACATWATGACTTTAAGAATTGCCATTGTAGCAAATTTGAGAAATAATTGGGCAGCTTCTTAACATAAAGTAATTAGCCTGCAATTAATTTTTAGCCTGGTACRTTTCCAGCAATAAGCATCAGGATTGCTCAGTCAAGAAATGTGTGAAAAGGCAGCTCAGGAAGCATTAATCGGGATAAAGCCTTTTTTTCCCCTTGTKCACTCTCTGTCTCATTTCCTCTTCAGAAAGTTGCTTTTAAGTATGGTTCCTCTCAAGGCAAATAAAGCATAATTCATCTAATCAGTTAGAAAGCATGCAGCAGAATGTTCCTCATTATAGGAAAACAAATGGCTTATGCTTCAATCTAGAGCTATTACTTTCCCCTGAGTAGAGCTAATGTAGTGGAAATACAGTGCCCACGACCAACATCTAGTAAACAAAACAGCTGATTATTTAAAGATAAAGACTACAGAAACAAAGAGATGACAGACAGTAAATTTCAATATAGGTCAGCTAAGGCTAATATGTATAGCCAGCTACTTAGGATGTGGTTTCAAACAGCCAATTTCCTTGAAAATTGGCTGCTGACAAAGCCTGCTGTTTTCTAGCAAGAATACCTGGGTTTTGTGTCAGTTAATCCGGAACAGTAAAAGGAGCTCTTTCAGAGACAGGCGCTGTAGACAGGAGCATTAGGGACTTGACAGACATGGAAAAGCTTTCCGTGGTCTCTAATACCACCTTATAGGTGGRTGGACAAGTCATAGACAGAATATGGAGCTTTCTTACATTCATCACAGACGTTTCTTGTGCCCCTGTGTGGTACTTAGACAGATATCACTATCAGCATTTGATGGTATGCTTGACATTTAAAACAGGGGAAGAATTTAAGTGCAGGGAAGGAGGATGGTAACACTTGGAGCTTTTCCTACAGGAACCATTTAACATGTGTCTTTCCATGCATTTTCCAGAACTGTTTTCCTTCTCATCCCTCCTGCATAGCTATGCCCCAATGTGGGCACACGTGCAAGGGGAATCAATTGCCAAAGGATGGCAGGAGCACTTGGCTACGACCAGAGTCCTGTCCATCTCCCCTTCCTCAATTCCTGCCACGCAGAATTCACTACTGAATCACTGTATGTACTTGGAAATGTTAATAAGTACAGAGTTATCAAGACATAGGACCTGAATCTGCTTTTCCATACCCATTGCCTTAATTACAGATCTTTGAAGTTTCACTGCCAGATTTGSTTGGGCACCAGGGAACTTCAGAAGTGTTTGCTGAGTCCCCAAGGCTAACCAGCCAGGAGTAAAGGCTGTGTCAAACATAGATGCCTGCTTCTTGGAGACATTTAAAGAAGCAACCAAGAAAGACTTTGGAAGACATTTAAAGAAATGACCAAAAATTACTTTCCCATTTGAAAGTACCTAAGAAAAATCAGATTGATTTTTAGGAGTCTGTGGAGATTGGCACAGCAGCTAGACAGTGTGATCGCTAATGCATTCTCACTTACAACTCCATTAAAACACGTTATATATCACAGGTGCAGAACTCTGAGGTTCCTCCCCTCTGAAAATATAAGTTTCATGTGTATAGTCATGCAGATGGTGTGGAGTGGGGTTTTGGGGAAGTGAGGGGACCACATCTAGGCAGCAGCTGCGAAGCATGCTTTCAGATACGACTCCCTTTCACATGGAGCCTTAGCAGGGAGAGACGGGCCAGACAGAGCTACCCACAACTACACATCTGGCTGACCAGGTAYGCCTGGCTCATTAGGTCACACAGAAGGACAGAAGACACAGTGCCGCCCTGCAAATGATTAAGAYGCAGTCCCGGCTGCAGAAGAGTCACTCTCAGTTGTGAAGCTTCACAGGACGAATGATGTGAAAAATGAGGTGGCCATCACCCACAAAATACGGCATGATGGCATCCTCAGCCAGCTGCAAAACAGCTGACCCAGCGCAACACAATCAGCAGCAGCTCTGTTTAGCGGTCCTTGTTTATACAAACGATCAYATCCTCTGATGGCTGGAACTGGTTGAGCCCCACAGAAGTCTTGGGGTCTGCCTGGCAGTGTCTCTGTATGTTAGACCACACAGACTGACACGCACAATGTCACTTTTTAGTGAAAAAAGAGCTCTGGCGAAAAGTCACTGAGGGATCCCCACTACTAGGGACATTCAGGCAACCTTATCTCAGCCAGCCCCTGAGGGTACTTCTCCTTCTGCTACAATGCTGGTTCCAAAGAGGATAACCAGGCACATTGGCTGTCACACAGATACAGCTGAGGCAAAAGAGGATAACCAGGCACATTGGCTGTCACACAGATACAGCTGAGGCAACCAGCACATAACCCGTATAATACACAGCGCTGGTACGCAATTCAAAATTTTGTTTCAAGGACAACCCCATGGATGCATCTGGGCCCAACAACTGCTGTAAGTACATCTGGGAAAGTCCTGAGATACTCCGCGCTGAACTTGGGTCCCTTCAAAGAGCTCTTCCAAAGGAATGACTCCAGCAGTTGTGGCAACCTAGGGTGGATGTCCTGCACTTCCATACTCACTTAAGATCCCTGACCTCTTCCTGAGGCATAAAGGCGAGAATGCCATCATGAAGAGGATCACATGTAATGTGAGCACCAAAGTTCACCTTGATTAAAAGTGTAAGGGAGGTAAAAAACCTTTGATGTCACACACAGCAGAAGTTGAACAAATCAAGACAAATGCATCAAACATTTAAAGCTACTCAAATAACAAAAAAAATATTTTTAGAACATTGTAGTGAGATGGCACTCAAGCGTAGAGAGCTGAACGTCTGGGAAACGAGTACAGTAGAAGAGTAAGTCACTCTTCTAGCATGAACCACACTAGAAGATTCTGGGATGTGAGGAGCAGGCAGTCAGGAAATGGTAAGAGCCTTGTGCTGAACCTCCACCACCCAAGAGAGACAATGAATTATGTGGAAATATCTATACCTGGAAATTAAACTGTGCCAGGTTATGCCCTGGGCACTGGAACTCAATCATCTCTATTGTTCCASTGTTAGAAGGGTCTTAGCACAATTTTGGCCTGAACCAACTACCAGAAAGATGAACAAGTACCTGGTCACAAGTGAGGAGTTAGCCTGGRACAGGGGCTTTTCCCAACAGATATCCCACATGTKGCCATGATGTTTTGGAAGGTAAGAAAGTTTAATGGCATGAGTGCAAGCCATTTCATGCCAGCTGGTCTCAGTGCCTGAAATTCMTCCGAAGAACATTCAATTTATGGGCGTTGTCAAACAGTACAATCATTTAAACATGGAAGTTTTGCATTTATCTAGGACAATTTCTCATTTCATTATTTTTCTTCTGTGTTCATGTCCAATACAAATATTTCGGCCTTCTTATGCCATTCCACATACAGTTTTGTTATGTTCATCATGACAATGTAATTTTTTGATTGGTGCTTAAAAGAAAAGCACTAAGCCCAGGTACCTCAGCCTGTCAAATATCTGCTTCCTTTCCTTGCTGTCACTTAACTATAATCATATTCTCATAGTAAGGCTACATGCAGCAGACACAGTAAGTAAACAAACTGGAAAATTACTGGGAGATGATCAGAAGGTAATGCAATTTATGAGACTAATAAGAAAAGCAGGGACACTACAAGAAGTGAAGGCACTTGTGAAAAAGAGACCAAGTCCAGTGAAGAAGAAAACAGTTGAGATGCTAAGAAAACATCTAAGAAAGGATGACTTAACCATTATAAACCGATTTTCTGTAATGTCACTATTCCAAGCAAGCAAGGAAGTAGAGAGTTACAAGTAATCCTTGATTTCCATCCAAGGAGCCTTCAGCTTAGAGAATTTAAAACTTCTTTAAGAAGATAGAACCATCTGTCCACATAGTGTCCAGCTACTTACAACGCAGGGTGGCTCTGCAAGTACCACTCTTACCAGAGACCAGCTGTAATTAATGCCTCTGATTATGGCCAGTTCCCAGAATAATCCATGGAAACCCTTCAGAAATGGTTGCAGAAGCCCACATGCAAGCCTGACAGCTAGATTCATAGCTCAGACCTTCTCTCTGAATCCAACCTCTTTGTATGTTATACAAAATATGGACCGCTTTCTGTATTTGAGACCTCTTTTGACAGTGCTTGGATCAATTGGTTCTGCCCATAATAAACATTCTTAAAATTCACCTCTTCCTGGCATAGGTATAAAAAAAATATAAGCAGTCCCACTGAACTGTGTCACATTATCCTGAATAAGGGAAAGGCAAATTTGGCCCACGAAGTCCATACCAGCCTTTTGGCATGTGTAYTCCCTTTTCCACTAGCTTGGGTCTCATCAAGCAGGAGATGTAGTCTTGTTTCTGAATAAAGATACCTGTTGTTAGGAGGGCCATTTAACGTCAGCTTGTGATAGTAACACTTCTACCAGGAGCAGATGTCGCTCACTTCCCGGTACAAAGATCAGATCGCTGCCACAGATGGCTCAGTTACACCATGTGAAAATTTTCTTCCTACCCTGCCGTTGCAGTTGTACCTGACTAGAATGCTCTGACAGGGCTGATGGTGACAGACAAGCCAGATGACGTCTCACACACCCTGCAAGACTTTTCCTCTTTAAGGCAGTAAAAGATAAGAATGAGTTTTGTTTACAGTCAGGTAGGAGTTTATCTTTCTTTTTTTTCTTTTTATTTTTCTTTTCTTTTTCTTTTCCTTTTTCTTTTCCTTTTTCTTTTTTTCTTCTTCTTTTCCTTTTCCTTTTTCTTTTTCTTTTCCTTTTCCTTTTCCTTTTTCCTTTTCTCTTTCTGTTTAATGGTAGAGAAATCCAGATATTTTAGTATGGAAGGAAACACACACACCTTTTAAAGAGGATCAGGAAAGCCATATCAAGTGTCCTTAAGCCAGGCTCAGGTTTTAGTTCACTCTGGCATCTCTCAGAGACTGTTGAAGGGTAATCAACCATGACAAGCCCGACTTACCATCTCTGGCACTCCTATTAATTGCTCCAGCTAAAGCCATAATGTTAAAACTTTCTGATCAGAGGATCTGTGACTCAAGACATCTTTCACACTGACATGCAGTCTTCATCTCACTCACAAAATACCCCAAATACTGTACATCTATTAATAGACAAGTTGCTTTTCTCTGCAAGTATATTTTCAGCTCATACTCCTTCCAATGGAGACCAAAGAGGAGAATTCACGTAAGCTGAAATGGCATTCATGTGTTCTGCATGCCATCCCCTTGGCTTCTAGATCTAGATTTCACCAATTAATTTCATGCTACCCAGTTCATACAAGGCAGAAAAGTGAGCACCTGGGCTAATTATGCTTCAGGTGTAACAAATCACTCGCCCATGTGTCACCAGAAYGAGCAACATTTTCAACCAGGTTGAACAACAAGAAGTTGTTTGTACACAAAAGTCTCCCCATCTGTCTGAGTGGGGATTACCGTTAATGAGCCTGTGTCCTTRGCCCTAGTCCTACCAGGTTATAAATTACTTTAATGCTTTAATCTACYGGTGAAAAACCCTGGCTGAATGAGTGGAGTAGAAACAAGCAGAATATACCACAACCAACTACCCGTACTGAAACGCATCTCTCATCCCACATAGTGGTTTCACTAATAAGAAATACACAATGTTCTGCAAATACTACTTGCATGAAGCTACACGTCCTAACTATATATTTAATCGAGGGAAGTAAAAGTCATCTCTACATTAAGTCTCCACCTGTTCTGCTGTATTCGGTAGAGGCAGCCCATCAATYTCCCAGATTTCCTGGGGAAAAAAACAACACACCAATGCTTAAAGATCTGCCCCAAACTACATGGCCCRTAAAGCTAGCATCCTTAGGGCACACAGCTTTCTGTAGATACTACTACAGAGTGGTAAGTTGCAAGCAGGAGGTCCTGATGGAGCACCGAGCCTCATAACTAGGTAAGGCCTCTACTCGGAATGAGGAAAGTGATTAAAGGACAACAAGGCTGCATGAGCATAAAACCAGAGTGTGAAAAACGTGTTCCTCTGGTGCTGTGGTATGCAGGCTGCACAAGATACGAAACTGCTTGTGCTTAATTGGAACTAGGTAGAAGAGTTAAGGGTAAAATAAAATGATTTGTCTTAGTGAATGTATATGGTAAACAATATGATGCCAGCATGAACTAGATACCGGTAGGGGAGTTTGCGGTGCAAAGTCACCTGTACCCAGGCAACCATATAAGTCATACCATACAAAGTCAAGATTGCCTAAGTAACAGCACTGAAAAAACCCACCAAACTTGGGTATGGATGCAGCAGAAATGGAACCAACTAGGWAATAAGTAACTGGGGACAGACTGTTTCTTTGAGAGGAGTTTGGATGGAGAAAGAGAGGTACAAGGGTGCTGAAAAGACAYATCCAGAAATAGAAAACTGGGAGATAAGATAAAATCAGGTACAGAATAAAGGAGGACAGGATTTTTTGTCAGTAGGAACATGGACACCTGAAGATGGTGAGGAAGCTGACCTTTGAATCCAAGTCCACAAGGATGCCAGAGGGACCCCCATTGGACATCCATCACATCTTTGTCTGAAAGACTTGGTGTGCGAGAGTGGAAAAAGGAGGGACAGACTTGCATCCTAATTCTAAATAGTGGGAAGGGAAAGGAGATAGACTTGTAATTCAATAGTAGTTGGGTGTGACTCATAAGACTTAAGAATGATGATTAGTAGCTTTATAGTTGTGTGTGCTTTTAGATTAATTATCACTTAACTGTTCTATTAGCCATTGAGTAGTGTACTGCTTAATTTAAAAACATCATAGTCTCTTAATTCAGCTATGCCTCAAGTCTGCAACCTGAAGGGGAGAGCCAGACTCATAAAGCAACATACAGCTACCACCTTTGGCTCACCAACCCAAAAGACCAGCTCTAGCCATTAATCAACAGGGGTTCCAGATGGATGCTCAGACTCCCACCCAACCAGTCTCTGCCTTCATCCTCCCACCAAATGACACCTGTAATTCACAGGCTTCAAAGCACTCTTAGCAGAATAAGAAAACATTTATCTTTGTGTTTTCTGACTTTCTGTGCTCAGCTCGTGACACTTCTCTTTCTCACATTTGTATAAAAAAATGGCAAGCCTGCTGGTATATTACGATCTTAAAGAGTTTACGGAATGGCTTCATGGTGTCATCCCTGTCAACCTCAGGGAACCACGGCAGCATGAACAGATCTTCCCACTGAACTCAACTGTGATGGAGGGACTCTCCTACTCTCTTGGTCCCCTGCCTTCCCKCATGCTTTCCTTTTGCAGTACCTTTTTCTGGTACTGCAATATCACTTACTTTCCACCTCTTTGGGACCTCAAGTACCACAYGCAATTTGTGATCCCCTGAGCAGCTATACGGGGTGCCCAAGCAGGAAAGTAAAAGTACTGCTGTGCTATAGCTGCAGAAAATGGTCTCTGAGGTAGCACATGCCCTAATGGTGAATTTGTGTCTTGGATTCTCCAGTAGTATGTGAGCTAATGGCCAAGTATCTCATATATGGATTCCTCTAACTTCAGAGTTATGCTGTTTCCAGGCTCATTTTTGCAGCAAAAGTGTTTCTAACTCACCAGGTTAGTGGGGCTCTGAGGAAAGAAGTATTGGGAGGAAAATCCTAGYCTGTGCAATTTTCCTTACATTGAACATTTTATGGCAGCTCATCCCTTTCAAATGAGAAGCATTCAGTTTTGGCATCTTCTCTCCAGGGACAATAGCACAGCTATTATCTCCCCATCATTTAGTCAATTCATCACTCAGAGCATTGCAATTTTATCTAATTCAGAGAGAGTAAAAACGTACTAAACCAAGAATATCTTCTTCCCTTTTACACTGGAAGAGATGACTCTCCAAAACACTGTGTTTCCTTCCCTCCCACAYGCCTAAAAGCATCTCTTGAAGAGTCTCAAATTATATAATAATACCTGATCTTCAGTCTCTGAACCAAGAGAAATAACAACTAATGAACAATACCACCGACAATGCTGGAGCCATCTATGTCCGATGAGGTATGGAGATCAGCGATGTGCCATTATAGAAAAAGAAGCTCAGGAGATCATCTCCAAGATTAAAGCCCACTTTCGAACGGATGCTAATCTACATTTGGGGTTGCAGCCATGGAAATATGCATTTCCTTGCATGTTGCTCAAAAGACCTTGCCAGATTAGAAYATGATTTTACAAGGCCAGATGCCAATCCTGAAACATTACTGCAGGATGTTTTGTATGGGTAGCCTTTAGCTCTGCAGTTAAATATCAGTTAWTGTAGCTAAGAATGGTTCAGAGCACATATAGTCATATATTTAAAAAATGGACATTTTTACTGTAATGCCAAAGGGAAGCAGAACGAAGCCTAAGACTGCTTAGTACTGCTTCTATTAAACCCAAGTGAAACTCTGCCTTGTCTGCTTCTTATTTAGTAGCAGCAGCAGAGCAYCTTGGACAACTGGTTTATAGGTCTGGTTGAGAATTTCCTACTACACTCCAGCCAGCTCTAAATTAAAAAGTTCGCTGTAGATACGGACTTTAAAGTAATCTCCCCCTGACCTGTGCTGGGTCTGCAGGGCTAAGAGACCTAAAATTGCATTTCAGTAAATATAGCGATCAAATGAGTCCTGAAAAAATACTGCCCAGTAAGAAGGGGCCACTTATTTAACYGCTTTCAGTTCTCGCACTGGTAAAATTGAGATGCTGTTTATCTAATTCCCAGCTGGTGGGATGGTTAAACACCCTGAAAATGAAACACCAACGTATCAACTGGCTGGCAAGGAGCTCTTAAGAGATTACTCATGACTGAGCAAATAGTCCACAGTACTGGGTACTTCTTTTGTAGGGGAAAATCTCTTTTAATGCACCCACTCAGCAACCTGGTGTCAGAAATCWTTCTGTATTGGTCATGAAAGTCATTATTGTCATCGATAATTAAACCATGACCTTGAAGAAGTTTTTATTAACACTAGTGGGCTGAAAYGAGCTTAACTGAAGAATTTGTCCATTTTACCTGTAAGTATTGGTGGGTCTACRGGATGATGTTTTCTGAAATCTTTCTTTATGCAAACTACCACCTCCCCAGGGAGCTGCAGAGGGGCACTTCTAGCCGCACAGGCAGGCAATTACCCTTGCACCTTCGCGGTTCCCACCGCCCTGCAGCAGGACACATCTGGGACAGACACGCAGCACAGTCTCCTGCTGCTTCAATTCCTCCCACGTTTGAGGATCCACGTAACAGGGCGGTTGCCTAGTGAATAGACCTGTGCTGCTGGTCATAGAAGGCAGCCCAGGCAAGGCAACCACTGCTGAATCGCTACCAATGGCTCAAAGGTACCTACCGGTCATCCCAGGTATGGTTTATCACTCTGTTTTTTCTCTCAAGACCTTTGGAGATACCATGTGAAAACTAGACTGATGTTGACCTCCCTCAGAAATTCTCAGATGCAAACAGATAGACGCAAATCTGTAGAGTCAAAATTTCTGCTASTGCAGGATTTTTTATTTTCATTCCGAGTTTCAAGTGCCTGGTTTTCTGCCCTCCTGTGCTCAATGATAAATACATCAGCATTTTAAAAAGAAACAGCTCAGAGAATCCTTTCCATAGGAGAGCTATTAAAAAGCAATTTCTTTACCAGGGAGAAATAACACTGTCAAGCATACAACAGGCAGCCTTGCTTCATAGTTCATTTTTGTGTTTATATTATGGTTATCTTTCATATTTCTATTCTTCAGCAAATCAGCTTGATAGATTCATTCTTTTTTGAGAGTTGGTCTTAGTCACTAGAGTCTGTTCACCAAGAACCATCTGTTCCCCAAGATTTCCCTCCCACACACCATGGTAGAATTACGCCTACAACGAATTTCTTCTATTAGGAAAGAAACRACTATAACAAGCTAGGTGACATGAGTCCCTAGGGAGACAACACAAGTACTCATGTCTTTTTGTTCAKAATTATTATAAAGCGTTTACATGCAATACCCATTACTCAAGGATTGAYTCTGGAGGGTAAGTGAACCTGTATACCCTCCCCTCCCAGACTCAGAATTTAATCCTAGAAATGATGCTCTAAGCCATGGTGGTATCATCACAAGCAACAAATGATGAAATCTGTCCAACTTCTGTTTGTCAGTCACCTGAGAAACATTTAGGAGAGGAAACACTGTTTTTTGATCGTCTTCCCCTCCATGCATAATGGAGACAGTCTGATCACACAGCCTGTGTCAGTGTTTGGTCAGTGCAAACGGGAATAGCTCCACGGACAACAYGTATTTCAGCTGAGGACAGAGCTCTTTTTTTTTTTTTTTTTAATGTGGCAGTTCATATTGAAGGTTTCCCTGCAGTAAAATATCCACACTTCAGTTAGAGAGGGCAGCTGGCCCAGAGGTTAACACACTGACCTGGGATTTAGATATGGATTTACCGGCTTYGGCTCCCCACTCCGTACTGATTGCTCATTCCAACTCTCTTGCTACAGCACCAAAAGCTCAAGACCTGTGCAAGAAGTGGGGGTGGGGAGAGAGGGAATGAGGTTGTACCAGCCCTCCTTCCCCTTCCACAGYCCAGGCCCTGATTTCATTGAGTGTGTTTATGTCCGAGTTAGGGGTGATGCCCCTCAAATTCCTCCCTCTGCCTCTGACCTTTTCGTGATCATGCGGCAGTCACCTAATCTTTTTGACTCAGACTCATCCCATCTACCTTACCTAAGTAAACTCTGGGAGAGTTTAATCAGATTAAACTGAAAGAGCTAATAGATCTATAATGAAGGTATCATCTCGCATCAAATCCGCTACATGTGCCAAATAACAATAAARCGTGGCCCTTATCTTGGGGGCCTCATCCAAAGTGCAGGACGTAGACGACAGCCGAGAAGCCAGACTGCAGCCCGCGCTACGTGTTCTTGCTTCACCGAAGACCAGGATCAAGTGCACCCTGGGTAGCTGTCACCTTCACTTACGTCCCTCAAGCAAGAAGACAAATCACAGCGGAAAAGTGAGTGAGTAAATACATGCCATACCTTCMACAGAAAACAAACTGGGAAGGAGTGAGAAAACCAATTGCTCTTTTCAGATTAAAGGGAATGCTACCGAAGAAACAGCATTTCTCTTGCACTTTACCTATACAGTATTTCCACTCAGTCCCTAACGTGACCTGCTGAACCAACCCCCTGAGGCGTGCTGCTGGCCTTAGAGAAAATCTAATCTCTTTTAACAAAATCCTAACGTTTTCAGAATCAAAATGGCATTTCTTGGCTCTTCTTCTTTTCACTATTGCAGCTCAGGAGCTCTGGCACCTCACCAGTGCACGGGCTCAGCTATGCCTTTGGAGCTGAAAGTGATCTAACCTTGCTCTTAGAATGAAAACTAATGAAAAGAAGGGAAAAGGAGCGCTGAGTGAATTAAATGTTGGAGTGAATTAAATGACAGGAGCACAAAACAAGGTGTAGGCAGAGAGCACAAGAACTACCGTGCAGGAGCAGACCAAAGGTGTATTTGTTTTTAGCCCCCGTCTGACAACAGCTACAAGGGATGTTTCAAAGAAAGATGTAAGCAGTCTGCATCAGGCAGCCAGGAAATCACATCTTCCCAGTTAGGTCTCATCCTGCTTCACAGGAGGAAGGGATTGGTTTAAGTCTTTAAGTTACAACACTATATTTCTATATATATTTTACTTGTAATATATTTTTATCCATACAAATATTTAGTACAGCTTGAAACCTCATTTCATTGCCTCCATAACAACATATACAATTAATCTCAAAATCCAATTATTCTTTAGTAACAGTCTTTCCTTTTTCAGCGTTGAACTTGCTTTTACTTTCACTGAATGTCCCCTTTACTGGGCACTGAGTTTATCTTATTTTGGTTTTACTTATTTTTAGCATAGATGTCTTTGGCCACTCTGGTTTCACGTTCTGCTGATTCTCCTGATGCCAGGGATTTGAACATCTATTTGTGCATGAGCGGTCTCTTGTCAAGCATACAAAGCTGATTTCTTTCCTAGAGACCATCTGCATTCCAAGGAACTCCCTGCTTCCATAGGCACAYGGCCCACGGAAAGCAAATTTAAAGAGGATGGTCTCAAAGTTATGTGAGTAGCCAAGGAATGACACTGATTAAATGTCCCCGAACCTTCCAGATTAGATTTGAGGCAGGAGGGACGGAAGGATAACTAAAGGTCTCCAGACATATCTTTTGGATTGCAAATAGTTTTTTTGATTAAATATTCCATTATTAAAAGGCTATGTAGCCTTCTTCTTCAGTAAGTTCTTTATAAAGAAGAGCCATATAATTTTTCAGGGGAGGAAACAGACACATAGATTTGAAGTGACTTACCCAAGGTCACATAACAAAGCAGCGGAAGAACTGGGAGGAGAACCTCGCTATTTTAAAGCCCTTTAAGAGGCGATACTCCTTCCTTAACTAAGTGCTTGTTTCCTGAGAGCTGCCATTTGAGTGCCAAACTAACGTTAAAATTATGGCACTGACTCAAAGTCAAACTTCCGTCTAAAAAAAAAAAAATACAGCACACACATTTTAGGATTAGGAATATTATCTCTTTGTAACTGGAGCATAAGAAATTGTGTTTAATARAGGCAAGATACATCGGGGTGAACAGTAACAAACTTGGGTGACGGGCCTGTGAAAGAATCTATTCTTTTTGTAGGCAGCGTGTGCTTTCCTCCGCCACTGTTCATTGTTTTTCTGTCCGACTGCCGGGAGACCACAGGCCCCCGGGGAGAAGGAAGGGGGAAGCGCATGGGTAAGGCAGCGCAATGCCAGCCCCAGAGAGCACCAGCCCTACGGGAAACAATTAAAGGTGGTGKTAACTAACTGGAGAATGCCTCTGCTTGCCTCCAAGCAGGCTGGGAAGATCACTCTTTCCAGCTCCGAGCTTACAAAAAAAGATGCTTTGCTCTTCACGCCTTTTTTCCCTCCCATAAACTGTTTTTGATCCATTCTAATCAGGAGCTAACGTTTATCTGGAGGAAAACTGCCTAGAGGTAGCAATCCTAACGTGTCCTGCAGAGTTAACATAGCTAGGAAATGTGGAAATTGTCACTTGGTGATCCAGGGGTTTCATCTAAACAAAAGGAAAGCAGTGAAAAATCCTCAAAGGATACATCTGAGAGGGACCGAGGAGTGACTGATGTGTGACTGAGGCAGACACTGGCAAATGAAATAAATACACGTATAGCAACCAAGGTAGAAAATCAAAAGAATCTTCTCTGCAATTCACAGATCAACACAGAGGCAGCKGTGTCAACTCTCATTTGATACAGTACAGATCCCAAATCAGCGCTGAAGCAGCAGCGTAATGGTACACGAAAAACATTTACAAAACAATCTCAGACCTCAAAAGCACCTCTTCAAGAGCTTTTCMTATTGCCCATTTTGTGTAAACGGATGGATAACATTCAATTGGATTAGGCTAAATGTATGTCACTGCTACAGACAGCAGCAGGGAATCAATGCCTTAGGATTGCTGGAGCTTGTGTTTTCACGTCCCCTTCAGCAGGAGGTTAATCTTCGCACTTTATTACAGACGTAAGCAGGGCTTCAGTTTAGCCACTTCTTTGGGCCTCTAGCATCAAAAATGTTTGCTCGCTCTTGCAACAGTTGCTCAGCTCCCTCTGCTCTTATGCTAAATAATGAATCAAGCACATTCTCTAAAGTATCTTTTTGGAACCTCGCAAGGAAACTAACCATACATTTTATTTTGACAAATTACACACGAATGCATTTCTTCTGCAGCTGATTCAGTCTAGCACAAAGGGTAATTTAACAGCACGTATTTCCATGTAAAAGTTGTGACTTCTACTTAAATTACTTGCTTTCTCCTACTGTCACTGGGGAAATGTTCACCTTTGAATCAAAGACAATATACAGATTCACAGAAACACAGAAACATGCCCCATTTGTGCGCACCTACGTCAGGTTATTCACTGCTATTTAAAATACACAATGGCACACGTGGAGAGTTACTATCACGTACAATTGGTTTTTCAGCTAAATTGAAAATTTAATATGACAGAATTTGGTTTTCAGCCTGGTTTCCAAGGAAACATTTCCAGCTACTATTGGTGGAGGTTATAGGTTGACTGTCAAGCCCACAATTTCCTTTGTTCCTGGTCCATCAGTTTGATTTCTTTTATCATCTGGTCTTCCCTACTGAAATACATGTTAACGTAGGGAAAAGGGTTTCTTAATGCATGCAAAATAATCACTATTTCCCAAACAGCCTCCCCAAAAGAGAGACACTTAAAAAGCAGTAGCAATGATTAAAGGAGAATAAATTAAATGAAGGTATTTGAATTAATTTCAAACGTGATATCCAGATTTGTATATGTACAAGTCTGCACAATGTTGATAAATATCTACTGGAGATAATCTACAATTTTACTATTTATCCCTAACAAGCAGATGGGCTCCCACATTGCCATTTCCAGGAGTACAAACGCATTCCGAAAAAAAAAAAAAAAACGAACCAAGGAAGAGTTTAAGAATACGTGTGCAGGTTTTTAACCAAATATGCCAAAGGTGAGATTTTATAACCCATTAGGCTACCTGCATTTTCTACAATTACAGCATTAGGAGGAGAAGAGGACCACAAAAGATCAGTCACCAATGTCATTGCTTTGTGAAGACAAGGGGCAATACACACCGGAGTGTGTATGTAGGAAAGAAAACAGGTCCCAGCCCCACAGGCAGGCACCGACCCGGGCCRGAGGTACGCTGCCTTGCCCTGGCCCCTTCCTGGCTTTGCTTCTTACCAAAAAAGTGGCTGGTACAGAGGAAGAGAGGGCAGCTGGATATTTTCATGCACGCAGAAATGAAGCCTTGCTTGTAATCCTGAAGGAAATTACACAGATTCACAGATATATCACTGCTGCTGTTTCCACTTTTGTCCTTACTSACGCTTGCTCTTTCTTTATGCTTGGGCAAGGAAAAATACGGGGAATCGTGGCGGTTCCCCTCTCCCTCCCAGGACCCCCTCCTCTTGCCAGGACATTCACATGAGCCCACACTACAGTATTTTTGCTCCTCTTTTACCTTTCCCACAACCTCTGTAGTGCCAGAAGGCTGGGTATGGCTCTTTTTAAGGACACTATTAATCCTTCAGACACTAGAGAAGATTTCTAGGAGCTCTTCCCTACTAAGCAATGTCAGTCATAAAACAAGGACATACAGGAGCGTGTTGGTTTTTTTAACAGCTATAGTTCATCTTTCCCTGACAGCAATATGCTCTTCTCCGTAAGTGCCTTGCACTGCAATTGCCCGAGCTCATGCTTTCTCTACTCCTCTCCTCTCCTCCTATCTGAATTGCATACTAGTAAACATCTTCCTCTGCTGTGAATAGAGCGCTTCTGTGTACATTTGATTAAAAAGCTCAAAATTTCTCTTCTTGGGCCACACACAGTGACTCCAGTGTCCTTCATCCTACTTTCCGGGATACCTTCAGCTCACGCACCCTGGAACAATCATGTCAACCAGGAGCAGAGATTAAGGATTGTGCTTTATGTTAAAAATTGGCTGATGAGCTAGGCGTAACAGGCTCAAAATTGGAGCGAGACATGC
This sequence comes from Oceanodroma leucorhoa, assembly GCA_030449065.1. NCBI lineage: Eukaryota > Metazoa > Chordata > Aves > Procellariiformes > Oceanodroma > Oceanodroma leucorhoa. The sequence continues at coordinate 2,202,681 of JASVER010000076.1, forward strand.
CCTGCTTGTGTAAAAGCACAACCACCAACACTGCTGTGAGCTGAATCTCACCTTGTGAAATGGCCACCTTGATTCCTACAGAGCAACATGTACTGTGTTGTTGTACATGTTGCTGCTATGACAATTTCCCTCAAACTTGTGATCTAATTTTCCATCCCTTCCCTCCTATTATATATAAACAGATTTAATTCCTTCCTCTGTGGTCTATGCTGTAATTAGGAAAAGAATGGAAGGGGAGAAAGGATAATATTTATTTAATTTCTACGAAAAGCTGCTAAAGAAGTCTTCCYCTGAGGACGTGGTGCTAGACACTGAAGGAAACGCGAACAGAAATGATGAGTGCTCTCAGGAGGACGGCTGAGAAGGAGCGCAGGCTGGAGGTGCCCAGGGGGTACCCGATGTCGCCGCTTTGTTCCACGGGATGATGACAGAATTAGCACATCGCTGTAACTTTGGCAGCAGAGAGCCCGCATCCGGAGGCAGTGCTGAAGGAAGGCTGCTTCTAACCTGGATGGGGACCACTTCATGGCACCACCTCATGGTTCCCACCTTTTACCCTCCTGACCTGCATGGGCCCAGGAGACTGGGAGTTGACCAGTCCCACCCCTGGCACTTCCCCGGTCCCACCCAGCCAGGTCCCWGCCAGCAGCAGCTCCTGCAGCACAGTGTGCTGAGGCTCCCAGCACCCTCATTTGCAGGTGGTTATTGCTTCTTTTTTTATTGTTCCAGGATACTCCTCCCTTACTGTCCTTGTTACTGCTTTATTTCGGTGGTAATAAACACTAYTTTATTACCCGTGTCCTCTGCAGCAGGTGTGTGACGGTGCTGGGAAGGCACAGGAGACACAGATGCAGGAGGGCTGGACCACAGCAACGATGTGGGGTTAGACATTGCTCCCAGGGCTCAAAGGCACCTCGTCTCGGGGGAGACAAATCAAGGGAAAATGTCCGATGGACAGGATGGTCTATGGTTTGCTGAGATATTGCTTAGACACCTTTTCTCTTTTAACTGGCATCCTAATCTTACCACTGGCAGCGCTTAAAGCTTGATTTACCCCTGTTCACACAATGGATTTTAAGTAATCTATGTGGGTCTGGGGGCTGATCTATCAAATTTTGACACATCGTCATGGCAGCATAATTAAAAATGGAGGTCCTGATAAATTCTAACGCTGCTCTAATCTTATTCTAGTGTGAATCCACTTAGACTGATCCAATTTAGATCACCTGGGATAAAGGTGAAACTTTTCCAATCATGTCATCCTAACAGGAATGTCAGAACATCATAAGGGTTCGCCTTCCTCTCCTCAACTTAACTAGGTGGAGGTATTACAATATTATGTAAAAATTGTGGATAGGATAAGAGCAGTATAATTATTTGATACTTATCAACACTGAAATTGCTAGAGAAATACGAAGCTGTCATTTTGCTTAAAGCCTGCAGCAAAATTTGCTCGGTTGATACCAAAGTGAACATTACACAGGTTCATTTATTTTATGCATTTCAGTTCTCAGCGTGACATGCTTTTTATCCAGAGATATGAGTGTATCTGCAGTGTACCTCAGGAGATGGAAACACGTCCATCAACAAATTCCACTGTAGTTTATTTATGGTTAACGTTTCACAGCAAATTAACATTAAATACACTCCTCTCTGATAAGGTAACAATCTGAGGGCAACACCTTCTCTTTCAAGGCTCCCAGCAAAATGATAACCTTTGAAACATGTCAGCTGCCTGATGTAAAAACTGAGAACTGTCTCCATCAGGCAATTTAACAACTGATCTATATCTTTATGAGTACAACTTCTCATTATAGAGATATATATCGCCTAAACCACTTCCARAAAGACACAAGCAAAAGTGAAAAAGTTGTTCTAGGCCGCCAAGCGGGGTTAGCTCAGCATATCAAGATACTGATGTGGTTCTGCTGGGAAGTCTTCCCGACCGGACAAACCCCAAAACACATAGCACTACTCTGGTTAGTACCCACGGGCTGCGTGGCTACCATACCTGCAGTGCACTTCAGCTGTGCRTTTGACTTGCTCTTTTGTTGTTTTCCTTTTTATGAGGCAGTAAATTTTACAAGTTCTAGTTCTCTTTTTTTTCYCAAGAACTGCTAAGGACTCTCAGATTAATATTATGGCATCCAGGTAAGTGACACAGCATCTTGCATGGGTAGACTGCTGCCTCAGTGTGCATGTGTTCTTTTAAAAAGAATAGCATTGTTTATCATTCACAGGTAGAAATGAAGAAAAACAGGGTTGGAAGGGACCTCATAAGATCATCTTCTGTCCCAGTGAGATACCAGATTCTGACACTGTTGAATATGGGGTTCACGTTGCAGCTGCAGTTGGAAAATACAAATGTACTTAAGCTGGTTGATTTATTGAGATTACAATGCTAGTTCAAATCTTATTCTACTCTGAAATGTCAATTTGGGTGCCTGTACTCTGTAGTGAAATACATAAAAACAGGAGATAACCAGTTCATACAGGTTAGGCAACCCCAAACCAAAGCAATTAAAATAGGAACTAAAAGAGGAGGGTGAAAAGGAAGGTGAGAAATAAGTTTCTAGCATGGTTGCCCAGGTACCAGGAAGAGAGGCACACAGAAAACTCTTTACCTGAGGGAGGGAGAAAAGGAGAGCAAATAGTTAATCCCATTTGGAAAAAGGCAGGCATTCAGGAGTAAGGGATGTGTATTATACTAAGAGGGAGAAAAGACATACAAAGGGGTATGGAATAAAGGACTTTGCTTCCTAAAGGGAGATGGCCTTTATAGTCAGCTGGCCAAGTCCTCCTGGACAGGCTCTTATTGGGTACATATTTGATCAGTAACCATGGGAGTAAGYATGAGATGAGCTAGCACTGTCTTATAGAAGATGCCTGATATAGCTATAAAAACACTGTTTTAAGACTTTCTAACAAGAGACTGCTGTTGAACAACTGAGGTAATTCCCCCTTGTACTCAATGTATGGYTTTACTCAAACCTCAAAAGATATCAGTGAAGATAATGGCTGCCTCTCGCTTTGCAAACTAGGCTRTTAAAAACATTACTCAAACATTACTCGCCAGGGCATGGGCACCTAGCCAAAGGCAACAGAGTACAGCGGCCTCTTCAGCAAGGTGGACGGTGTAAGGGGTATGGACCAGGGGACAGCACACTGCCCAGCAGCACGTTTCGTGCCGTCGCTCAGTCACCTCATTTCAAGCGTGACATATGTCTGTCCATACGTGCAGAGTGCACCAGTTGAGACAACTGCCAAGTTAAGATATAACCAAACATTCTCCTTCTGAACATCCTYGGCCAGCAGCCGTTCCAGCGTACCAAAGAGTCAGGAAAGCTCTTCGGGGAACCCTCTGGGGCAGGCACACTCAGACTGGGTACCCCTAAACTAATCAGCAGTGGCTGTGAAAGCTGTCTAGCCGTAAGCGTTTCAGGCAAGCTGCTTTATTTCAGTTCTCCAGACGCTGCATGCAAATGAACAAGCAGGTGCAAACCATCAGCTGTGTATGAACAGAACTCTCCAGCCTGAATCCAAGATACAAGATGTACACCCATTTCTTCCAAATTTCACAAAGACTGCACTTAAAACTCCAGGTTGCTGATAAGAAAGAGTGCAGCTCTAGCACCCTGCTTAAAGGATGACCTCTGAAAGCACCTGCGTTGTTGCTAGTGGGAAAAGTGAGATGTGGAAGTGTAGGTTGGTGAGGAAAGAGAATTGTTGGCCATCACCCAAATGTGGAGATGGCTCACTCTCAACAGGAACACATAGTTGGCAGGCCCTGAACCTCAGCAAATTCACCTCTAATTTTTCCCCTTTCTGCATTTGCAATGATGTGCTAAAATGGCAAAGAATTTACTTACTGTTGACTATAGTTGCTAGGGTATATGGGAGGCACAGGTGACCTGACAATGCTGGGAGTTGAAGGAGATATGTGAAGAAGATGATGCCTGTAATGCTCTACAGATCATTAAACAGAAAATAGAAGTAGAGCTGGACACACGATTTGGGTCAGGGATGACTGGGAAATGTAATGGTGCAGCCAGAATCGCTAATGCTAGAGTGATGTTGTGATCAAAACCTTCCCTGGAGATTTTTGGGGCTAGTGGAAAGTTGGGAAATGAGTTGCTAGGCCCCGAAGCAGCAAACCCTGCCTKTCAGAAAGAAATGGAAGAAGTAATAGGGGAAGGGCGGAAAGMATGATAATCTTCAGAGCTTCAAAAGGAAGGGCTGAAAGGAAGAATTTTGGAGGGATGACAAAATGATTTACTGCTTCCATGCCCTATTGAAGCTCAAGGTCTCTGTGCTGCTAAGAATGGTTACTGTCCTCTCACTCAATGTACTGTGCACATGGAAAAATTTGGCAGAGAAGAATCTAATTACTGTTCCCTAAAGGCTCAGAGACTTTCCACTGATAAAACTTCAAAATCATACTGGCACTACATTAACAATTATGAACTGCAGTAAATTTGATTTATTCTTTATTTCTTTGGTATTCAGGATGCAGTGTACAGAGTCCTGATGCCCTTTGGACGTCACCACCAAAACTAGCACATTGACTTTGATCACAGTTTGTATTTCTGCTCATGCTGAAACAGAGACAAGCAAAATCAGCATTCAGGATTTGCAGCAGACATCAAGCTTTTAAAGGATCCGATATACTGGGTTAAAAATACTAGAATGAGAGTAATATCTACAGAGAAYATGCCACAATATATTTTTAGCACATATAAGTCTTCACATACAATAATTTTTTCCCCTTCTGAACTTCCAYGCCTTTATCTCTTGTGCAACCTTTCTTAGTGTAATGGATTATATTTAAAGAACTACTTACTTGATGCTTGGAAGAGATACTAAAGCAATATTTTGGCACATATTTAAAAGTGATTAAAATCTTCTATTTACTCAACACAGATTAAAAAAAAAGATGGCCATGTATTTTGATAATTGATATGAAAAGCTAAGGACTAGTACTTTAAATCAGTGGAAAGATAAGAATCAAAACCTGACTGTCCTTTCTTTAATGAACATAGCATGAGCCCTGTGCAGAGACAATCCCTTCCTTGAAGAACTATAAAATACCAAGCACTATTTTCACAGAGGAATCCTTGAGTAACTCAAGAGAAGGCATGCTGTGGGTTTAGGACTTAGCTCTCAAAGAGATGCACCGTTCTCCTAATATCACATATGTGGAGAGTGTGTGACACGGTAGGTAGTCAAGTGATAATGATGGTAATATTTTACAAGAAGTTTCTAGCTCCGCCTCCATGTTCTTAGAAACTTGGGTAACATCCTTTGAATAGTGTACCTAGAAAGTTGAGCTGCGTCTTAGGTATGAAGTTTGATAGAGAAACCAGCTGGCAAGAGCGTATTTGAATAAGCAGCCACATGAATGAGCTCTAAAACACATCCTGGTTTTCTCTGACTGTGCAATGTGGAATTCTGTGGCTGGGTAAGAGCTTCTACAGCATAGGAAAAGATGTCACAGCTTAGTATTCTTTCATATTCTTCTCCACGTCTCACACACCTGGAACATCTTTTCTAGTTTTAGGCATCCAAAAGCTAGGCATTCAGTCTAAAATGCTGCCCAGATGAAGCTAAAGACTTAAGACTAAATGCACAGGTACTTACCCTCATTCCTTATGAGAGCCTAAATCCAACTCCACATTGCCACCGACAGTCCAAGCCTCTCCCCTGCCTTCCTGCCTGCTGCTACCAGTGTTTGATGGCCACATCAGGAGCTGGAGTTATATTTTCAGCCGGAGGGCATTTTTTTGGGTTATTGCTGCCAGGTTTGGGGGCTGGTTTTTGTGCGGGGGAGGGTTGCCTGTGGGTTTTCAGTCAGACCAACTGCTTACCTGATTTGTTATAGCTGTGTGTAAGGGCTCACAGCAGCATACGGGAAGTAGCCAGATCATGTGGCATGTGGTGAAACCATCCTTTTTGGTGGAGTCAGCAGGGACTCCGGCTGGCTCGGGTCAATCATGAAACGGCACCCTTTAAGTAAATGCCTCTTTTAGAAGCTAAAGCTAGGGAAGATTAACCCTGCTCTTAAAGGTCTTTGGGTTAAGCCACAAATCAGAACTCAGGAGACAGAAGCTCCCTTGCTTGCTTTCCGCTGACAGGCTGTGGAGCTTGACACAGGTCAATTAAACCTTGCTTCAGGAAAATGCCTAAGTAGGTATTTTATTTAAAGCACGCTCATTGTAATGGGAACTCACTGCAAGTCATATTAGGTCGGCTTTTGCCACACTGGGTCTGGAAGCTGTACATCTGTTTTGTCCCTCATTAAAACAGGGAAAATAATATTGATTTATTTGACAGAAGGGGTAGACTGAAATTATGATTCATCTAGATATTTAAGTAGTTGTCCTGCAGTAAGAATATGAAGTTCTGATACGTATCTTTCACATCTCTAAATTGAAGCAGGTGCACACCCCCTTCACAGAACCAGAGCTTTAATTATACCAGGCCTTTAATCACACCAGGCCTCCGGTATGCCATCGACACCTTTGGTTGGAAGTTACATATTAGTACTGTTACTGGCACCGCATCCATTTTAATCCCTTTGCTGCCCGCCGCTCACTTGCTTCGCTATCACCAATCGCAGTAGTTCCTGCGACTTAAAACACCCCGCCGGGATGTGCCTGACGCACTTGGAAGTGCTTATCTGACTGAGGTTTGTTTAGTGAGTGACCTCTCGCACACAGAAACTTCCTTGTACTGAACACTGCACATCAGTGGCAAGAGAGTAAAAGCCAAGAGATGTATAAAAAGACCAGGGAAAGCTGCCAGCCCTCAGGAGCACAGAGATGCAGAACAGGGTTATTCCTCTGTTTCCCCTCTCCAGCTTCCTAAATCAGGTATTATTTATGRAAGCACAGCCAGCTATCAGTAGCCTAGCATAAAGAATGCAGTATAGCCTGCAGATACATTTTTTTTAAGGTATTGAACAGGGCAGGTCTCCAGATAAACCCCTAGGGAATTCTACTTATAGTTGTAAGTATAACTATATATAACTATATAAGTATAACTATATATAACTATATAAGTATAACTATATATCAGGCAGAGCATGACTGATTAAACCCTTGCAGTCTGACTGTCCAGCCACATTTCTTTACCCCATCTAGACTGTAACATCCCAGTCTGGATGTTGGCATACTGTTGCTGAAAGCTTTGCTACTGTCAAGGTAAATGATATGGCTTTCCCTTCATCCACAGACTGAGCCATTTTATCACAAAACATGATCAGGTTGGTCAAGGCAAGGATACCACGGGTAAATCCATGCTGACTATTCTCAGTCACCTTCTTCTCCTTCATGTACCCAGAAATGTGCTCCAAGAAAACTCACTCCATGATTTTTCCAGGGACAGAAGTGAAAGTGCCTGGTCTACAGCTGCCTGAATTGTCCCTCTGGACCTTTCTGATGATGGGTGCAACATTTGCCTTTCTCCAGCCGTAAGTGTCCTCTAGAATCTAGAAAGCCTGGAGGCTTCTCAAATAAATGAAATACATCGCTTTTCATACTCTCTTTGCCCCTGTGGCAAATAAATTTGCTGCAAAACATACACACATACACACTTTTAATAAAGCCAACTTCCTGGAGATCATAGCAAGGACAGCGGCTTGGGAACTGCCCACATGCAATGGGGAGTCAAACATCAGGGAGACAGTGTGCCTTCAAGCATGCCTACAACACACTAGGGTAACAGAGCAGATTTTTTAAAAGGTTATTTCCTTTAAGCAAGCAACCTCCCAAAAACACATAAAAGTGTTTGTCCTGCTCTAATTATTCAGGTGATTAATTCCTTGGGTGTGGGTGCACATGCAATGCCAGAAGCAGTACAGTTGTATTCACCTGGTCTTGTGAAACATGACTTTATCACTTGATTCAGGGGTAGTCACACAGTATGATAAAAACTTCTGTTACCCTACTGCACCCCTATTGTACATTCTTGCAGCCTAGTTTACACTTGAATACCATGAATAGTAAATGAAGTACTTCTAAAAAGGTTTAAAGAGGTCAGACTGAGATGGTTTACATCAGGATCATGAAGCTTTTGAGTGAGGAGTCTAACTATGTGCTTACCGCCTGTGTTACACACCTTTCATAAATGTTAGTTTAAACTTGAGACTACTACAGAGCCCTCTGGACACCTGATTTTTCAAGATGCTTTCAGTATCAAAGAGAGAACCTATATAACTTAATTCTTGCTTGAACCTAAGGGGAAATTTTCAATGAAATGAAAATAATTGTCACCGACTAGAAATTTTTGCTGTAATTTTGAGCTCTAATTCCACAATTTTAAAAATAAAAATCTGAAATAATTTTCAAAATAAAATTATCCTTCTGAACCATAAATGTGAATTGCTATTCTGGAGGAGGTCATCCCAAAATATTTTGGGGTTTGTTCTTTTTCTCCCTCTTTCTATGGCCCTGGTGTTGGAGCTCCACCAAAGCAATCCAGGTTAATTCAATACAACAGTGCATTTTGCTTGTCCTTATCCATGTTTTATTTGCAAAAACCATTTGGGGGGGATTTTTTTTCCTTCCCTACTAGGAAGACACTGACTGTTCACCTTAAACATTTGCTTATATTTATGCAATACTTGTAGTATTATAAAATTGTAATGCCTAGTAATGCCCAGCTTGGAGCCAGATTCAGGCTCTTGTTTTGCTGAGCTCAGCAGTAGTATGAAAGCTTGAAAACAGAGTTTAGGGTTTTATAGATACAAAACCAACATAAGAGACCTTGCCCCTAAATTAAGCTCTGGAACCCCACTTTTAAGACAAGATGGCAACAAAAGGAGACAACTAGCAGAGAGGCAAGAGAGGTGAGAAGAAAACACATGATAATGCAGATCAAATGTACACACATAGTTAGCTAGTATCAAAGGTTKGTTTGGTTTTTAAACAAGCAACATGCCATTGTTTGTTTTTGTTATTATTATTTGCTATTTATATTACAGCAGTGCCCAGAAGTCCCATCTGGAAAAAAGCGCACCAGGCTCAGTCCCTGCCTTTAAATCTTGGTGCRATCAGACATGCAAGTTACTAGAATCAGTAATTTCTCCTCTCAAATGCATGCTCCAGCAGACTGGCAGAAAAATTATAACCATAGATTTTTGGTAAATTCTGCCATTCTAGCGACCAGCCTTGTTTCTTGTTATCACAGGTACAATGTGCTGTGCACTGCGGCATACACYTGCCTTGGTCTCAGTCCAGAGCCTTTATCCTTTGTTAATTGCCCTTGGTGCATCCTCTGTCCCTCTGTTGTTCTCCAGTTCTACRTTTTTATAATTCTGTGCTCTTTTAAGCATTTCAGTGTGCTGCCACTGTGGGAGCAGATTAGCACTGGCATCAGCTGGTTTCCCMGTTCTGATTTTTCCTTACTGCACCCGACACTAAACAAGTTACCGACTCTCCAAGCTCAAGCTTTTTACCCTACCGATTTATTTTTTGGCACATCTGAACTCTTCCAACACCACTGCCCACCTCATGCCTGCTGCCGGGATATTTTAGGAACTGACAGGCAAACTAGTTACTTAATCCAGCGATTATCCCAAAGCTTAATGTATGAGAAGGAGATAATTCTAAATTTTCTCTCTCATCTGAATCACGCCCGTAAGTAATGAGCCATACACCTGGCAAAACTCACTCAATTCAGTTTGTATCAACACAAGGCAAGATTCTATTAACTTTTCAGTGGCGCCTGCTTCAGCACAAGCTCCTTGAGTTTAGGATAAAAGAGACCCAAACTGCAGCACAAGACTGACACACCAGTGAAAGACGCACCAACTTTCTTCAAAGAAAATGAATATTGCAAGGCTCATAAAATATTTGTCATCGCAATACCCAGACTCTTCTTCAGGTACCTCAGCATCACAGCTTCCACCAGCACAATCCATGTCAGTAACCACAGCAGCCRTAGGTTAGAAGCCACTGTCACTTTGCTTGCTGCAGGTTCCCAGCAGATTTGCAGGTATTTTAACTTTCTGTGGTAAGGTCACATAAACACACAAGACAATAAAAGCATGGGAAAGCATGTAATTCCATCTCAGGAGAAGTACAGGCACAAGCTGTAACAGCCAGGCAGGAACAGAGATGCACGAAACCCTGTCAAACTGACACGAAGTCCCACCTGGCATGGCRTGGTGCTAGGTGCGGTCATGTAGGAAAACATTCAATCCCAAAACTACACCTTGGAAGCCCTCACCTTACRGTTAGGATTTTTAAAGTGGACGCTTATAGCAACTAAGCAAATATAGGATCAAAAATCAGTCTAACGATAATTTTTGACAGTGCATAAGGAATGCCTTGATTTTAAAAATATTTAGCTAAATCAGTAGCCCTTTCCCTATACCAACTCCATATCAAACACAAGTCTGGTCACAAACAACAGGCTCTGGACAGCCGCCTCCACGGTCCAGTGTGGCAGTGAATCACCCGTGTTCACAGAATTAACAGGGTTCCCCTCCGCAAAATCAGACCAGCTTACTCTGAACGTTTGGCTGCAGTCAACCAGTTGCTGTTCATAATCACACCATCACTCACATTTAACTASGAACGGAAGAGCAGCTTTGCCACAGTAATTTTTCTTTCAAGAAGCAAAATTAATTTACAACAGGCTAACACTAACAATACCACCACCCCCGGCTCCCTTGAAAGAAAACAAAAGGCCTAATATAAGCCCTCAGAAAATTACCAAAAACCAATTTTCATGCTTGGGTTCCCTGGCACAACTCAGACAATTTGTGTTTGCAATGATGCGAGTCAGAACTTCACACTTTTTTAAAGCATTCTCCCTAATATACTCGCCAATCCTAATGGGTTTGGTAAATGAAATAAAAACAACAGGCTGGATTTGCTAGGGTAAACTGCAGTCGAAGGTGACCTTCAGCCAACCTTYAAGCTTTCTGATGTTCTGGAGGATCAACTTTGGGGTCAATCGTTTGGTACATAGTGCAGCAGTCRGTACCTGTACGAAGGGCCTTATGAGCAGCTTCTGGCAATCGTGGCATTCTGGAATACAGGGATACCCTGCATCTGTTCTCGCTCTTCCAGTCATACCTCCATGCCAGGGACTGGGAGAAGGATGATGCATGAGCCAGCAACTCTTCTTTGCTGGCAGGATGCCTAGAAGATCAAATGCTCTGGACTGTGCGTATCAAGATGCATCACCGTCTCACAAGYGGGAGCTCTCTCTTAGGGGTCCTAAGGCTCAGAATATTCCCCTCTCCCATCTCCCCAGTATTTTAACAACCTTGTTTGTAGAAAGTATTATCCAGTGATCAGGTCTGAAGGTTTTGACTACAAAGTCACAATAGAAGGCTAAAGGTTCTGCCCCACTATATCTAGGATTTCTTCTTAAACTGCAATGTTTTGTTTACAACAAACTTTATTTCTCTGCAAGGTCTTCTGACATAAAACTGGTTTTAGCTTCCATCATTCAGTCATAGTCAGCTGCCAGATAAGAAAAACACAGGTAAGGAATGCCAGGGTTAAATTTAGGAAAACAGAAAAGCTTTCTTCAAGAAAAACTGGAAGAAGCAGCTGGAGATAGAATGTAATAAAATCGGACATGAAGGATGAAACATGACTTGACTTTAYATTTTGTTGAATGACCAAATAGCAAATTCTGTTCTTTGGATGCTGACTGATAGCTCCGTTACTGACCCATTTAAGAAAAAGATAAGCCTCCATTCTTAACTATGATTTGCAGGCCAAGATGTTCCCAACAGAGGTTGCCTGAGGTTAGCTGTCCTCATTCAGCCCCAATTCAAAGCAGAGAACCCAAGCCCGCATATGAGCTTTGGTGCATGAGCAGCTCTGTTGGTGTCCAGAATGGTTCTGAAGTGCAACAGCCCAAAAAGGAAACGTGCCAACTCGCACACRTCAAGAGCCAACTCACGGGCTGCAGCAAAATGACAAACATTGTTTAAAAACATGTTTGCTGAAGGCCTTGTTGGTGAACGGGTCACTTGGCAAAAATGTGAACACAAAGCATGCTGTGCAGCTGCCTAAAAGCTCAGCTCTCCTGTGCGCCTGAGCAAAACCGGGATACAGGAGAAATCGGAGGGTTACGAAGGATGCCCAACAGGACTTCTCTRATGATGTTGCTCCATGGCCTTGATGCTGGCAAAAGCTGCTGGGAAATAGCTCTGATCTCTGTTACTGATGTAAACTCCCGAGTCTGTGGAGTGGAGATTTTCTCTTCAATGCTCTTTGTACTTTTCCTGTCCTCTTTGAAAATGCCATGCTGAACTCTTTACCCTCACTCTCCCCTGCACCACGTTTCTTCCATACCTCTAATGCATGCTCTCTCACTTCCTTGACTTTTACCACTTAGGATATCCAGACAGCAGTGGTGGCAATGCTGAAAGCTTTCTGCTGGCAAGGAGACCAACATCTAAAAAGGGACAAATTTCTGGATGGAGACATCTCTGGCTAGCATAAAAGTGAACTTTGTGGATTAGAGAATCTAAATCTTCCCTTTACTCATAGATGCCCCATCCCTGGAAACATTCAAGGTCACGTTGGATGAAGCTCTGAGCAACCTGATCTAGTTGAACATGTCCCTGCTCATGGYAGGGTTGGACTAGATGACCTTTAAAGGTCCTTTCCAACCCAAATCATTCTATGATACTACTTCCATTTCCAACTTCACACACAGGGTCAAGTTCAGATGCAATCACATGGGCAAAAGAAGTGGATGAGAGGCAGCAGTACCAATAAAACTGTTGCTTCTTGCTTTTGGTAGCTTTCAAACCCAGAAACTGTCTAACTTGCTTATCCTCTAAGGCAAATTTTAGGATGGAGTCAGACAGTATTGTTTTCCCAGATATAGAAGAGTGATTAACTGCATTTGCATTCCTGTATCAAGCACTTCTTACTATGGTTAAATTGCTATCATCTGAAGTTGAAATATTGGCAGTGAAATAAAACTCATAGATGCATTAGTGCTATAATTAACAAAATATCCAGAACAAAAAGAAAATCCAACACAATGAYATATAATCGAAAGGACAACTGTAAGTTACTTATTTGGGCTCATCTTCTCTTTGAAATCCACCCTTCACAAGATACTCAACCAAAGCTAAATGAAGAGAAATTCTACTCATCTCAGGAACTGGGCCTTGGCTGCACACCAGAAAGCACATAGGCATAAATGTAAATTCAAGCAATGTTATGAAGATCCTTTAAAGTTGYGACTCAACTGCAATCTTAGTTTGCTAACTCCCTGATAAGAATTTCCTCCTTCTTCTTTAAGACATCCTTGCACATTAAAGAAAATATATTGTTAAGCAGATACAGTCTACAAGTGTCCCAAAATATCACTGCTGAAGGAGAACTAAAAATGCATTTCTTTTTCCATACAGTAGCAAAYGCAGCATGACTGCAACCTCTAGGCTGTTACTGACAAGAGAAAATCTTATTTTTGGGTTTTTTTTAAATTGCATCATTCTAAACAACATACTGCCTGCTCATTTGCTTCAAGGGCTGAATCCTTCTTTAWTTTGCCATTTATCAAATGGCAGAATTCTTCACTGCAGACACCATCATTAATACACCAATCCCTTAGCATATCTACCATTAAAAACAAAAATGGCTAGCTTGAAAAAGGATGCCTTTATGCACSTGTGTGCATTTGCATTTGTGTGCAGAGCACAGTTTTGTGTTTACTGCATAAGAAGCTTGTCCATAATGTCCCTTGAATAAAATGAGGTCCCTGGTCATCAGAGTTCTCAAAGAACTGCATAAAATTAAGCACGGTACCTTTACAAATTTAGCAGAATACTTGAAAATTTATATTTGAATTTGTGCATGTCTCTTGTTAGATATCTATTGTGAAACTGAGATTTCTCCTTTCTTTTCAGCTTTATTTTTTTTTTCTTACTTTATTGCATTAGCAACACATGCATTAGCATACAATCGGCTAGAAGGATTTTTCTGGAACATTTATATTTGAGGCTCTGTATTCTCCCCTGGAAGTGTTGCTGTTTAGATCATGATATACTTACCATCATGAAGTRATTTGAAGTRAAAAACCAACCAACCAACAAACCCTTTCGAAGTCTGATGATTTACTGTGATTCCAGCCCAGGCCAAGGAAAAGTCGTATGAAACCAAGAAGTAAAGATAAAAATGAAGGCCAGCTTTTACATATCATTCTGTAGGTGGTGGGTATTTGTGTAGAATAATGACTTGCAAGAGAGAAACCATTAACTCCCTTGCTGTTGCGGCCGAGCAAGTAGGCGCATAGAAAGCTGAGCTCCAGAAAGAGATCTTGCTAGACCCTTTGCACAAGACATATTTTCTGTGCATGCACCTAGCAAAGATCACACGTACCTTGTGATAAGAGGCTGGTAAGAGAGATGGGGTTCCTGCACAGCAGGGCTGCAAAGCAGCGCTCTGCTGAGATGGCAGCTACCGCCAGGCAGGTGGCCTCTGGTCAGACCGTGATGGTGGGCCACCATACTTCATGCTGGGTTTGTCTYGCAAGTGCCTGAGCACCTGGACAAGCATCAGCGTTGCTGTCATTCTGCTGGTCTCCGCGGATGTGCCATATCAACAMCCGTAACAGCTGTTTCGAGCGAAAGATGAGGAAACTGATGTGTCAGGTTTTGACACCAAAACATTTTAATTCACAAAATGAAAGACAAACACTCTTGAAATGAATTGTGAAGCATTTCTGCTTTCAAAAAATTACTCATTTGAGAATAATTCGCATTGATTCTAGTTTCATTTAGCACTGTGTCCTTGTTTTTCATTTAGCAGTTTATGTCAATTAAATAATCTTAATTTCATTGTGATTTATTGTGTAGCTACTGCAAGCAATGTATAATTGGAGTAAATTTTAAACTGCAGTATATTTAAAAAAAGAAACACAAGTTGATTTTACTACTGCAAATATCCCCAGGAGTTGAAGTACCGAAGACAGTTTGCAAAGCCGGAGCACAAAGCTGTGAACTCTCCTCGGCAGTGACAAAACTGAGGTTTGTATTCTGTACCACCTAGCAGAGCTTGTGACCAGCAGACAAACAGCGAGCCCCAAGGCTTGTCTGTATTTCAGCTGTATTGCTTGTTGTAATAAAAGACAACACATCACACGATTAGGTCATTAATCCCACCTAGAGCTTCAAGGTACCGTGAGTTCTACTTTTAAGGGACAACATCARCAGGAACCATTTTGACAATACTGAAGAACTGCACCTCTAAGTGACCAGAGCCTGATGTTTCAGGGAGAGATTCAAGCAGGCGTACAAGGAGAAGCCATGTAACAAGGGACCCAGCTTCTCCCAGCGCAAAATGCCTTTGCRAAGGGTCTGGAGAACAAGTCTTATGAGAAGTGGCTGAGAGAACTGGGGTTGTTTAGCCTGGAGAARAGGAGGCTGAGRGGAGACCTTATCGCTCTCTACAACTACCTGAAAGGAGGCTGTAGCGAGGTGGGTGTCGGTCTCCTCCCAGGTAACAAGCGATAGGGCGAGAGGAAACTGCYTCAAGTTGCACCAGGGGAGGTTTAGRTTGGATATTAGGAAAAATTTCTTCACCGAAAGRGTTGTCAAGCATTGGAACAGGCTGCCCAGGGAAGTGGTGGAGTCACCATCCCTGGAGGTATTTAAAAGTCGTGTAGATGTGGYGCTTAGGGACATGGTTTAGTGGTGGACTTGGCAGTGTTAGGTTAATGGTTGGACTCGATGATCTTAAAGGTCTTTTCCAACTTAAATGATTCTATGATTCTATAACTTATTTGTGCTTCAAACACATACAGATAGAAAAAATGTTATTTCAATCTTGGCCTATGGCATATAAGATGCTCTCAAACTCCTGGTGACAGTATTTTTCTGCCTCCGTTGCTGCTGTTAAGRGAATCTACAGAGTGCTCTGGAAGTCAGATTTAATGGACGGGGTTTTGCTCCTCAGAAGGAAGCACTTCAGAACTGATTAACCCAACACCTAGCTGCCAGCAGCACTGCCCAAATGATTAACCTTCCCTGCTACTTAGCACTGATGAGGCCACATCTGAAGTGCGGTGTCCAGTTGTGGGATCCCCAGCACAAGAGAGAGATGGACGTACTGGTGCRAGTCCAGTGAGGGGCCACGAAGATGAAGGGACTGAAGCACCTCTCGTATTAGAAAAGGCTGAGAGACCTGGGACTGTTCAGCCTGGAGAAGAGAAGGCTCAGGGGGATCTTACCAATGTTTATAAATACCTAATAGTAAGGGGTAAAGAAGAAGGTGGAGCCAGGCTCTTCTCAGGGGTATCCAGTGACAGGACAAGAGACAATGGGCAAAAAATGAAACACATGAAATTCTGCCTGAATATAGGAAAACACTGTTTTAGTGTGAGGATGATGGAGCACTGGCACAGGTTGTCCAGATAGGTKGTAGAGTCTCCCTCCTTGGGATATTCAAAACCCAGATGGACATGGTCCTGGGCAACTGGCTCTATCTGATCMCCTCTGAGCAGGAGGTTGGACTAGACAATTTCCAGAGGTCCCTGCCAAYGTCAGCGATTCTGTGATCCTGTGAAAAGGTGCAGAGAGAGGAGTGTGAAAACAAGCCAGAAAGGAAGAAGATTTGCATTTTCAAGTTCACAAAAAACTAGCTGAAACTGCAGTGAAAAGAATTATTATTTTGAAATAATAAAGGATGCTACRGAGGTTTTATCATATTCCCTACTGATTAAAATAGGAGATGAAATTTCCTGGGAATAGCTACCGTATTGTGACAGTATCAAAGATTGATCTTAATTAGAAGACAAGAAGGAGACTTTATTTGCCTCTGAAACTGGAGAACAGTACCTCTCTCAGACTCTTGATATTAGTGACTGGGAGGAACAGAGAATTACTCAGGCCACAGGSATGTCTACATGATGTCATGACACAGGCGGAGAGCAAGAGAGAAATGGACAATTTAACTAGCCAAAGGAAGAAGAAAGAGTTTAGAGCTTGTCCTGCAAAATAAAATATTAGTTCTGCATAGCTTTCAGAACTGCAGAGAAGAGRGAACAGGATGGGCAGTTCTCATACTTAACCTCTTCTGTTCTGCAACACAMTTAAGACTGAGGGGTAGAGAATAACCTCTGTGTAGTTCAACAGATATTCATCAACAAATTACTTTGCCTTTTCAATAAATGGCCACAAAAAATTTAAAAGTAACATCTAAGTGAAAGACAAGAGACTTCTTTTACGGACTGTCTTAAATGAGGCCTAAAAACTCCTCTCCCATACTCCTAAAAGTTCAATGAAGATTAACATGTTTAGCAAAATTTGGGATAAGCAGGAAAACATTGTCTGATCACCTTAATATAGGAGAAATGATGACTTCAACAGAGCTATAAGGGTTTCAGCTTTAAATCAGGCATAATCCTTTTTATAATTYAAAAGTCACGGTATTGATTCACTCCCATGGGCGCTCTGATCACCCTAAACTATTTCTCCCCTYTCTGCTCATGACCTTACCAGGCTTTTCATTCAGACTTTTTGGACAAAGACCTGCRCTTGCATAGCTATGGCTCCTGAATGCCAACACAAGGCAAATTAAATTTAGAACATATCAATACCAGAAAAGAAGGTTTCCTCTTCTCCCTCATCCCTAGTCCTCCATTACTTTTTTTCTCCCTCTAGCTCCTCAACCCCATTCTCTTTCAGACCCTTGCCCTGACTTTCACCAGTGATAATGCCCTACTCCCCACACTTCCCTTCTGATGCTTTTTACAAACTCTTTTTTTTCCAAATGTTATCTCTGATAGCCTCTGCAGACCTGCTGTCTTATCTTTTTTCCTCTAATTGTTTCTTCAGGATCTCTTCCTAAGTTTTCATATTACTGCAGCCTTTTATATTCTGCRTCTGTACTGTTTTTCCTCCATTACTAAGATTTCCACTGGTGTCACCATTATGTCATAAACTTATCCCTTTACTCTTCTGTTCCTGACCCACTTCTCTCTCTCTCTTCCATCTTTGAACTTAGCTGACGTCTCTCCTTTTGGATGTCTTGATGTTCATTGTAACTTCTCATAACCAGAACATACGTCCTTTCTTTAGCAGTATCACCAACTCATTATTTAACTGCTTCCTCTCTGTGTCCCTGGATGTCTAATTTGCATCACAACCCTGTCACCCACATTTTCTCTCCAGCTTCATTAAAAAAATGAGGCCTCATCTTTTGAGAATGAAGTATAGATACCTCCCCACATATTTTTCATGCCTGCTTTTGTATGTACACAGAACAAGTTTGTGGTCCTAAAAAAAAGGAGTACGGACACAGCATTTTCAAATATGCAAGCGTTTTCAAACTGGCTGTTGATCTGAGGTGCTCCATTTTTAACATTTCTAAATTAAAGTATCCCAAAGGGAATCAGTCTGCAAAAGGGCACAGAGATGAATCAGACTCACCAGACACACTGGAAATTTTTAGCAAAGGAATACATTATCTACAGAAAAGTAGAGTTATTATTATTTCTAATACTGTCATWAGTCACATATAAGTGTAACAAAACACACACAGCAAAGAAGATTTAGGGTTGTTCTAAATCCATAACTCTGAATGCATCCCTGATCAACTTATGCAGYGTGTGGAGAAATTCTAAATTACTGTGCAGCATCCATGTATACTRAGTAGTGATGGAAACTGCATTATGACTATGAAACTGTGCGATGAGCCTATTTTCTCTGGGAATTGCCTCAGTCACACAAAGACATTCTTTCTTCCTCAGCAGACTGAGGCCTGAATTTATCTGACTGATGCAATGGAGGACACAATTTCAACCACCACCTTTCCYTCCCCCTTCCTCTTATCATGGTTTCTCCTCTGATATCTGAGTATGCATTAAAAAAATAAATTAAAAAATCCCTGCCATTTCCACCTAGCCGCTCTTACAGCACTTCTGCAGAATGCAGTCTGTGCTGACAGCTGTGCAAGTGCAAAGGAGAAAGGAGGTGTAGGAAACGAAGTTCTGCTGATGCTAATTGATAATAAGATGGGCCTTTGTGCTTCTCAGCTTCTCCATTAGCCTCCTGGTAGGCATGACTTTGCATGCAGAACAGATGAAAGAGTAGGTAAGGCCGCCAGTTCTCCCAACTTAGCTGAAAGAGATTCTACACCCTTAGCTATGATACGGGTTGGATATCCACCAAATGAGGAGGAGCTGTCACCATACAAGGCTGCAGCTCCTTGGCGCAGCACCCAGAAAAGGCAATGCCATCGCACTTTGCTTGTTCCAGATGCCCRCGTTCCAGCAGAGCCTAGAGCCAAGGGGCAGCAGCAGCAGGGCTGCAAACATCCAACAGCAGAAAGTGACACCAGGGACATGTGAGTAAGTCTTGAGCTCAGGACTAGTGGTGGCTTCTTTTTTGTCCAGTGTGAAAGGTTATCTTGCTGGAAGCACCAGCTGTCTTSTTGGCCCTTTCTTGTGCTGTAGGAAGCAGGCTATTAGCTGATGATACATAAAGCAAAACCTTACCAGCCTTCTTCAAACAGAAACACAAATTGGAGAAGGGGAAGAAATGAAATGGAATAAGGCAGCAGATGGCGTTAGCTTCGGAAAGAGGCACAGAATGGTTTGAGACCCTCGCCTGCATTCGTGTCAATTATGTTACCACCCTTAAGATTTAGCT
This sequence comes from Oceanodroma leucorhoa, assembly GCA_030449065.1. Lineage (NCBI taxonomy): Eukaryota > Metazoa > Chordata > Aves > Procellariiformes > Oceanodroma > Oceanodroma leucorhoa. The sequence goes on from JASVER010000076.1 coordinate 2,222,311, forward strand.
CCTCTCTACCACACGGTTTAAAAACCACGGGGTCAAGTAAGAAACAAGTTTTTGTTAAAATGGCAGATTTCTCCCTTTGGTACACAAATACCAGAGTTATGTCTGATAATCTACTGACAAAAGTGAGGCAAATCTAAATAAATAATAAAACAGAAAACATCTTCAGCTCTGTTCCACTCCAGTTAGCAGTTTCCAGACCTCTTACTGAGCAAGTGGGATTCCGTTCCATCAACTAAAAAACCTCATTAYTCTGTTCCGAGTACTTATCCATGCGCCACTGCAGTGGTCGCAGCCGATTGAGGGGACACTGTTCCAGAGGGAGTGACACTGCACTGGTGTGGCGTGGAGAACCTTTACTGCTTACGGTGATGAGTGAGACGCACGAGCGAGGGAGTGGAGAAAGGGATAGTCAAGGGAGGTGGAAAAAGAGAAATCTGGCATGATTTGGTGAAATTTGTAGGGCTAACAGAGGGTCTTGCTGTGTATTTGCTGATAAGCACAGCACACTTGACAAGGAAATACAGAAGAGGCAAAGGTGTCTGATAACATCAGAATTCTGCTGTTTTCAGTGGTCAGTCCCACCATAATGTGTGGTTCCAGACAAAACTTTGCAGGGAAGAGAAGAAGGTCTATCTGTACCATCCACTGTAACTATAAGGGTTAACCATACGGGTTAACTGTGGTTGGACGATATGAAAAAGCAGTAGCATTTTACAGTATTTCTGGTCACACCCAGCAATATCTGCTCCCCACTTTCAGCAGCCTCACAGCCTCCCCATTTTCTCTCTGAATTACTGGAGACATTAACAAGTGTTTTCCACTCCCCACATTGACTGATCTTTCTAATTAGGAGCACTGAACAAAGAGATCTGAGAAACAGCCTGGCAACAGCAAGCAGCCTTGGTTCACTGCACGCAGGGCATGGAAAAAACTCTGCTCTCCCCGGGACAACGTGAAAGCTACAACCAGTGACTCAGCGCTAGCCCAGTAACTGCTCTCCAGGGAATCCGAGACAAGCCCTCCAAGCATTCCTGCCTATTTCTGCACACGGAGGGATCAGACAACAAAAAATACTCCTTGAAACAATTTCCTGGCTATGATAAAATATACACCTCCCATCAACTAACGAGTAAAACAGCGGTGTCAAGCTTTGCCTTGTTATCCACATCTGTGGACACATCCAGGGTGAAGCCRATACCGAAACGCGGTTTTTGGTGTAACAGCTGTGCAGCGTGCCATGCAGAGATGGCATTTCATTAAGCACAGGGTAATAGCTTGATTCCCTTAGGGACTCACTGCTGGAAAATAGARCATCTCCTTTCATAAACAGGCAAGGTCACCATGCTCCACACATTCCTCAATGCWCACGTTCATTTTGGAATTGATGATGAGATGATGAGTATCTGTTCATTAAATGTTTCATATTAATGCAATAATGTATCTTCATGTAAAACTAATTTTACAAGGTCTGAGGAAAACCAGCATTATATTACATTTCAATGCCATCTGTTCAGCTGCTCCAGAATATAGTGGAAGAATTCTGATTTATGCCCAAATTATTTTTTATATTTTACTCCTCATGTTGGATTCAGAATTTGAAAAATTCCAGATAAGAAACATTTTAAAAGCACAAACTAAGGCATTTTGCCCCTTCATACCTCATCACCCTTTTGTAACTTACAATTGCTTTTTTATTTAACAGGAGATCATCTCCCAGCATATTCACATGTACACACTGTGAACAAGACAGTTCATACATGTGACGTCTCAAAGTTTAAACCCCTGTAGATATGATAGAAACCACAAAAATTTCACAGATTGTGCTAAGAGATATATAAAGAGAGACCAAAAATAACAGGCAATTTCTTTCAAAATGTTAAATACTACCAAAAATCAGAAGTCTCCAGAGGACCTCACCTGAAGAACCTAAGCATTATGCAGTGCAACTAATTCCTGCCAATCAACTTCTCTACTTTCATCTTAAGGCATAATGTAAAAGAAGAAAGAGTTACTTTCAAAGTGAATGTGTGATTGGTCAGTAGAGAAGATTACATAGGATAGAATACGAAAGTAGAAATAAAGTGTTTTCTCCAAAAACCAGATACAAATACTGTATTGCATTAAATCCAACAGTTTGTGGGGGAGAAGAAAAATTATGCAGTAGAGATTAGAAATTATATATGTATATATGTATATATATGTATATGTATATGTATTTATATATAAGGAAGAGAAGGGATTTTACTCTGAATTTTCCTGTGCGTACTCAAATATATGCATTCTTCATTAGAGATTATGATCAGGAATGTCAAATGCAAATGTTGCCTGAAGACTCGGAATAAGCTTTTGCTGCATTTTTTATTTGTTGAATAGCTCAGGGGTTTCCCAAACTGGAGAATGCAAACCACAACTGTAAATGGAAAGTGTAGTCTCCAGATTGTGAATGACTGATTATGTGGCTTAAAGACATACAGCAAACTTAACTGGAAACAAGCCACAAAAATGYTGAGAATATTGTTTCTTACCCTCTTCATCTGCCATGAAATTAACAGTTAGGGGAATTAACAGTTTCACTTCTAGGAAGAAAACCAAAGGCTGTCAACATTTTCACATGGAAATATCCTTCGAAGAGTTGGGTTTCTGCCTTAGGGAAGTATTTTTGCTTTATTTTAAAAAGAACAGCATCAAAAAGACACCTTTTTCTTTGAGGAGACCTGAATGAGTTATGAGCATACCCCTAGTTTTTTTCTTTTCAAGACTGCAGCAACCTAACTTAGAGACTTGCCTCCTTCTTTTATTCATTTGAAACACGTTGAAGCAGGCTGTCAAAGGTTCAAGGAGAGGTTATCAAGTCCTGTTTGCTGTTGGCATGTCTAAAACTGCTGACACATGCTAGGAAAAAAAAAGGTACATTTAGTACAGCTGCAACAATAAAACAGCTACTAAGGAACCTCACCTAGAGCTAACACCACCACTAAGCTGTGCTGGGCAACTAAAGAGATAAGCCAGTAATATTCATAAAGAAAATGCAAACAAAGCTTACAGAAGTCCTGAAAAATAGCTTGGTTTGTCATTTTCTTAGCAGGTTAAAAAAAAAGGCAAAAAAACATGCAAACACACCACATTTCGGATTTTGTTTTTTGATGATGAAAACCATTACCCACAGTCTTCAGTGACGAAAGCTGTAGAAACAGCTGAAAAATGTTCATTGAAAGGAAAAGTAATGGAAAATTGTGCACTTGACAGACTTGCAAAAAGCTACCAATTTGATGGTTTCCTTTTATATCACTTACAAATTTTCCTGAACAGGAAAATAACCTACCCTCTGTTGAAAACACACACACACAAAAAAAATCAAACTCTGTTGTTGGACAAACTTAAGATTTTCTACTTGATGCCTCAAAATATTAGGAGGAAAACTGCAAGCCTTCTCCCAGACCTCCTTGTCTCTAAGTAAGTTACCTAAAGCCCTATGTTACCTCTAACTCCAGTAGAACTAGGAGGAGTACTTTTCCAGTCAAGCCTTGTTCAAAGTTTTAGACCAATACTCTAAAGGTACGTTGACCTTTCTTGGATTAATTCCAAGTAATTCCTTGCCTACTAGGGCCAGATCTGTTGCCTTCCCTCATTTCACATCAGCTATGTACAAATTCACATTAGCAGTAAGCACTAGCTTGAACTCTGGCACTTGTCATAGCTGSAGGAGTCTGAGCAACTTCATGACCTTACCACTGGCCTAAGCTCCTGAGGACCTTGAGGTCCTCAGGCCAAGTCCACTCTAGATAACTGGTCTAGCAGYGTCTCCTTAAAAATCTTTACATGCAATACAGCAAAAGGCTATGACATCCTTCTTGACACTAGAGATCTGGTTTTCCTCACCGAAACAAGCCACATGGGTGGAGGTCATACAGGTCTGTTCTTCAACTCACAGGGCTGTCCTAGCCTTTGTGTTCTGCTGCAAGCAACTTTGGAAAGCACCCGTTTCAAACGCAACAGTATTTTATCACTTCATAAGTAAGGTTAAACTGGAGCTGACACCAGAAGATGGCAGATGCCCTACTGTACTGCAGCAATGCACACCCCACTACACCTTGCCACTAGGCTTTGTCTTATGAAATGAGTTTAATGCCCCAATAAGGGCAAGGAGTCAAGTGTGATAGGCTCACAGTTTTATTTTTGAATGTTCGAACATTATGTTTTGAAAGCGGGTGAAGGAAAAGAGTTAGTTCATGACAGCAAAATGCTGCTCTTTTGCAAAAAGGAAATTTGTTAAGGTAACATGTTTTTGAAAAAATTAATTCTCAGCAAACAGCAATGCAGAAAAGAAGCAGAAGAATTACATCACTACAGTGCAAAATCCTGCATCACCTATCAAAATAAGACAGATCCAGGTTCATTCATGTATAATTTTTTGTTTGTTTTAGACACAACAAAAACACACAACAGTTACAGTAGAAGATGGTATTTTGTTCTTCATGAATTGAGTATAACAGAAGTCCTCTGCTTCACCCAGCTAAATGGATTTCAGATTAGACTCTAGAATAAAATACAGAAACTTACCTTGCATTTCAACATGTTGGCCACTCTCTCTTGCATTGATTGTCCAGCCTTTGGCCTGACAAGTATATAAACTGCTTTTACATCAGGGCTGGAGCGCAGAAGCTTTTCCACCAGTACTTTGCCCATGAAACCTGTAGCTCCTGTGATAAGTACGGTCTTTCCATTGTAATAAGCTGAGACTGAAGACATGGTGTTTTCTTGTTCTGTCCTTCCTTTAACTTCCTGAAGGAGGTACCTGAGAAGATGCAGAAATAAAGCTTTAAAGGCTTTTGAGTCAAGACACAGATCAGTTATTTGGTATTTACAGTCTGAGATAACCTTTCCCAGTCAGCTATAGCAGCTCACATTAGGTTAATCAACGGCAACTTTAAAGATTACTTTTTAAAGCCTTTATTACGAAAATAAACGACAAAAATTAAAAAGCTTATCTGAGAAGCTTAAAAAAATCAAGCTCAGCCTTATCCTCCATATTATACCATAGCTGCACCCAGCAGTCACAGTTTAGAACATAGCCTGTGCTGTCCAAGACTCCTAGCAGTAGATGCTCACTGCAGTGTTGAACAGCATTTATCTCACACACTGCGAAGTGGCAGCCATGAAGATATGCAGTTATCCCTACAAGACAAAGTAGAAACAGATCTCCTCACAAACACTGCAGGTACAATTTAAAGTTTTCCACTTCAATTCCACTGTGCCAAGCAGTTCCTTTTCTTGTCAGCCATCACTTTGCAATGTGCTCAGCCTTTTCCTGTTGTTTTGGCTTGGAATAAATCCATGAAGAAAACTCCTCTTTATGGAAGATACAGTGCAATGACATTGCTCTGCAAGACTGCAACACCATGCTCCTGYCTGTCGGTCATCACCCATTCACCCATTATTGGATGTTAAGACCAAAATTCATCCCACTTAACTCTAAGGAGCATAGATGTCATATGCTTTCTCTGGAGATTTTAGGTTGTCTGAACTGCCCTTTGGAGATCCATTGACTATATAAGGGGACTGACATGACTAGGCTCCCATGTGAAGTGTCCTAGTTAAGTATTTTAATTAGGTACAATGGTTTCAGGCCTACATGTCCCCAGCCATCCTGATTCAAACTCTAAGTTGATTAAATGACAAACGTGGCTGGACTGAATCCTCCTAGAATAGCCCCTCTCTCTATTAGACTAACTGAAGGAAAAAAACCCTCCTGTCTTTGAAGTGCTGCAGATCATAGCATGCACAAACCACTTCCATCGCAAGGGAAAGGCTCACGTAAAACATAAATAAATGTTTTGAAAAAAGCCTCCTAACTTTGAAACAAAAAGAAACAAGAACAGTAGAACGCTATCAATCAAGTATTCGAGAACGAGGACAATGATCATCAGGTACCCCAGAAAAGCTTCTCTTCCTCCTGCAGAAGCTTCAAGGTCTCTGTTGGCCATTTCAAGTTTCTCAACATGACATGAGTCAACTGCATGTTAATAAAATGCAAATATACCGAAACAGAAATACAGCATTTGCTGCATTTTTGCAGTCTGTGAAGATTCCCTGTTCTCACTTACCCTCTTGCATTTCTGAAACCTAATAAACCATTCAAGGACAGTGAAGTAGCTTAACTCAGAGCAAAAACTGCAAGCCTTCATACAGAAACATCTTGTGTAATGAGTCCTTGGCTTGGACCAACACACATGAACAGCAGCAAAGAGTTTAAAGTACTGTAAGAACCTTAGCTACATGTGATGGTAGGTTAAATTCCCTTCACCTCATGGGACCACGAGAGGAATATAGCTTGYCCTACAGCCCATGCCTTCCTCAGGACAGAGTGAAGTATCTTACCCCAGAAAATTGACCACAAGCTACGTGAATCAAGAGAAGCACCACAGATCAACCCTTACAAGGTGTACCGTGTTCATTGCAACACTCAGGAATGTGCTTAGCTGGACTGCGAYCCCCAAGGCGTTACCACTCACAACGGTAAAAAGCGATCCACAGTCTGTGTTAATGTTAATTATCTGGGTCTACAGCTGATGCATCTACCCAGACCTGACGTTGCATTCCTACCAATCTGCCAGTTTTCACAATCACTGTACTGGGAAATATTGAATGCATGTTTCTAACAGGCTATAGTCCAGACACATAAACTAGGGACCCAAACCCAACAAAATATTGTTCTGCTTTCCCAGTGCTGCCTGGGACTGCAGTACATAGGATCAAACACATGAAAATCCACGAATTTCTTTATCCATAATGAATCATCAGGTGTGCAATCCGATTTAGAAAGTGGGTCAAGCAGAAAAACTTCCGAAGGACACTATTTTACAAATTAATAGCTGTGGGTATTCTGGCTCAGTGAATTCAGGTATTAGCCTACTTTCAGATATGGCCTAGATCACAATTTAAATGAATGTAGCAGGCTCGACTAAGCCTATTAAAAACCTGTTCTTATCAAAGAGCTGGCCACTTGGGAAGTTAAACAAACAGGTTAAACTATTAGATAATTAACTCATTTATAATAAAATGTCACATCTCATTCAGGTTTGGAAAAACTGAGTGATACTGGAAGACAGGAACTTGGAGAACCTGGTGTGCAAGTCCAGAAGGAGATACTAGTTTAGCCAGATAAAGACGGAGGTGACAAAAGACAAGAAATTTGGTACGACACATGCCCTGCAAAGCAGAAAAAATTAATGAGAGAAGTCCTTACTCACTAGAGGCCATCCAAATTCTACTGAATATGAAGAAACAAAAAAATGAAATATAAGACCACTTCCAGTCACTGGACACTTGCTTTGAACTCATATTCAGAAGGTTGTATCTGCCTAGATATTCTGCTAGAAAAATGGTACATTTATCAAGTACTTTGCACCACAGACTGGGAGATTAACAGTGTTTAATAGGAATTACTCTCCTTCCCACACTTCAGTGGTACAGAACGTTTCCAACCTGCATCACTAAACATTAGTGCTTTGCATTAGAGTTGTAGACTACTGGAAAAATAACTGTTTTCAGAATGTGGACATCAATTTACTATGTTGTTTCATCTGGGTTCTCTGTTTGAGTGATCTAAATGGGGCTTCATTTGTTTTGGCCAGACGTTCCATACCTACTAGAATAGTTCAAAAAAAAAAAAAAAAAGAAAGAAAGAAAAAATCACACTACTTTAAAGTGTCCCTAAAATTAGTCATGTAGCCAGATTTCATGAAGTATTTCTGGCAAGGACTACACACACATAACTCACAGTTTTTCCCCATGTAGTTTGAGACCATTTTAAACATTTGTCTCAAAAAAGTCAGGAAAATAATTGCATGTCCCGTTCTGATGTGATGAAAATGGAAGCACCAAACATAACCACAGAAAAACTGAACTTCTAAGGCAATCTGCTGTTCCTCTTGATTATTGGCTTGACCCTATAGGGTTAAAAGAAAAGGTAAGAAAAACCACATCCTTTCTATTTTCTATAATAAAGCAGTCCAAGTCAGGCAGCATATAGTTCGCAGGGCCAGTTTCAGAGCCGGATCCGGTTGCTCAGGGCCTCATCCACAATAAAAAGGCATGAGGAATGAGATACTGGGATCAGTTGCTTATTATGGGATCAGATTTGTGTCTCCTTGCAGTACTTTTTCTTCCCTTGCCTAAGTTAGCTTTAGAATAAAACACAATAATCTTGCACCCATCTGATGTCATGCTAATTATCAGCAAAGAAAATCTGTTTCTTTGTTTAATGTGCACAAACAAATTGATGTTGTGAGATCATGACACAAAAGCCACAATGCTGCAATCTGCTGTGTGCAGACAGATCCCTGAATCTCCACTGTCCAAGCAAATTTCATGAGGCTTTCWCTAGGTTCCAAATTCAAAAACAGATTCCAGTTTATATTCAGGATATGCCCTTACAGAAATTGCTAAGATATTTTCCTTTCAACTTAGTCTGGGGATATTGACATTTTTACTTCTCAGAACCATCTTTGYTTTCTATATTTTTAAGAGTGTGAATTTATAACAGAATTTTTCTTCTCCGTTTTAATTGATTTTGCTTGGCCTTTGCAAAGAAAGCACTGAAGAAGTTATGGAGATTTTAAGGAACCRGAGCATTTCTAAGGTCAAAGGTTGTGATCCAAGTAATGCCTGACCCTTTGGATGTCTACTTCAAAATACAAAGAACTATATGCATTCCTTTTTGACTTTTTACACTCAGTCAAATGAAATAAAAATTGTTTCCTGCAGAAGCTTATACTTTGCTTTTCATTTTAAGGAATAAACAGTCAATATTGGGCATTAACTATTTCCCAGTAAGTTAAGCTGCAAGGGATTAAGCGTCTGGTAAGAGAAAACTATTCGAAGTCTGAACCATGGTCAGCAATTGCAGTGAGTTGACCTCTATTGCGATGAAGAAGGATAAAGACTATTTCAGAGCTTGAGGTTCCTGTCTCCTCCAAAACTGACTGGAGGTGAAAGCCACTGAATGGTGGAGAAAAGCCCACACAAGGGCTTCCTGACGCCCTGTTCAAGTGATTAATTACAGGCAACTCCGACGGTTTAGGCACGAATCAGAGCAGGAAAGTGACCTCTGATGCCATCTGAAGTCCTGAACACAGCATCTTTGCRGCGGTATACGCCTCACTGATGCTGACTCATCTCCAACCGTAGTGTGAAAAAAMCACCTTTTGGACAGCCAGCCAGGAATCACACTGAGCATCTCTGCAGACACAAGTACACAAGCTGCTTTAAGGGTAAAGCTGTTACTGATGCCTGTAACAGCCTCCTCTGGATCGGTCATAAAGGATGASCTACAGCGCTGCGTTACAAACAAAGCCACGGTCGTGTGCCAGGGGCATATGCCAAAGGACAAGCAAAGGGAGAGGTGGGAATCCTACCAACCTAATACCTTCCTCCTGCAAAAGAAAACCCTCATATCCCCAACAGAAGAGTAAAGCAGAGCTTTCCCCCACCAAGAGCTGATACAATTGCACTGTTATTTAATAAAACAACGAATACGCTGTCCTCATCTTCCACACACTTCAACGATACCAAATCTGCATTCAGCTGACGATGGTGTAATGCCAAGAGTTAGACTGCTATCAAAGCCATAGCAATGGGAAGGGAAATGTATATCTGAACCTCATTCACTGCCGCTGCTGCCCAGAGCAGGTCTGTGGCTGCAGGGTGTTAACAGGAGATGGCAAAATGGAGCACGAGCAATGAAGGATGGGTACACTGCAGCCAGTTAATATTTCACTGTGATTTGGACCACTGCTAAGATTTCCATGCCCTACTCAACTAGGTCAGCAGACATTTCAGAAGCTTATCTGTTGAGACATTTGCCTTTTCAACTCAACAGCACAAAATGAAAAAAAAAAAAAAAAAAGAGAAAAAAAAAAAGAGATTTACTTGTGTGCAAGAGCAAAGGACTGCATGCCTGTAAATATATATCTAGATTCACAAACGGCCTCTCTGGCATCTCCTTCTACCTAGTCTGGTTTTGATGAGTTTTCTCATATCTGGTGTGTTTTCACAACTTTATGCAGGGATGTAATTTCTGTAAACAAGAGGGTCAGACTGCTCAGATRAGCCTTTTAGACATCATATGAAATGTAATGAAGCAGCTTCAACTAAAATGACAATAAATGKCAAATAACTTTTTTTAAAACAAAAATACAGGCAGCAAGAGTCCTTTAAGACAAAATRATTTTTGGCCACTTTCTAAAAATAAATTTTTAATCTTGGGTACAAATATCTAATCATACACAAGACAGTTTTCTTTAATCAGGATTCTGGAGAAGTCATAATTAACCTGGGACATGCAGAGAAAGAAAAATTCCTCTGTCACTTCAGAGAACTYGTACAGCTGAGGTCAGAAGAAGCAATATAAAGTGGTCACAGACTATTTCAATCTCATCAGTTTGCTTCCTCAATCTATTAATTATTTTATGAGTTTAAAATGGACTGAACACTGGGGATGCCTGAACAATGTATATTCATAGAATTCTTTTTTTTTTTTTTTTTTTGCCTCAGGATGTGTGACAGAGACTCCACCAACTATGCACATAATTGCTATATATAAAAGCAATTCTTTCTAGTATATATTCTTTGCCTGAAAGCATTTGTGTATAATTTCTTGTTAGTTAATCATCAGCAAGTAAATAATCCCATGATTATGACTGTAGCACTTAGGAACAATCTGATCTTTTCACTTTGGTGGCCAGTAGAGGTGGATACTTGAATAACGAGCAGTTTTCCTCCAATGCTAATGCATATACAACAATTGTATGGTTTGAAGCAAATCAGTATAATCCAAGGAGAGCATGTGCATGGATGAAGAAGCAGGAATAGTGTTAAAAGTTCAACAACTGCACACCACCTCCTATGGAGCAAAGTCCAGTCTGAAACAAAGCAACTTTCCAACCCTCTGATTCCTTCAGTAACAGGATGCTCCGTTCCATGCTTAAGGAATAAAAATTAAAAAGACAAAGGAAAATGCAATAAGCATCTACATGTTTCATTTATGTGCTTGCACTAGAAACATGGGATATAACAGCATCCATCAGTTCACAGTGAAGTCTCAGGCAGGTGCATCACTTGTGCATGCTCTGTCATTTGAGATGCTTTATATGGATGTCAAGGTTTTGCTGAGCACCAGGCTCCGCTTCAGAGATTTCACAGATTATTTTTAGCCCCAGGACATCTGGAAGTAATAGAGCATGCTGTGGATCTTAGAGTCACAGAGCAGAGTCCCCCACCATGCACTAGCAATAGCTGAAGTAGYGACTTGCTTTTCATCATAGTGACTTAACTCCTGGCTTCTCGGTAACACCGGGAGGAAGCTACGTCACGCAGCTCCGTTGATTTGATTCACTGGGCCAAACTCACAAAAAGGGTAGTTYCACTGCAATGACCAACGTTTTGGCTGGGATTAAATGAATTAGTTGGTGATTAAACTAATTAGATGAATTAGTTTAGATTTGAGCCTTTATATTTAAAATATTTTYGGCATTTTCAGTAATAAATAACAGTGACTCAGAATGGAAAAGGGCTGTAGTTTGACAACAGCGCTGCTACCACCGACAAGCAGATAGTACCAACAATGATGCACTGAAGTTACRTAATATATTTTCAAAGGTCTTTAGGCACATCAAGATTTGTGTAGTACATGATGTTTGGGAAGAGGTAGGACAGGTATCACTGATGGCAGAAAATGTAGCAAAGAAGATGTTAAAATGGCTGATGTAGGGACAAATTAAAAGATCCTYATGGTTTGCTAAACTTCCATAGTTATTTAATAGCACTAACAAGAATAACAAACTGGCAAAGATAAACCTTCCCTCACTTAGCTACAGAATTAAAAGGAAGGTCATAATCCATCCTTTGTACAGGCACTACAGATGCTAATACAGCTCAAAGAAAAAAAATCCTGTGATTCAAAGATGGGCACATTTACAGCCAGACCGAACTCCTGATGATAATCCTCTTTATAAAGAGATTTTGCTCCAAGCAATTTACACCAAATATAAACGTTGTTGCTAGCAGCCTGAAGGTTAAATCACTTTTCTCCAGCTAACATATTTCAAATTATTTTTTGTTTGCCAACAGTACCGACTCAATTCCACAACAGCATACCCAAGTAGCGACAAGCAAGGAGAAACTCTCACTGCTCCCGGAAACCTTTCATGACTTGAAAAATGACACCAATTTTGCAATCCATTTCAATTTATAACAGTTAAATCTACAGAGACAGCACAGTGTGACAGCATAATTAAGCACTAGAGACAAGGAGCAGCGTGCACAGCCAGACCCTGCGAACTGCTGAACGTTACACGGCGCGCAGACAGTCGCTCTCGATCCTTTGGAGACCACTGGGAGCTGTGGCTTCTGGGCTAGAGATCTGCCCACAGAACAAGACCCAGATGTAGGGCAAAAGCTTGAATTTCAAGATTCGGTCATTGCTTAAGCGTTACCTGTACAGCTTCACAGATCGGCTGACTCTCCTCAGTAGTTCAAACTGTTCGACCGCACCGCCGTTAAGAATTAGAGGAGAACGAATGAAGCATAAGGGCCACGGATGTAACGAAACCCAGGAGCAGCCTCTTGATTTTTCAGTGAAACCTGTTAGTCTCCCTCAGTCTCACTATGCTCTCTAAAACTGATGAARACAACCCTATAAGCATTTTAGAGCKAAGAGGGGGCAAYTGCGCTAAGGACATACCTACATATGTGATACGGGATTTTAAAGAACAAATATTTCTCTGCATCTTGAATATATTCTGCCTTACCCCTGTTCAGTTAGCCTACTGGTCAGAACAGCAGCTCCCAGAGACATCAAAGGAGCAGCTCCTGCAGGCTCCTTTCTCTACCACACAGACCAGTATCTGTACCCACTCTCCCTTTTTTTTTAGCAGCGCTCACTTAGAGCTAGTTGTTGCAAAGCCATTGAGCAGGTTACAAGATCAAAGCTTCGGTGCTGTTCATAGATCAGGACTAGAAGAGAGTTTTTGCTCTGCCTCAGCATAATTAAATGCAGACATCCTACATCAGAGCATTTCTGCAGGCAATCCTTACCCTTCYCTTTCCACCGGCTCACTCTTCACAGCCATTATCACCTTTAGCTGTGACTGGGATCTCTATAACCAGCAGTACTCTCCCAAACCCCTAAATCAAACCCCTTGCCGTACCTGTTGCACACCAATCACACTGCACCTTAGCATTGCAAATCTCTTGGTGATTAAGTCAAAGGTCTATGAATCTCTCTGTGGTATCACAGTGGTCTGGCACATTTATTTTCTTTTAGAGATCTCAGCTGATAACTTTGTATTAGCATCCAGCATATCTTAGCATAGTATTCAAAGATTTTCTGTCCTTTTCCACCACTTGTTCTTGTTCCTCGTCAAAAATAGCGGCACTATCATTTACGGCATTTGTGGGAAGAGTTGGATTTGGAGATGCCAAGTTGGGCGGGAGTGTTGATCTGCTTGAGGGTAGAAAGTCTCCACAGAGGGATCTGGACAGGCTGGATCGATGGGCTGAGGTCAATTGTACGAGGTTCAACAAGGCCAGGTGCCGGGTCCTGCATTTGGGTCACAACAACCCCAGGCAACGCTCCAGGCTTGGGGAAGAGTGGCTGGAAAGCTGCCCGGCGGAAAAGGACCTGGGGGTGCTGGTCGACGGCCGGCTGACCATGAGCCGGCAGTGTGCCCAGGTGGCCAAGAAGGCCAACGGCATCCTGGCCTGTGTCAGGAATAGTGTGGCCAGCAGGAGCAGGGAGGTGATCGTGCCCCTGTACTCGGCACTGGTGAGGCTGCACCTCGAATACTGTGTTCAGTTTTGGGCCCCTCACTACAAGGACATTGAGGTGCTGGAGCGTGTCCAGAGAAGGGCGACGAGGCTGGTGAAGGGTCTAGAGAACAGGTCTGATGAGGAGCGGCTGAGGGAGCTGGGGTTGTTTAGCCTGGAGAAGAGGAGGCTGAGGGGAGACCTTATCGCTCTCTACAACTACCTGAAAGGAGGCTGTAGMGAGGYGGGTGTTGGTMTCTTYTCCCAAGTAACAAGYGATAGGACRAGAGGAAATGGCCTCAGGTTGTGCCRGGGGAGGTTTAGATYGGCTKTTAGGAAAAATTTCTTTATTAAAATTGTTGTCAAGCATTGGAACAGGCTGCCCARGGAGTGGTTGAGTCACCATCCCTGGAGKTATTTAAAAGACGTGTAAACATCGTACTTAGGGACRTGGTTTAGTGGCGGACTTGGCAGGGTTARGTTAACGGTTGGACTCGAWGATCTTAAAGGTCTTTTCCAACCCAATTGATTCTATGATTGATCCAGTTTAAGAATMCCTGCATACAATTTGAGGCTAACAGGAGGCTGAAGTGTTTTGGTGTTTTTTTTCAAGCCCCACTTTTGGAACAGTCCCACTAGCACAGCTGCTGTGAAGGCCAKCAGCAGCAGGACTGCTACCTACCCGCCGATTTCCACATTCCAGCACTCACGGAAAACCATCCCTTTGTGGCCCCAAAATAGACTGGGAAACTAAAACCCAAAGTATTTAAAAAAACTGCCTGCATTTCTGTAACAAATGAAAAAAAAAGTAGTGATTGATAGTAGCAATGCAAATATCCATGTGATTACAGCAACCACGTTCTTCACAAAGGCACTGTCATGACATAAAGAAGAATGGTCTTCATTCAARATTTTGAGTCAGCAGCAATATTGATCCAATTAGAGCATTATCTACTAAGTAAATCTATGTCATGTAATGATGGAGAGACTACCTTCTTGGGGGATTCCTCCTTTACCCCTAATTCTCCCTCTTCTACTGTCACTCCATCCAGCTCTCTTGAAAGTTAAATACATRATCACAATGCTTAAAAGTCTTAATGAAGTCAAATGAAACTGCRTTTAAATGTTTTCATAACAAAACCTAAAAAAAAATGCAGAAAACAACAAAAACAGGAACAGTACAATGTACCAAGAACATGGTCAAATYGATGACCCTCAAAAGACTATGTTTTTAAAAAATGAACACTTGTCTAAGCCATGCTACCTTCCTATTGTTACAACTTTTTTTACAGTTATGTCCAATACAAGCTGCAAATAAAAAGATGAGTAGCTTTGTACTGCGGTGCAGATTTATCAGAATACATACATATTTTTGTTTGTTAAGCTCCAAAACAAATGTAAAATATTTAATAAATGACTGAATGACACTAGCTGAAAAAAAAAAAAAAAAGAAAAAAGCTGTAGGGATTCAAACGTACACATGTTTACTCTCCCCAGTTTCTGATGACCTCAGAGTCCCCCATTTTGTCTGGATTTTCCAAAGCATATAGGCTTCTACTGAAGAATACTCTTCTTTAGTAATGTGTATGCATGTACTTGCGTTTGTACATGCACAGAAAACCATTTTTAGGTTGTAGACGCAACAATCTGTTAACCGTGTTTCTCCWTGAGTCGCAACCATTTTTGGGTCATCAAGACCACAACTATCTTTTACATGCTAGTGGCTATAGAATACCTCTTATTGTAAACTTTTACAAGCTGTAACAGAACAAATATTCCTTTTCCCCCATCCCCCCCATAATGTCCAAATTTGCTAATACCTCCCCTATAAGACAGAAGAAACTAATCAGCTGAGAAGCTCTTGACATGTTGTCAGTGAAACCTCTTGATGAGCTTAGATAATATAGTAGCATGTTGTAAGCTGCTTAACAGAAAAATGCAGTGACTATACTAAGAAGTCTAGCAGTCCTGTGACAGCAAGCTAAAATGAAATTTCACACTTTAGATCTCAGATCTCACAGAGTGGAAAAAATTACCTGCTGTGTTCGGGCTCAGATTTAAGGTTAATTAAATAACTGTAATTATTTTTCTTTCCAACAGAAAGCTAAGCTCAGCAGTCTGAGCATTTTTATACTCAGGTGTTATTAAAAAGTGCAGCCTAGAACCTTACTCTTGCCTTGGATGGGGCTGAAAGACAAAAATGCTTGGAATATTTCCCACCAAGAGGAGTCTTCTTAGAAGGATGATCAGATGGACGTGAAAGCCTATACTATAAATTTCATAGCAAAGCATATATAAATATAGATACATGTTTTCAAAACCGAAGATTCAAGATACCATCGTCTTTTTTTTATATTGAAACCTAAAAGAGAGCATTATCAACTGAAATACCGCACTTTTGCCTGTACATCTTCTACCTCATCATTGCATCAAAACTCAGATAGGCTAAATACAAAGAAAAAGAATTTATTTTTTTCATTTCTCACACATTTCTCTATTGTTCTCGCTTAGAACATTTGATGGCACCTGGCAATCCATCAGACAACAGCAGCAGTCTCATTTGTTCTGTCCAGCTACTGAAATAGGACAGAAGCTATCCAGGCTTCTGCTATGCAAAATTCTCCTGTCAAGTGAAGTTCTCCACAGACAGAGCAGGATCAAGCCCTTCAGGAACAGGGAAGAAAAGTAGCCAAAGCTTATTTTGTTCCAGGAAGTCCCCAGGGAATTTTACRCTGCTTCGTGCACGCTGCTAGCTGGCTTATTCTGCAGCAAGCCAGAACACCAGCAGCAGTGACCAGCTCTCCAATAATTCCCTGCATCCCCTGTTTTATTGAAGACAATTCCGGCACTACCTGAATCTGAACCGCGATACACYGGCATATTTGCTGCCGGAGCCCTTGGCACTAAAATAACGACCTCACCCAGGCAGGGTAAGGCTGTGTACTAAGGCAGCCACAGCAGCAGAGCTGCAGCTGTTTCACAGKTCGGCAGGGTGCTGCCACGTCGTGACTCTCGCCGTGCAAATGTGATCGACTGACAAACATCTCATTCCCCCTCTGGAAACGCACAGGCACCACAGCGAGGAGAAACCAGCAAGGCGCTTCCTCCTACAAGGAGCCACGCGTGGAGCGTTGGGAGGTGGGCAACGGAGAYGCCAGTATGGGGCTTGCCTACTTCTGAAGGGAGGGTGAGGAAACGCAACAGCAAAAAAAAATTAGACTTTATATTATAATACAGAAAAAATATAAAGCATCCTCGTTCTTAAGACAGAAGTCAGCGAGACAGAAGGCATTTCAGAGAGACTCAGAGGTGCTTCTGCCTCCCGTTACACCTCACCTTTCTGGGCAGACTTTTCCCCGGCTTTGTCTGACTGTCCCTGGGGGGATGCAACTCCCGACCKCTTTAATCCTTGATCTAYTGCTTCTAGCAAGACAAGAGAAGCATGKAGTTACAAAGCACAGCTGATTGCTGCTGCGCTGCTCCCGAGGCTGTAGGACAGCTTGGGGCCAGGGGATGAAAGCCTCAGAGGCTACAAGTGCCCAGCGAGACTACTAGTTTTGCCTCTGCCCCTTCTGACAGCAAGTGTCATCCCAAGAGTTTGGGAGGTTTTTTACTTGGGATCAACAAACACAGCACATGGACAGCATGAGCAAGAAGGCCTCCTCCTCTGGAAACTCGAACAGGGAATACAGAAGAATCCCAGCTAAGCCAGAAGCTTCGCTAGCCATATGGAAACAAGCGGTGTCTATTAATAGGTAGCTCCCAGGTAGCTGCTAGGATTTTCAACAGAGTAAACAAGTGTTTGATCRAAGTGGAAAACTGAAGGAAATCTACTGAACGTGGGTAGACTGAGGGTGAACATATCTTGGATGCTAACTGCTAGCAACAGGAAGAGAAAGATGAGACTACAAAATGTAGCTTCTCTTTAAAAAAAAAAAAAAAAAAAGAAAAAGCAAGCGAGCAGCAAAGAGAAGAGTTTGTAGGACTCTGTGTGATTAGTATCTGAGCCAGTCTGTTTATGGGGGACTTCCCATTCAGCTTCTACCAGGAGGCCTACATCTCACAATGAACCCAGTGTGCAAACCCAAGAGACCTTCTCACCACGCTATGCTCAGAACTACCCACAGCAGCTTAAAACTCACAGTAGTTCTGTGATCTCTAAATGCACCGAGCCAAATTACYCTTGGGTGATATCCTAGCAATCGTCAATGCTGATGACGTGGAAACTGAACTCTTCCAAAAAATAGGTTCCTTAAGACTAAGAAGAGACCAATAGGTGAAAGAAATGAAAAACAACTTACAAGGGTCTCCTCATGTGCCTTGGAAAATTTATACTTCTCATGGAATTTGCCAACTGCCACGCTGTGGCTAGCTGGCAATGGAGTCTGCTAACTTGGGTGCCGATCAAAACTTGCAGAGAAGGTGGGCTTTTGTCAAGCAGGAGCTAGTTCAGTAGGAAGTGGACTGAGAGCCTCTCATTTCTTGACATCTGACAAYGTAGTCACTGCCAGTCTCTAAGAGATCTTTGTATGCAACAAGCCAATATCATCATATTCTGAGATAAAGTTTAAAGGTGCAGTTCATAARAAGGTATCGACAAAACACAGAAATGGTGGTCTATTTGCTCTTATAAATATATTAAAACTTCCTTTTTCTACCCCCCATCAGCTCTTCCCTTACTTGAAACCCACCTATGAGCAAGCAGAACTCATTCTACTAACAGTGAGAACATTTTCACAAAATCTTTCATAATTCAACTGATTGCACTCTTGATACTAAAYACAACCTTTACTTAATTTCTGAGAGTTTAGTTACTCTTCAGCTGGTGGACGCTGTCCTTCAGTAATGAAACGAAAGGTCAAATACAATGCAAAGAATCCTGTTCTGGGTGGGGAAGGAAGAAAGCTTGTATTGACATTTTGAAATCTTGATTTATTTGATACTAATGTCAGCTAACAAATTGATAACTGCTTCGCAGGGAAATGAAGCGACTTGAACATTCTTCATTGCCTGATGCAGAAACAGTATTTTTAGTGCTTTATTAAGAAAAAATAAGATTAATTAGCAGAATACTTTTCTGGCCACATCCTGTGTATGTATTACAGTGTATTACTGTGCAGAATTATCTGGATCCTTTATGTTTTGCTACCTCCTGATCCTCGTCAGATGGCTTTAAGGATTTCCAAGTCTTCTAATTAGTACATCTCTCCCTCTTCTATCAGGATAAACAGACTGAGAAAACAGAAATAAAACTGAAAAGCAAATGTTAAGCGAGCCTGAGTATGCTGTTTTAAAATACAGAGGCAGATGCGATATTCTGAAACATATATACCTCCAGCAAAGACTACAGATTTGCTGCATCCCATTTGCTGCATCCCAAGCCCTTTGGGATGGGAACTATTCCAGTGCAATAGTACCAGTCAGAACAGGTCTCTGATCACAGCTGAGTCACCTAGAAGTTACCAGAGTGGAAATATTTTTTCTGGATTTGTATATGTAAATCAGTAATATAGCAAATACAGTCATAGCAAACACAGCACACCAATGTTTATCCCTCCCTCATGCTGTTAAAAATTCTTTCTTTCATTGTATTAGTGTATTTGCTTATACTCTGTTTTATGCACATTAACTAATGATCTCTGAAATACCCCAGAGGAACAAAGTAGATGTGTATTTTAGTATTCCCATGATTAGAAGCAAGGCAATTCACAGGGGTTGTTAATGAATTGGAGTTAATGATGCAGTGCCAAGCTGCCACTTTTTTGCTCTTTTTGTAAGTTGTGTTCGGTTCTTTGAAATTGTTTAGGCCATATTAGAACTGGGGTCAGAAGTAACTTCCATTTCACAAGCCAAAGAGCACAACAGCAAGAAAGACCATAAATGTTGTAAAATACATTGATTTTATCAAAATAGTTGTTTCAGTACTGCAATTTCATCAGTATCGTGCATATGTAAATAAAAAAAGTCTTTAGAARAATTTTTGGGTTTTTTTGTGGTATTTTTTKKTTTKKTTTTTGGTGAGKTTTGGTTTATTGTTTTGKTTTTTTTGTCATGCAGTTATTCCTCTCACTCAAGAGCACACAGACCAAACTGTGGATTCAGGAGGGAAATGATAATTACATGTGGAAGAAGTCAAAGTAGAAGATCAAAATAGTACCCTTCCAAATTAGATTTTCTCACAAACTGCAAGGAAAATACACTCCTTAAATCTCCTCACTCGGTTCCTGTGGAAGATAGGCAGCACAGTCTGCAGATTTCTCTCCCCAAAGTTCTCCAAGAAACACAAACATTTACTCTTCAGATAAAGGGAGAAGAGCAGGAAGAGGAAACTAKAGAGAATTCCCTGGAGTTACTGAAAGCTGCATTAAGGAACTTTGCTCAGCACATCAGCRGCTCTGAATAATGAGGCAGCAGAGAGCTTTGCAGCACTGGGAGCCTTTGAAACACACTTCTCCAGAAAGAAGAAACAATAAAATGTAAATAGAAAATGCCTCTTGGCTGGCACATACTGGCGCAGAGAAAATTCTTCCTCCCTTTCCACATACAGGGACTGATTTTTTTTCTTCTCTCCTTCTCCAATATTTAGACGACAAGCTGATGAGATATGACAAGGCACATTTATAGAAGTTCAGAAAAATCTAGCATTGAATAAAACATAAGTGCAGCATCAGAAAAGGATGATCAGGCCGTATTAATGTCATCTAATACATCCTCTGTGCACTGAAATGCAAGGAGGGAATGGAAAGAAGTAATTCAATGATGATTTGGTTCTAAACAYTCAAGAAAAGTTTGAGCTAAGTTTAAAGCACTTGAATAATCCTGTTGTAATCAGTGCCAGGTTCAAATTAGGGCACATGTGTTTCCCTGGGTCACAAATTACCTCCTCATCCTTAAGAAGCTCTGCATTCAAAATTTACATGCTTCTATACTGAATAAAGTTTTTTCATTACTGTTTTSTTTTCTTTCTTTTCAGTGACTGACTAGCAGATAAAATCTTACTTATCTGAAGTATATAAAGAAAAATATCCACAAATTTTGCAATGCTAGCTTCACTTCCTCCCCCCCCCAGTCTCATCCTACCACGATATGCCAACACATTCTGCCAACACAGATGCGGCTACTGAAGTTTCAGAAAGTTAGTAACAAAACATACATGAGATGGAACATCTCAAAATAGGTGAGAGTCAATTAATTACRTTAAGCCAGTATAAAACACTGCAGTAAATGCTGTGCTATTGTGCGCCAGTGATTTCAAGCTTAGGTACAAACACAGAGCGTTGGTGACTCCTGATTTTTTTTTTTTTTTTTTTAAGCCTTTTCCTCTCTTGTAGAGACAGGAAATGGTTATGTTCCAAGGTAAAGGTATTTAGCTGTGTTGTAACTACATAAGCATTCATGTTTGATCAAACACAACAATAGAAATAAAGGGCCATTGAGAACCCTTCTAAAAGGAAGGATTTATCCATATCATTTAAGAAAAAATAACTTATGACTCAATTCCTGTTTACATTTTTTTATTATATTTTCCAAGAAAGTATGCTCTTCTTGAGTTTTGTATGACCTCATGGTCTTGCAGACAAAGCTCACAGTCTGAAATTATAAATATCAAGCAAACATTACTAGTTCTGAAACAGAAACGCTACCAAGGTGCTTCGGCGCTTTTAGCTCCGTTGCACTAAGACACCCAAAGGAGGCTCATTCTATCTTACATCTCTCTATTTTGTGTATGTAAAATTTTGAGATTCAGAATAAGCTCAACCACCCTGTTAATTAATTTGTGCCAAGCAAAACACAAAAGATCCGCATCTTAAGTCGGATCTCTCAGGCCCCAGATTTTTGCAATGCACTGAAAGTCCCAGGTGGGTTCAGAGTCTGTCCTCAGCTCAGACCCCAGAGATGCGGCGAAAATAAACCTCAAGTGACTTCGTGTAACAACRTATGTGCAAGGCAGTCTACCTCTCAAAAATAAACTGTTGTCAGTCCCTGCTTCTCCAAACTGTAGCCAAAAGGTGCAATGTCCTCTTCAAGGTATCACCAATTGCATTATTGTCCCGATTTCTCAGACACAAATTATTCACCTCCAAGTCTTGCAACAACTGTTGGATATTCTCCGTCTCGGATTTTTTACCGCTAATCTTTGGTCCAGATAAGAGTCCTAGTAAGAAGGGTTGAAGTGAGTTACATGGAGATTGCCAGGCTGGAAATTCATTGCCAAAATACACAGCTTAACTGGGCGGGGACATAATATGTAGCGTGTATCCACATTAGTCTTGCCACAAGAAAGAAAAAAGTTGTATTATTAACAGCCAAAACACACACTGACCTTGCCAAGAAGTAGTCTTTGAGGCAGGACACTTCCTGCAATACAGAGATATTTACCAAAATGTGCACACAGAGTAAGACTCCCGCTCAATTACACCTTTTAGGGAAAAGAATAGCAGGGAATAAACATGCCTACAGGTAGTATCAACCATTTTTTCTCTCCAGTTTAATAGCATAAAAGTGGTACCGCTCTGCCATTTGTGAAAGCAAAGCAAAACAAAACAGGAGATGTGTTTCACCCTGCTCAAAATTTTATTTCTTGAAATTTCTGTAGCATAAAATCCTATTTTAGGAGAAACTTTTTTTCCCCCCTGGTAGTGCAAAACAGCCTGAAACTCAGCATATTTGGCTTCCTGATAATTTTTCCTGGCTGAGTACTCACAGTCTACAGAGGCTCTCTGTTATAATTTTTGCCATTTCCCTTTCTTGACCCCTTCCCAATAGATGACCAGAGAAAAAAGGTGGCAGTCAGAGAAACAGTTATGACCCAAGGATCCTCGGCTTATCAGAAGGGGGCTTGAAGACACAGAAAACAATGCACTGAGGCAACCTTAATTTGCACTGGAAGCCAACACAGGTTTTGGGAGATYTAATAGTTTCGCCACCACACCCATSCTCTTTGATCTTATACTGAGCACACGACAAGAAATCTGGATATTAACAACTGAATGGCAGAGATGTCCTGCAAGAGATGCAGTTCTAAATAACCAGAGAGGAAAGAAATCATGCCTGTGACTATAGAGTGAGTCTTTTGACAGAAGGAAGCTTAACCATAGATAYAGTAGGGACGTGGTAGGTGATTCGTGCTTGGAGAAAAAAATTAATTTAGATGATACTTACTTGCAAATTATGTGATCTAGTTGAAATCTTCTAATAACACAGAGGATAAAGAGGTTGCTGTCAAGACACACATTTCACATACAAGTTGAGGGGCTGAAGAATAAATGCAATATAGTGATTCTGTGTACCCAAAACTCAAACAGCATAAAGAGACCACTTCTAAAGAGACTGGATGATCCGTTTCTTACAAATAAAAGTCATTTTTTTTAGATTTTCAAGAACGTTAGAAAGCTTCAGCATTCAAATTCAGATTAGAAAGTCATAGTGTTTAGCAGGAGAGAGAGAACTTAAATCGAGTATTTCATAGAACAAGTAGATCGTCCTTAGAAACAGTGACAGAAAATGGAAACTAGTATCTACGATCTAAAAGACAAACGATGAACTGCAAGGGAAAGTAGAAGAAAGGCCCCTCTGCACTGCCAGGCTTCCAGCTGGCTGTGAGATGTCAGGTTAGCCCGGCGTCAAATGCTCCATAGAAGCTATTAGCGCCATTAATCACTATATAGCCATAGATGATRCCGACGCTCTGAGATCATCTCTACACTACAGGAACAATTTTTTTATAGCAGGTTGATCCTTCCAAATTTACAACACCTGAAGTTTAACTCCGAGGCAGAGCCTGGGCCAATTAATTTGCTAAATCTGAACAATCATAAGCCTTAATTGCAACATTCTTCATTTCTGACAGTACGACTGAAAGAATCAATGCACTGCATTTCACAGGGAAAAAACACCACTAATCCTCAACTGCTCTCTTTCATCAGTCTCTGGAGTTGCACTGTGGCTAAACACAGAGGTTTTGGCAGCAGCTTTAGGTTTTTTTTAGAAATTCTTCCCTTTAGCAACTCAGGCCATATTTTTCTTGCCCCTTCACTTGTGCAGGAAGAATTTTTGTGGGATCAAGTTGTGAGTCAAACAAATTCACTTGAGAAAGAGTTGTGTCAGCACCGCTGAGGGCATTGTGAGACAGTGGTGGGATGAGAGGCAGGGGCAGGAAAAAGCAAGAATTCTTTTGTCCTGTTTTGTTGCCAAGGCCTTCACACTGTGAAACTCTGGCCTCTCGGCAGGAACATTTAATCTACCTTT
Organism: Oceanodroma leucorhoa; assembly: GCA_030449065.1. Classification (NCBI taxonomy): domain Eukaryota; kingdom Metazoa; phylum Chordata; class Aves; order Procellariiformes; genus Oceanodroma; species Oceanodroma leucorhoa. Next base: position 2,246,365 of record JASVER010000076.1, read on the forward strand.
TTCAGGAAGTACTCCAATTTTAAAATTTAGCAATCGTAACAGTTACAAGCAACTTTCTCCAGGAGTTGCATGAAGTTTCACCTGAATAATTTCAGGCCATCTCCAACTCCTCGTGGGTGCTTTGCCAATACTCTGCTATTCCCCTTGAAAGCCCTTCTTTTCTTTCCCCTTATTTATKCTTCAGTGCAACCTGCAGTGTTGTCTTCTGAACTGGGAAGCTTATAATAGGAACAGATCCTCCATGGCCACCAAGCAAGAAGGAGTAAAACAAAACCCTGGTAGCCACCATCAGCCTTAATCCACCACTTCTATGAGCCAGTTCCCGYTGACGAGATGGTAATGAAGAAGTGAGGACCGGGGGATCACTTAAAAGGGAGAATCCCAGCCCRGCATGGAAGAAAAGGTCTAGCATCACTTACAGAGCAAAGATTTAGAACATGGCTTACCTGAAAGAATCAGCTCTTACAGAATTTTATCTGCATGYAGTTAGTTTAGTCAGGAAAGTCAGCCAAACTCTCTAGCAACACAGGAAACTACAGCACAGGACGGGGACCAGCTAATCCCTCCTTTCTGTTTGCTGGAAGGGAGGTACTGTAGGGTTTGCAGGAACCAGAGAAGCCATTAGTTATCAGGAAATAAAAGGGCTCTAGGATACACTGGACACACACAGCCATGGCGTRCTATAAAACACAGGAGAAGAACTGCAACAGCTACAGATAAGTTGACACAATAGCTAAGATGAGGGAACACGACCAGTTTTTTATTTGACAGCTCTTTCTAGAAGATATAGCCTGTTCTTCGCACAACAGACTTAGCATTTTYGTTAATTTGCAGTTGAACAGAAAGATGAGTCACTTAATCACAAAACAGCTTCATCATAACTCAGGTTTCAGCCTGTGAGAGCAAAACTGCTGTGCACACAACACAATCTATTAAGACAATYTAGCACTCCTTTCCTAATGCCTAGGAAAATGAGTCCCCTATTCCAGAGTTCATTATATCTTCATTTGCACTGAAATAGCCTAATACGATGCTTTCATGTTCTTCTCCACATAACAGAGCAAACAGGTTTCAGGCTGTAGTTCTTTTCTTCCTCATGCCCCATCCTAGAGCAAAACATGTCAGTCCAGCAAAAAAGCGGAAGAAACTCAGAATAAAAATAAAAATTACTTTCTCTCCCCACAGAGGATACGTGTATCTCAGCTGTATCCAACATATTTTCTTGAAAAGCTTGGTAAACTACAAGTGAAASTATGTATGTTTTACTCACACAACTTGCCCTCCTGCTTACAAAGGACAATATTGACACAGTCAAGACGCAGTAAAAGTGACAAGCTCTTTTTTATATAAGCACCTTAAACCACAATCCTAAGCAAACAGACTGAGTAGCTCCTAACCTCCTACTGAAACAACCCTCCCTTGACTCACAGGGGCCTGTGGGGAGAATGATGGGAGGAGAAGGGCATGAACCACCTCGAAAAGAARGGAGCTCAGTGACCTCCACCCCGGGTCTCCTGTTTGTGCCACCCACCGGCACGGGGACCCTCCCGGCTCGGAGGCCCAGGGAGGGCCCTGGTTCCCCCCGGGGCTCCTGGCAGCTGCCAGGTCCGCAGAGCAGAGCTGCGTATCGAGGGACCGGCTCTGACCCGTCTGCACTTCGGTATTCCCTACCCACCGTAACTTCCATTTCTCCTTGCAGGAGTCACTTTAGCCCACAGGCTAAAAAATAATCAAATACCAGTTTGATATCTTTGCAGCATGACACATGGAATGAGCTAATCGCTTYCTTTCCTGTTCCTGTGACTCCCAGAGCAGGTGTTTCACAGACTGCCAACGAAGAGAGAAATTTGCKCGAGCTACTACGGAGGCCTTTTCTCCCTCAAAATTACATAAAGACCATTCTGATTAAATACTATCCCACATGAATAAATATCCCTTTCACAGAAGTACTCRTTGCAGGATAACAGCTGATGGCTGTTGTACAGCCCATGGATGAAGTACACAGGCTGATCTGGAGATCTTCATGACACAGCTGAATTAAATCTGAACTTTATAAAGCGTTGCATAAGTGTCCTGCTTCTCTCTCTATAAAACCTGCTTTTCATCGCAATAAGCTTCAATAAAGTATCTATTTTACGCTCCTTTTTCTACCTAGACCACCACATGTGCCACAGTTTTCCTTTGAGAGCACTCACAGCTTCCTCAACTTGTTATACACAACATGCAAATATTCCACCATGTCACAACATACAATAACTTCACTGATGCTACATTTACATGGGAAAGCCAGTTTGGGAATTGATGGGTACTTTTCTCTCTCTTTTTTTTTTTTTAATTTTACAAACATCTTTCAGTCATTTTACTGAAATATTTAGATTATTTCCATAAAAAATGCTGACACAAATTGTTTCTCCTGGAGCCAAGGTCACTCAGAATCAACTGAGATCTGTCATTTTGTTAAATCTTGTCTCATTTTGACATTGATCTGCATCCACCTGTATTGCCACTATGCCAAATGACAGTCTTAGCTTAGGCAGCTCTTGCTCTCATTATCACTAGCAGCYGGACTTCTTGATGGACTGCATCTCCCAAGAGACACAAACTCACGCAGATCCGGGCGTACGCTGTGACCTCCACTCTGCTAGAGCTCTTCGGATGCAGAGCGGGAGGCATGTAAATGTGATTCACCAGGACAAAAGTGCTTGGCCGGTGACCCCAGCTCATAGTGATCAGTGAGGACATCTCTGAAYTGCCATTCCCAGGACTCATCAGAAGCAGTGGAGGAAGACATAATGTCAAATTGGTCTTTTAAAAAAACACCCACACCATCTTTTTGAAAACCAACATTTTTCATAACCCTCCATTCTAGCACAAAAATGAGATTTTTTTTATTCCTATCCAGCATAAAGATAAATGCTGAAGTTAGCAGAATTCCCTGAGGGAAGGAAATACCGAGTTTTAAATCAGCTCTAATTATTCCTCCTCCTCAYTTCAACGCAATCAGTACTTGCTATGTATTCTACTATTAAATTTTTCCTCATGTATCTTTCCCAGCCAAATCTTTTACTTAAGCTGTTCTTTAAAAACTCCCTCTGGTTTGCTGACTGTTATCAGAGATAGATGAGCATCRTGGCTCTCCCTCGTGGGAAAGCATCACAACGTCTTTGGTAAACAGATCAAACTACGTTAGGTCCATCTCCATTTCACTTTTTGTTCTCAGTAGCCTGGGCACTTCCCGAGCTGCATCCGCCTTTTTCTAATGTCTCCTCCCTCTCTCTCACCACCACGCCACAAAGCCGAACTTCAATTTATTATCCGCTGTCAACCCTTAACTTCTTTGGAGTGCCTGCGTAGGAAGTAAAATTGTTTTGGGTTGCTCATAAAATCCACTGCTCATTCTCTCAGAGCGGCGTCTCCTCTCCCATGGCAGATAATATACAAGTTACAGGGACTGGAGAATCTTAGGGCAGGAGATGTTCTGAGCACTGCACTCTCCTGGCATAGCACAATCACAGAAGTAAAATTAGCCAGAACTGCAAAGGCAGATTAAGCTAAAAGTCTTCACCTTGCAAGTTTAAAAAAAAAAAAAAAAAAAAGCTTCACAAGCCTTTTAAAACCACTTTAGGTTTCCTGCAACTTAAAGGTCAAATAAAATTCTCCATTTTGCAAGCTTCTTTAGATCAACTTCATACAGAAGTGCCTACATTTAATATACAATATTTTACACTGCTTATTTTTATACAACATATGAAAGTACACTTAACATAAGAGGTTTTCCTAATTACCTTTCTTTCTTGTCTCCCCATTTCCCCTCCTGCCTTCTCATTCCCTTTTGCTTATGCACTGTGGCAACTCACACATTATATTCCAGTATAATGGCAACCTTTCAAAAAAATCTTGTCTGGTCTGACGAGAATAACTCAGGTTATTTGCAAAAAATGCCAAACCCTAATGCATGGGATCTGAGAAACTGGGGTTCCATCACTTTATTCTTTTGTTTCTTGTTTAATTACTGAAGTCCTGATGACCTGACAGATATTTGGATACTAAACCATAACTTCAGTAGAGGAAATATTCTAAATTTCTGCTAAGTCTGTGTAGAAAAAATAAATTTACAGCCTTTAATCGCAAGTTCTGCCCTCAGACCCGTGCCTGTGTCTCATGGCAGAGTATGGGGAGCAAAGTATTACCCCTGGTAGAGGAAGATGGAGTGAGAGACCCAGGCACAGCAGATCTACTCAAGTCTGTGGGACTCAAGGGGATGCATCCAAGGGGGCTGAACGAGCTTGTCGGTGCCATCAGGAGAAAATACTCTAGTACTTTGGGAAGGTCATGTAGACTGAAAACAGACCTACGGACAGTAAAAGGCAAATGTCAAGACCATCTTCAGGATGGAGAAGAAGAAAGAAACTTCCAGACGTGGAAGATAATAATTATAGAAACGTAGAATAGTTTGATTACTATGATTATAACCACATCTCATATAATTTTTCCTTCGAAAGAGACAAGGAAGAAGAAAACAAACACATAAAAGGGGGAAGGGGAGCTGCAGATTAGTTTCTTTGCTGTGCTGGCATTCAGTTTAGCTTGCTGCAAATGGTAYGCTGACCTCTGGCAAATATCCCTGAGTGCAGGCCTTAGAAACAGTCTTCATTAACGCTTGTGAAGATGATGAAGAAAAAAAAATAAATCAAAACTCAATACAAATTATCCTGTAGTTCAGGCAAAAACAGCTTAGACACTGTAGACGGACACAAATGCAGCTAATTTTTCCAGAAAGAAATAAAAATACCTTCAAAATACCTTTCATGGAGTTATGCAACTTCTCTGTACATTTTTTCTTAGTGCACTAATCAAACACCTAGCTTCTTAGTACAACAAATCCTGGGTTTGGACAATAGATTACCATGGAGCCTAATAATTATTTTGGCCAGACAGGCTTTCCTGAGATGTCTCAGYCTGCTGCCTCAACCGGCTCCCCAGAAAACAATTGGTTTTCGTCAAGGGAACACTGCCTGCTTAATGACAGGCTTATGAAAACCCAAATGAAATATTTTTATCTTTCCAGGATCAGGAAAGCCTCCAAATAGCTACTGAATTACTAAAATCAGGGAGTGTCCGAGCAGGGAGATTGATTCAGAAAGAAAAAGGCTTTGCCTTCACTCTCTGGAAGCCACTGCCTGTGAGCTGGCTTGTTCTATTCCTTTCACCCTGGGAGCAGATTTTTACATCTTTCTGAAGTGCTGTTTTAYCACAATGATATCCCAAAATGTACTTTTACTAATCCAGTCATATTTCCATGCAGGTTTCTGTGGAAAGCTGGGATGAGCGRTGGCTCCTTTGCATGCACAGCCAGTACTCTTCCTTCTCCTGGCTGCTCGTCTCAATAGCTCTGCTTGCTCGCCAAGGTCAGTAATGGGGACAGCCCCCCCCCCCCCCTGTTTTTCAGGGGTTTCAGATAGATACTATATAAATAAAAGAAGAGGATCAATTAAAGATATTCTGATGTGTCAAAAAAACAAAAGCAAAAAGGTATTGGTCAGCGAGTTTTTTTCTGAGTAGTCCTGAGAAGTTTTTTAAGGGAAAATATTTTCCTGACCAGTAAAAGATAAATAAATAGATATTTTGTCTTTGCTTTGYGAAATATTTACTAGTTGTCTTGGTCATTCTCTGTCTTTCTACCAGCCATCACACTTCTGCTGCTCTGGGCTTCTCACTCCTTTTCTGCAGATCTCTCTCCTTCTCCCCTGAGTCCTTTTTCCCTTAGTTCTGTAATATGCCACTTTTAAAATTAATATAGAGAAAATGCTGCTTCCCTAGAGCATTCCCAGGGGCAGCTATATAGGAGTTTCAATGAAATGCTGCTTCCTGGGTCATCAGCCTGACCTGACTTTTTTTTTCTTTCATTTTTTCTTTTCTTCATCAAGTCAAACCAGAAAAGATGCAACATTAAAAAGCCCTGTRAAGTGGGAAACCTGCACGGCTGAAACTCAGAACTCTTGGATTCTCAGCAGAAGACGACTGCAGACAAATGTTACTATAATAAATTATGAAGGCTGAGTTTCCAGGTAGCCTGAATAGCTTTGGTAGACTTTAATTAAATTACTCTAAAATGATTGAAACACATCTTTGTTGTTAAGAAGTGCAACAGTATACACTGGAATGAGATTTACATAAAAACTATTTCATATCACTCCACAGCTTCAAATTTTCACCCTCTGACTTTCCCACAAATCCTGGGGAATATCATAGTCAAGGAATAAGGAAAGGTATGTCCATCTACTTCCAGAACTGTTAAAGGTGCAAGATAGCTGGCTGTATTTATTACAATATACACTGGAATAACTAATTCAACCTCATGATACGGGCTTTTACTTCAAGAATGGCCTCTGCTAGACTAGACCCTACAACAACTGAGCTCTAATTCTATTCATTGCACACTTTCTGGTTAACCTTACACAAAGCCAAATCCACAAAAGCTTGTGATTTTTACTAACTTCTCCCATATTTTGTTCTTTTCTAATCCAAGCAATACAAAGCAGTTTCCAGCTCATTGCATCATTGTAAGGTAGAGAAATAATGTTGTACTTAATTTAGATTTAGGCACTGGGAAATTAAGGGATCTTATCAAAGATGCACAGAAATAGTCCAGGAGACAGTTGGAAACCAAATGGGAGAAAATGGAACAGAAAAGATCTGCTACAGTGAATTTCATTCTTCTACAGGATCCCTTCAGTGCCTAGTAATTCAGGTTGGAATGAGAATGTACCTGGTTTTGGGTGCATTCCCTTTGACATACAAGGAACACTGTAAAGCAAGAAACTTGTGCAAAACATACGCAAAACAACTTAGTTGCTGCCCAACTATGAGTAAATCCTCATTCTCAGCTGCTCAGAGAAAATAGAGAAACTGAAAGCAGCTGCTGGAGTTGCTGAAGATGCTGAGAAATTGTTGGGTAAAATTCTGATGGCAATTAATAAAATCAGGCTGCATCCTGCATATGCAACAGAAGGATGCCGGGGAAAAAGTGCAGAAAGAACTCATACAAAATGGCAGTCAAAGTAAATGTGCTCCTCTACATCTTTATTCCCAAACTACAGCYGTAAATGGGGTCCACAGAAGACATCTGAGATGAGAAAAGATAAAAATTTCCAAAACTGTAGAATCAGCTCCATTRTGTCAGGTCATAAGTAGGATGGAAACGAGCCAAGATGCCCACCGGTCCCCACTTTACTTTYTGTTCTTATCACCATTCATCAGGTGCCATGTTACATTTAATATTGTAATTTAATAGTGACCCCCCACATATCTGAATTTAGGCAATGTTTTTTGTTATTATTTGTGATATTAATAAAGGAAGGAGCTTATTATTTCTTCCCATACACATCCCAAATGCCCACTGTATCCTTTTTTTTCCCTCTATATGATTGAAGGAGGCCACCTTTGGTCAAAAGGCCAAATGGGCTTTGATTCCCTTACAGTTTCTATAAGAGGATGGAACCTGCCCTATTAAGAAAAAYCTTAACATACATTTTCCAGTTATTGTAAATTCAGGCTTCTTGTTATCTGTTTACAGCCCAGAGAGAAGACAGTGAAAGGATCTGTGAATGTACAGCATAAGGAATGACACTGCAGAAAACAAAAATTTGTGGACAAAGACGGAGGGTAATATCCTACTGGGGGGACGTGGTGTGAAACTGGGAGCCTTTGGGTGTTCAAGAAACACGGTTTTAGGAAGGGATTCGAGAGTAAACTGGGGGAGGAACAAACCCGGAGTGAGAGGCGGAGGCCAGGGAAGCGTTCAGAAGGCAGACGGTTTAACACAGCAGCTGCGTACTCGGGGGAGCTGTGAGTAGGGGGGCAGAAGGCCACAGAGCGAGAGAAGGGGAAAAGAGGGGGTGACTGTGAGTGCAGCCAGAGGTTGCTGGGGACTCAATGGAGCTCAGCGGTTAAGGGAGGGTAAGTAAAGTCACTGACCTCTGAGGAGTCTTCAGAAGAAAAAAAAAAAAGGCATTTTTCTGTGCACTTGAAATACTGATTTTCTAATTGTACAAAGACCAGTCAAAGAGCCTGTCCTGCAAAGTTAATAAGCTCAAAAGGCATCATTAAGCATGCAGCTTCWTATCATTTTAGATCTCTTTGGAGGGAGGAAAATGAGAACAGGATGAGAACATGACTCATGACTTTCCAGTATTAGGTACAACAATTCTATAATTGTAGAGGCTGAGACTTGTGTACCCTAYTTCTTCTAACTCTGAAACTGAAACAGCCAAAATTGCCAATGCAGCTGGACAGGGTATGTACTGGTTTGTCCATTCTTTCCCCAAAGCCACACTCAAAGTTTGCAAAGATAGCAATAGAGATTGGCGTTCAGCTGCAACCTACACTGGGTAATTATAGTCTGGAACAGGATTTCCTCACTTGTCCTTCTGGTTAACACGCCACAGTCAGACAGCAGCACACACACTTAAAGCCAGCCATTTGAAATAACAGTATGTATGCAGCTCTTCCTCCCTCGGGAGGCTGTTGGTACTCCCAGATACTTGGTATACAAACAGAATTCATCAAACTTAACAGTGGCAAAAGCAAAATCTGTAGGTACTAAAAAATAACATCAAAGCAAAGTGACAGCAGGGTGATGTTCCCTTCAGATCACTTGCGGCCCCAAACCCGTTCGCAGGCTGCCCCTCTCTCCGGTGAGGAACGAGATGAATTTAGCCCAGCATCGGGAAGGGAAGCTGGCTCCACCGCGCAGCATTCAGCACTGGTATTACCTTAAGGCCGGGGAGGGGGAAGGGAGCATGGAAGGGTAAGGAGAGCAGGCCGCAAGGTGGGGAGATACATGACAGAAAGAAAATAGGGGCGATTCAACAGCATTCACCTGGAAACTCAAGAAAAGCCCGACATTTACCGCCCGCGAAGCTGCTCTGGAGGCGCTGATCCCAAACACCCGCGCGTGGCGTGTCCCCCACCCGGAGCTGAGCTCTGGGCAGGTCTAGGGACGCTCCCGGATCAATCGCTCCAACGAATCCAAGCCTAGGCTTACTGTTGTTGTAATTCAGAATTTTGAAATCCATATAGCTAGAAATAAGAATTTGTCGCCGGATAACCACATCTGGCAGAATCTGTGAAAAGCCTCAGACTGCTTTCACATGTGTAATGAAGGTAGGTCTGGAGAAACCAGCCTTTTTCTCTGTCAGCAAGTGTATGTTAAAAATACCGGTTTTAATCTTTTGGCAGTATTAACGTAACCTTTTTTCTTAATGGCCAGATTCACTTAAGGTTTTATAYGGGAACAGTTAAGTAGGGAGCTCTTCCAAAAATCTGATGCAATATAAATATTTAATCCTTAAGTATAAAACATCTGGACCTCACTCCACTATTCTCAAACCTAGAATCTACCATATAAGCTCATGGAAATGCAACAACAAGAGCTACGAAATTCTGTCCCCACTCCTAAGACRTGCAGGGAACTCCTCCACAGGCCAGGTGTTTAGCAAGCACATTCGCACACAGCAATACACACGGGAGGTTTTGAGTCCAGGACTCTCCGTGCGCATCAGCAAAGTTTGCACTCACGTACGGACATCCGTGGGATGCAGGAGATAAGATCTGCYGGTCAGAATTCACCGCAAACGTTCAGTCAGTGGCAGCACATTTAAGCCAGTGAGGTATCGCTTTTACTCCAGGTAAGGAGAGGACYGGTACTCTCAGAGATAGACAGCATRTGTCTGYTTTTRAAGAAATACCTCAAATGTTGGAAAGCTTAAAAAATTTACTTACTTCATAACGGTATAATATTTRCCATTTMATCTCAGCATGTATTCTCAACCTTTCCTTGAATTGCTCTATTCCAAATATCACTACAAAATAAAATACTCACTACCTCGTTAAAATAATCCTCTTGCTGTGCTTAGAAAGGGAAAGAAATAGGATAAAGGCCTGTCGCTTTTACTTATTTCATAACTGGGTGCTCATTATATTTCTCATTGATTAAATTAGAACAACAGTAAAAGTACTTTAAGAAGTTTTCCATCCTCAAAATTGTTGATTTCTCTGACATGAAAGTTAAAGTCGTTAAACACGGTGAGCTGGTCATTCTATCTGTTCAAAGGAGCTTTCCAAAATTTGTTTGTGCAAAGGAACATCTGTTCAGGCAAGGCAGCTTTCCAAATTTGCTCATTTGTCTGGCTGCCCTAACAGCTACATTGTCATCCATCACCTGCCACCAAAGCTGCAGATGACCAGGAAGCTCATGAGAGAAAAATCATCTTAACTTGCCCATGGACAATACTCAACTGTAACTGAAAATATTAGCAATGGTTTCTCTCCCAGTCCTTTCCTGAGATTAACAGATGGTGAAATCTGCAAAGACACAAAAACCCTGTCTCTGATGCAGTGGGTGGTGAAGGACTGCTCCTTTCAACAGAACCAAGGATTCACGCCGTATCTCCAATCCACGTGACATTTGTCACCACCACGAACTCCTCTTCAGTCTTTTGCAACAGCCTGAAAAAAGGTGTGGATTTGCCACAGTTGCGACAGTCACCTAATTGGGGTGCGATTTAAAATCTTTGTTGCCCAAGACGGTTCACACGGCACTGGAAGGTGCTACTTTCTTCTCTTCAGCGAGGCCCTCCTTGATCCACTGCGAAGTGGTACTAACCTCACTGCCAGCAGGAGCCCATTCTAGCTGAGGTCTGGTCTTCTGCTGGTGCACGTCTTTTGACTCTTCTTGTGCAGCGGACGCGCTCATTTTGCCAAGCACCAGCTGTTCCCTTCAGAAATCTGATGTCACCGAGAGCGGCTGAACTGCTGTGATTCTCTAYTCCCTACAGTGAGGTATGGCAAGTCCCGCGTAACTGTATGTGAGCATCCACCATGTTAACCGTTGGGTCACTGGCCAGTTTTTAAATCTTTCACGCAAATAGAAATGTGACCATATGATCTGTCCTCTTGCTGCTGGCAACCCTGCCTCCTCCTGTATCATACCTGTAACCTCCTTCCTTCCCAGCTGTTAGGCTTTTTTATCTGCCCCAACTCAAAACGCGGTGGGATGTGGAGCAGAAGCCGCAGGAAGCACCCAGGAGCCCTGGGTGACTGCAGAGCTGAGCCCACCAGGCAACAAGGAAAGCACAAAGCCCTCTAGCAGTGAACAAGGAATATTCTAAAATATTTCTAGAATATAGAAAGAAAGGAACGGAGAACCAGGATGAAAACTGACCTTGCTTCTTCAACTGAATCAGCAGACTGCAGACAGAGAGGAGGGGCATATTTGTTTTCGAAACAATAAAATACAACCAGCACATATCATTCCACATCTACCACGCTTAACAGCACTCTTCATGCAATGCTTTTCTGTTACACRCAAAAAACAGATCCTTTGTTTTTTTTAATAAAAAACCAAAACACCAGTGTAAGAAAACCACAAACCAACCCCAAAAGACAATCTCTTCTCCCCACAAAAGAAGAAAAATGCCTGAATGCTATCCCAGTATCGTCAGTATTCTAAAGACAGGATACGCTCACCAAAGCAAAGCAGCTGGCTTTCTGTAGAGCCGTGTTTACCCAACCCTTTCATTTGTAGCACCAGAACCACCAGCCAAGATTACATCCTGCTGAAATGATCACRGAGCAGACCTTGCAGCAGACTGCAGCGATGCCCTGGCCTAGCTGTGACCAAGCTGCTTCCAGAACTGGGAGTGATAAAATCTGCTCCAGGCAGCGCTGCTCCTTGCTTAATTAAGGTTGCTCCTGTAACCCTGGTGCAGTGCCACCAGCTGACACTTCTGAACGTACCTTTGAAGATCTAAGCTCATAACGTGACATGGTGCTGCTGTGACACAGAGAAAGTACCGGTCTGATGAGTGCTCTTCGCACGGCCCTCCATCGTGCAGCACAGACATACCCTTAACTAACATAACCTCTTAGCTGTCTTTTTTTTTTTTCTCTCCCATCTTGATGTAACAGCGACCTCCTCACCCAAGGGACAGAGCATCTCAGCCAGCAAGTGCCACAAAAGTAACAGACCTGGAGCAAACCGATCCTCCTGAAGTCAAGCAGAGCAATGGATCTGGATGCGTGCACAGTCATTTTGGATATGTGTGAAAAATAACATGGCYGGAAAACAAGCAGATGTGATTTGAGAAAGAGAACATAAATGTGAATATGGGCAACTTTTAGGGCTTAGAGCTGAGGGCAGCACCTTACTGTTTTGACTATTTTACACCAGGGAGATGGGTCTTTGCAACAGGGAGACAATTTCTCTTCCTGAGCAGGAAGGCCCTTTATTTTTTAATTCTTATTTTAGTCAAACCATACTTTGACTAGATGAAACTATGTTACCCTATGAAGGTATCAAAACCAACTCCATGCCTCTGCCATTTCCTGGGCCTACCTGTTGACTGTCAGCACGCCCTATTTACCAGCAACACCAAAAAGCAAAGTTTCATAAAGACAGTTAAAAAAACCCAACACACACACACACACACAAAAAAGAACTCAAATCTTGTCAGATTCTGCCAGGAGTTTGCCAAGCAAATTGGGGTGGGAGGGGTGGTGGTGTTTCCTCCTCTTTGCATTGCCAGGATAGATTTTGTCAGCAATTCAAAGGAAGTTTAAATAATGAAACTTCTTTTTGCTTAGTCACCGTTTTATTTGAATCTGGTAAATGTTCTGATGGGCAAACGTSTGTAACTACATGGGTAAATTTTGCCCACTAAGAAGTCTTTCCACGTGGGTACCAGTGTCTGCAATGGCAATGGGATGGGAATGAAAGATTCTCACAAGGAAAACAAATGCAGCTCAGTTARGAGAAATGCAGCTAGGAGAAAGATGCAAATAAATAACATTAATAATAGGAGGGATTTTCAAAAAGCACAGTTTTACTCAGTGTTCCTGGTATTTAGAGGATGTTGGAAAACCTGCCCATTACCTTCTTTAAAGTTTATGATATTTTTAGATTAAACTGTTAGAATTTTGGCGATTTTGTCATAAGAAAATGAAAGCTAGAAGTTTTGTTTCATTTCTGGAATACATATTTAGGGGGAGTTTTCCCATCCTAAAGGCTGCATTCCAGTTAGCAGCAGTGTGAGTGGTGTCAGTGCATTAAGCCTAAGAAAATGTCTATTTACAGTCATATCAAGGGCATGGTGATAGAGATGTTAAAGCTTGTCACTACAGGTCAGCTCTCACACTGAGGGCTCTCCCCAGCTTGATTCACCTGGAAACAGGTATCTCAATTATTGAGTCAAACCAAGATGGATATGATCTGATTTTGGCTACAGAAATTAAAGTGCTTTAACCATTGCAAACTAATACTTTACCAAAATTGACCTAGGACCTTTTTCCTAGATTGGTCCATACAGAACTTTAACAGACTGCTCTCAGGAACYAGTGCCCTTCTGAAAATATAGCAGGAGGGATCCCACGCAAAAGGGAGGGGGAGATAAAGATATAATGAAGTTTTGCAAGACAAAGGGTGTAGGAGCAGGAAGGCAGCGGTGATGCACTCTGYAATGAAATATCATTCAGGTGCAGGGAATGAGCCATACGGTCTGATTCTCAGCTGGCAGACAAACGTGYTTCCATCCCTAAGGGTCAGGACTATACTTCAAAAACAGCTGGCTGGCTATAYAGGAAGTTTTCCTAAGGTAAGGAGAATTTTCCCAGGGCTGACTGAAGGACAGAATTGGTGKGATGAATTAGGTCTACAGGCGTGATTTAATGCAAAACCTGGATGATGCATTTACTAGGGCAGCTATGGCATTGTCCTGGTGTGGAAGGCAGACAGACCTGTGATGCTCCCACAAGACTACGTATCTGCTCCTCAAGCAGAAACTGAGAAGCAAACCAGAGTAGATTATGGAGTAGATTTCAGAGAATCACAATTTCACTTGCAAAGCCAAGACAGACAAGCATCTAAAYTGTCACTGCAATCTTTGTAAAGTAAGCAGACACTCTCAAAAAATCTTAATTATGTGCTGTAAGTTAAGTACTCCAGAGTGATGAAAAGAAGCTCAACGGCTAGGGAGATGGAAGACCTTACTAAGCAGATGATCCTAAAATGTTGCGTTGGAACAGGCCCCCGTTGAACTACTAGGGACAGGCGGATATGGCAGATGAAGGGCTGCAAAATGGAGCTACATCCATAGCCTTCAGCCTTTACGCCCCTGATTTAGCCCCCTGATGTGCTCATCAGTGCATACTTTTATTGTGTGAAACAGGCTGCTCATGCAGTGTTGTTTCCTTATGGTATATTAACTAAGTGTCAGACATGGTATGTTGGAGAGAGCACAATATACAGCATCATTGGTACTAAGCTCAAGCATCTTAAATGTAAGAGTAATCTGATGCATCCACTGACTTTTACCCATATTTTGTTATGGAAGTTTATTAGGAAGTGCTATCAGAGGCAAGCAAAAACTTCTGACTGAATGTTTCTTGGTGAAAAATAAAGATCTTGGTGATGTTAATGTTTTTAGAGTTATGTCCTTTTGGTGTCATTTTCATATAATTTTTGGGGGGGGGAGGGGGGAGATAAAAAAGCCCCGCAAACCCTAAATATTTTAGTTCAAAATTTTAAAAATGAAACAGCTTTGCTTTAACATTTRTCACTTYTKTTTATCACTTGGGGGGAGGTGGGGCAGCAACCTGAACAGTTTATTTTAACCAGAACATTTTCCTCCTCAAATTCATAGGCCAGTGATTTTTCCTCTCTGATTTTTCAGAGCTAGCACTGATCTGAACATTGATTAGCCTGAATTCTTTAGCTACAGCAGCAAATAGTCCTTATCCAACGACTGCACCTTTGCCTGTATAAACTGCCCAGAGATGAGCCATATTCTTTCATGCTTCAAAGAACTGTAGAAAAACACCCTGTCTAATGCTTGCTTAGGAAAGGAGAAGAACAAGAGGTCGTGTAGAAGCTCCCACCTGCACATACAGACATTACCAGGAGCAGAACGGGGAGTGCTGACCCAGAACGAGGGATGGAAACGTCTCCAGCTTGCACCACAGCCATCCGCACCTGAGTTACAAGGCGTTCCCTCCTCCTCCCCAGATGGGCGTGAAAATCAAAACATGGAAGACTGCTTGGGCTCTGGCTTCTCCCAGCTCATCTGCATAGGAATGCAGCCTCTTCGTTTATCGCGAGGCTTTTTTTATCTGCCAGTGCAAGTATCGTGGTGTAGCAAGGTGGAGGACATTTAATAGACGTGCTATAATAAGCTGCAATCTTTGAAAAATGCTATTAAGAGGACTCTCCCTTTCTGTATCGCCTGTGTTAATGAAACGTTCCTTTAGCCAACAGAAAATTTACAATCTGTATGCCATTGCTTCTGCTATTTTAGCTTCTTGAAATAATAGGCTTATATTATATATGTGCCTTCAATTCTAGTTTAAGATCRTGGAGACTCCAAAGATGCAAAAATTTTAATAAAGTAAAGCTCTGCTAATCTTAACTCCAGGGATATTATCCTTAAATATTATTAACACAGCATAAGTGCTGTCTACCTCCTATTGCACAGGTGGCTACAGGCTCTCTTCTGCTTCTCTACACCCAGCTGCATGCTTTCTTGGTCTGATATGAAAGCCGTGATGGCACAACTCACCTGAACCTTCTTTGCCTGTTACACCTTGTGCTCAGTTACCTGAAATCCAAAAATCTTTCCTTCTTAGCATTCCCGACTGTGCCGATCACCTCTGAAATGACAGATCTATGACGAGAACACTCACCACACACACASAGTTTTAGGATTCTCCAAGCCTTCACTGGTATTTACATGGTGACTAAATTACCACCAGTAGCACCCAACTTTGCTGGCATCATTTTTACACCCCCGCCCATCACCAAACCCCTCCAACAACATGTAACTGGTTACATTACATTATTTGTATGGGTATTGCTGAACAGACCAGGTGGTCTCCATGGGTAAAGACAGCCTTACTCATGCAGCAGGAGGATGCTCCCAGTATGGCATCCAACCAGAAGGACCTCTRCTGACCGTATGCAAACACCTCCCAAAAACAGGGAGGTGGGGAAGCCCAGTGCATTACCACCTGAGAGGCTCCAGGTGATCTTGGTCATGTTTGTCAGTCTTTAATAGCCAAGGCAGTAGTCTCAAGGCCTTCAGCAAAGAAATGGCAGTGATGGGAATCATRCCCGCTGGATGCAAAAAACGATGGAGAGAGTAGGTAGAGGAAAAACACAGAGGGACAGAAACTGAACCAGTTAAGTACAGAACATACAGCTTTCTCAGGTAACAATCAGAGAAAAGGAGGACGAGACTCATCTCCACTGGAACAAGATAAAGCATTACAGGTACCTAACCACACACACTAATTTTGGCTCGTACACTGCTGCCCACGGCTTAGCACACCAGAGGAAAAACTCATTTTTGGTGCATCTTTCACTGACAAGATTGCTGAAAGATGAAGTACCTGCTTCCAAGTGTTACATCCAACRTCTGGGAAGCATCTGCTGAGCCAAGTGGTTGGCTGGCTATAGACCATCAGAATACAGGTCTCCCAACACTGTGTTCCTCACTTGGAGTATAGGTCTTCACAAGCTAGATAGGGTATCAAGGGGAGTATCACCACAGGAGGCTGCAGGAAGAAGAAAATGCTGGAAGCAGGTTCCCCAGTTGCCTTGCTTCACCATGTCATCATGCCTGAAACACAGCTGGTGAAAACATACCAGGCCAGGTCGAACCCTTCACATTGCATGTGGAAACACAGAGCAAGGGAATGATTGTGGCACTGCYCTGAAAAGTATCAGCRAGGYACTATTTCAGAGCTCACACGCAGTGTATGAAACTTGCTTGGTCTGCACATCTTATAGTATTTGTTACACCCTCCAGTGTTTCACAAGTGCCCCAAATTATGTTCGGAACTTTGCCTTATCATGGGTGTGTGCTGCTG
This sequence comes from Oceanodroma leucorhoa, assembly GCA_030449065.1. Taxonomy (NCBI): domain Eukaryota; kingdom Metazoa; phylum Chordata; class Aves; order Procellariiformes; genus Oceanodroma; species Oceanodroma leucorhoa. Next base: position 2,263,285 of record JASVER010000076.1, read on the forward strand.
CACCCACAGAAAGCGGACAGACAGAAAGGCAATTTTTTCCCAAGCAGTCCCAAGATGGGTGGACTGAATCCACACATCAGTGTCTTCGTAACGTAGAGTTTATAGCACACAGCCCAATTATGATAGCCTGTCTTGCTGGAGTGCAAGGATGAACAGTTGCCTCCTGAGAGCTACATCTAGATGACTTTCTCCCTTCGTGGAGAAGCAGGATAGCAAACCACTGCATCATATGAGGATGATGGTTGCTGTTACAAGAGCTACCTTGAGGGTCTTGCCTCGAGGCACAGCTATTATCTTCATCGATGCTAGCGTGCCTCTGCACTGCAGCATGACCCCATGTCATGCACCTCACAAAAGGAAGCAGTGTGCCATGGAAAGATGCAAGCAACCAGTACAACAATATCAAAGCTGCAGATTAACATTTTGAGGCTGGTAAAATGGGTGTGATGATAGCGGTTGATAAAGGGATAGAGTGGTAAGACCATGCATAACRAACAGTGATGCGTATGGAAGGGCAGAGGATGACAAGATGAAGAGTTTATCACTTTGTTATTGCTGTTGTCTGACATCAGGAGGAAGAAAGGGTGGAAGAATATATTACTGATATTTGATACARGATGCACAGTCCCTCCCACTTTACACCCCCTGCAACCTTAATTCTTAATTACAGTCTTACTAGTAGATYGATCAGATGGGAAAGGAAGAAGAAAAATCAGCTGGCAGGCAGAGTTTTTATACAAACACATATCTACCAATATTTTAAAAAAGAAAACAATGGAAGGATATAACAGCTAAGCACACGCAGTGTTCGTCAACCATAAATACGCTTCTCCCCAAGGAAGACCCTTAACTTGTAGCCTATTCTTAGAGGAAAGAGAAAAAACTTACAACTCCAGCTTCGGTGCTAATAATATTTGCAGTGATTTAAGAAGCTTCCCTTCTAACAGTTTGGTATTCTATGTGCATTTGGGCTTCAGTACCTACCAAATGGAGATAAGTATGAATCAAGTGATTTAGGACTGTGATTTCTTTACAGACACATTTAGAGGAGTTAAACTATTCCTTCCAAGGGTGAAAAGGTGCAGTTCTCAGCCCAGCTAAGARTCCACACAAATCTAAAAACCAAGGAGATGACATTTCAGCTGGCAGAAAATTAAAACCTGTTTCTCTTCAGAGAAACAGTGTTCTTCATTCTCTKAATCTTTTTTTGCAAAGTTTATTTGCTTGGTGCAGAAAGCTGATGAAGAAAACCYATTTTTCCAACTCGCATTGCTAAATGGCGGCCATGGGCCCAGAACCCATCACTTAAGTCTACACCAACATAAACCAAGAAGACAGTTCTTGACCAGCAGAGCCCAATTGTTTAAAGCAGTAGCTGGAAGGATGTTTTGACAGTGAAAGTATGCATATCTGAAAGGAAATATATTCCAATTAGCTCTACTTAACACCTCATAGCAGGAACAATGATTTCTGCATGGCAGTTTTTGTAATTAATTGTGTGTACCTATTGGACACACCCAGTGTGACACAGTATCACATGAGCTTTTGTAACAGCTACCTGGGAAAAAAAAAATCATATCTGTAAATACCATGTATTTGTAAACTTTTGCTATCAGGGAAACATGTATAGAAATGGAAAACGTGTTTAATATCTGCTATTCAATAAAAAAAGGAGCCACAAGCCAGCAATCTACAATGCATAGGCTTCCACTTATTTTAGGACATTGGGGGGGGGGAGCAAAGGAAAATCTTTCTGTARATCTCATTTATGAAAAATATGGCATTACATAAAAAGCCAATCACAGCAGGATTCCTTCCATTTCTCAGATACCATTAAATGCTTCTACTCCTTGTACCTGGACAGGCAGAATTAGGAAGTCACAATAAGACTTATTTTTAAGAAAGATTTAAGACTTGTTAACAACTTCTAATTAAGCCTCCCACTCTTCTACGGTATTGCTATGAAACATCTTAAAACTCCAGCTGTCCCTGTCTGGCTGCTTTTTAGGTTTCATCTTTCACACAGGTACTCCAGCTACTATGGAAAGTAACTTCCTGAAGCTTAGCTCTCAAATTTAAAAAAAGCTATCACTCATTTTTCCTTCCAGCTGGTGGGCAGACATGATAGGTAAGAAACGAACAGTTTCAGTCACCATCTTCAGCAACTAGACTGGTTACGTGCACATCCTGCACATTMATGACGATAAAACTCTGGGTAGTAGCCTTTGATCTGCGAAGTCAGTGGCCCTGAGCAAGGAAAGGAGCAGCTGCTCAGTCTTCTCTGCTGGAAATCACTCTTTGTATACCGTACAATAAAGATGTTCTCAGCCYGACACTATCGAATTAGCAGGCAACAAACACTCTTTTTTCATGACATCTCTCTCCTGGTTTTCTGCCACTGATCCAGGTGCCCTAGACTGTGGCCAGAAACTACTCCTACGGGGGTCTATGAATGACTGCCAAAATCTAGAGGTAGAAAGAATATATAGAGATGTATATATTCTAATTTTCACAAATCAAAAAAGGTTCAGAAACACTGCTTATGCCAATTTGATCAATTTGCTGCTTAGGAAAGGAGTGGATTCACACTGTGTACGATACTAAGTGTTGAGATTGGAAGGCAGGGAGAGTAACATCAGGTACCAATCTGAAGATTTTATAGATATCTTCTGTCTTTTCCACACCATCCTAGCCTGGGGCAACACGAAACACAGAAAACAGCCAGTACACTGAGTAGAGAAGTCTGGGCACTTATTTGAACCTCCCACGTCTTTGCCCTTAGTTTTSATGTTTTAAAGCAAGATTGCTCTCATGAATCACTCCTACATGCTCTATCTAAACATAACCCCCCTTGAAGTTTTCATGCCAGCATTTATTAATAAATACAAATGAAAATATTCTAATTTTCCTATTTTGGTAGATGCACAGTTTAGAGAGAAACGTAAAATAAAACCAGAGTCCAAGATGAAACAAAAAAAAAACAAYGAACAGCTACCATTAAATATAAACACAGTTATCTTTTCAGGCTCTCTGAGAGAGAGGTCACAACAACCTTGATGTATTACCACCACTGAGACACAAGATGAAGTTCCCATGGTGTTCCTCTTAACAGAAGCAAACCGCGTGTGACGAGCCTGTCATGTTGGGATGCTGCATACACATTAAGAACTACTGCTTTTCACCAGAAAGGTAAAATACTATGTGTAGCAGAAGCTGAGGCAATTCTTACTGCATAATGCTTGGGGCCAAAAAAAGTAAGATATTCCTTCCCTTCTTTCTTTCTCCTTTCTATGGTGAAAATTCTTCAAAAGCCAGTAAAAGAAGGCGTTCTTGTTGATCATCTCTTATGCTCACCAGTACAAAAAAAAAATCCCTTAATACATAAAAAGATCTCAGGAAACACAGGACATAAAACAAATATGAAACATAGCCAAGTGAAAAAAAATTGCATACACCCTTCCTAGTTTGTTCACCTTTGACTTTTGTAGCAAGTACATTTCCATCCCTGACACCTGCTAGAGAGCAAAACATGTGGGAGGATAATGGGACAATTAAAGTTCTATCAGGATTTTAAACAAAGAGAGACAAAGCAGTATGCCCCAAATTGCATGATCACTGCTAAAGAACAGACAAAAGTAGTAAGTCAGCCTGAATACACAGTCAYGCTTGCACTGCGGTTAAGTGGTACATTTCTCCCTAATTCCAATAACCATTAATCCTAACAACGGTTCAACTGAACCAAAAACCTTTGGAGCTAAAAACAAAGGGCTAGCAGCCTGGAAGGGCTGTAAAAAAACCCCACCTTCTACCCTCTTACAGATGTTACACAAATCAGGAAAGAGGTGTTTAGCRTACATGCAGGTGCACGTATACATTGTACGGTCATGCGCTGTTCAGTGCTAGATTGCAGCATTACTATGCTCCTGTAGGTGGGTAGTCAGTAATTCCTAAGCAAAGACTTTTCTTCTCTAATTATTTGTAATTACTATTTTTATCGGGATTTGTATTCAAAAATGCTACTGTATATTCACAGCAGGATGTAGGGAACACCCAGCAGCTCTCAGCTGCGGTGCCCTTCCAGGAAGACGAACACGCGGCGCCAGGAGCAAAACAACCCCTGCAACCCTTTAAAATAAAATAAAGAAAAAAAAAAGAAAAAATGGACAACAATAACCAAAAAAACTTTAAAAATTATACCAAACACCTGCAATTTCAGTTTTTGACTCAGTCTACCCCTCCCAAGAAAAACCCACAAATACCTTAATAGGCAGGTCAAGGATCCTCAGCGAGGACCCTCAAGGCTCCCCGCTCCGTCACCCCAGGCGGGGGAACGCCTGCAGCCTCGAGGGCTGAGGCCAAAGCCTCCCCGCGACCTGCAGCTCCCGGGGCCCTTTCCCTTCCCCTTTTGTCCCTTTCCCTCTGGATGGCAAAGAGCCCAGCGCCCCGGGCCACGCGATGCCAGCACTGCCCACCCGGCGACAACGTTGAGGTGCTGCAGGTCCTTCGGAGGCAGGCAGAAAGTGCCGGAGCAGACAATTTGCAAAACTTGTTCTATTGCAATGTTGCCAACTAGATCTGATTATCAGATCTCCTTTTGCCATATATGTAAATGTATTGGCTTAGGTTGTAAAACACAGCACCTGCCTGCATAGTCAAATGTCAAAACAGTTTCAAAGGCACCATTTTGAATAACAGTGACTTTGAAGTTAAGGTAGTTGTTTTGATTCTCCCTGGCACTTATGGGAAGTGAGTCTTGGTCAAATGAAATGTATGACAAGAAATCATCTGATGTTTATAAATTCAGAAATTGTTTAGAGTTAAAAATCAGAAAGACAGCATGATAAACCAAGTTACTATTTTCTCTTCAAGCCAAACTGAAAACTGACCTTCCTAAGGAACTTTTCCTTCTGCACAGTTCCACTTAGAATTAATAAAATAAAAATTCCTAACTTTTCTATCTCTATTCAGAGCCCAACTTGTGAATGAATTTTTAAAAGTAGCTGAAAAAACTGTCCAGTTGTCTGAAAGGAAGCCTGCAAGAGATATGACTATGTTCCATAATGTTATTAGGTTTTAGCTGTTCTCATTAATCACAGAAATAATACAGTAGTGCTTAGCTTTAAACCCAGTTAGGAATTATGGAGAGGGTGCTGCCCTTTCAAACTTCCCAATGCACATTTACCAGGTCTTGTGGGCCTCTTACACTCTAGTGAAGTTTTAATTCTAAAAGATACAGACATATAGCTTAGTGGAAGTGGCATCTTCAGTCTTCCTCTGTTTTCTTATCTTCTCAAAAATAGCTTTGAGAGCTAAGCACGTGGATTTTGCAAAGCACTACACTCTCATCTTCAATTTACATCAGCTGTTCAGCTTTGAATAGCGGTTTGGTATTTGCCATGTCAGCAGAACTGCCCTCCAGGAGTTGCATCCCTAGCCAAACCTCAAAAGAAAGAATCACTTCTTGGCATAGGCAACTCCTCCAAGCGTGCTCTGCTTCCTGCCAACCACTTTCAGTCGAGCCTTAGGCTCCAGCACTCAGCGACAGAAGATGCTGCCAACAGGAGCACAACTGATGCTCTCAACCCTTCCAGTTCCTCTCCTGTCTTAGAGCTGTATCCAGAAATAGCTGCAAAGATCTGCAGTGACCTAGGAGCAGAGCAACTCATGCTCCAGTAGGATTTTTAGGGCTCTGATCAGCTGGAAGGCATCTTCTCGCAGTCCCTTGACTTTTGCCTTGGAGGGAAACGCTCAGTGGAAGCTGGTTGCTTTTAACACCCATTCCGCATCGTCATCTGTGGTACCCAAAGTTTCCTAACTCAACAAACACAGCGTGGAATTCCTCTCTGTTGTCCAGCATCTGTTTGACTCAGACGACACAGAAGCATGTTTTGCATGCATGTGTAAAAGATTGGGATAAAAGTGGTTTTGCTTTAATACACTGCTTGGCAAGGAAAAAAAAAAAAAAACAAAACAAAACCAAACCCAAAGCAAACCACATCCGAAACTAGGCTTAACTGTAAATTAGCAGGGACAGTTGAGTGGCAATTAGTGCTGCCACAATTCAAGATGGGAGAGTCAACGGCCCACCAGAGACTCACCCAAGATACATAATTTTGTAATTAATGAAACAGTTTTCTGAATCTTAGGGTACAGTGTGTATCACTCTTCCTGGAGTGAAACACAGGTTTTGTTTTGTGGTTTTACTTAGGCACATCGTTGACCACAATTAAACAACAAGAAATTACCCATATTTATTTCCTCTACAATAATTTTTTTGAGAAGTCTTCCAAACTTCCCAAATGCCAGGTAAACAACTCGAGCACTGTAAGTAATTCAAGCATGCTATAGACTGTACCCTACATAACAGCATGCCACTTATTTGAGTAAAATCAAACCTAAAGAGAAAAACTTCATCATCAGGTTAACTGTTTCCACTGGAAGAACACAGCAGAAGCGAAGGGGTGAGCAGCAGCAAGCTTATCTCAGGAAGCCTGGTGAAGGCCTTGGGGCTTGAAGTGGAAGGATGTTTCCAAGTCCATCTTGAACTCCTAAGGTTAGCTCTAATAAAAGCTCACACAAGCAAAAGATGAGAAAAAAGAAAAAAAAGGCAATTCATATGGGGATAAAGCCCCAGGTCTGTTGAAATGGGTGCTGGTGGTCTATGGCTAGAGTAGTACTGAATTCCCAGAGGTTCAGCTGCTGTACCAAAATCAGAGCATCCCTTAGCCAGCTTGGCAATACCTTTTCTCCTAGAAATGGTTGCCCTTTTATTATTTCTGGGCAGACTGCCAATCATCTTTAAGACAGGTGACATTATACACAGCTGCGGTAAATGCTCCGTAACTAACTGCTAGGATGGCTTTCCACTTCAAATGTTATTTTCTGCACTCATTTCTTTTAAAGGAAATAATGCACCTGAATTTCTTGCATCTGGAATCCATGCTACAGCAGAATTTTTTAAGCTTTCTATGAGCATGAGTAATTTAAAAAAAGTCATTACAGAAAGGACTCTGTTGTTAGGAAACCTCTTCAAAACAATTATAGAGACATTTCATAGCACTCCTTTTTGGCACATACTTTCTCTTTGCTTGACTATCCTTCACAAACTACAAATGGGTTTAATTTTATTGGCCTCGTATCTGAAAAATCATTGCTAGCCTTTCAGACTGAATGAGCTAGTAAAAGAATTACAGGGACATAACACATGCCGTAACGTAGTAAGGAATAAGTCAGGATGCCCTCATTAAATCCATGATTTTGGAAAGCGTTCCTGTTCAGCACAGTATCCAAAGCACATCTTTCAAAAGCAAACAAATGATAAAGATCTAAAAGGTTATCACTTCACAGAGATTTAGAACTATATGTACCTGTTTAGACAATAGGACCTTACCCGAATATGAATCACAGGCGTAGACAGAAGACAACAGAATATTCAAAAGCCCCAGATGCTTAAGCATAAAATATTAATAAATAAAATATAATGCTGTCTTTAACTCCTATGATAATTCACGCTTGAATGAACTTCAGCATCTTTGCACTTTGCAATCAGATATAGACCACAAGTACCTGCGCAAGTCTGCATGAAAAGAACAACGTTGACAGTCTAAATGGTGGTTGTCGTGCATTCCCCCCTTTAGTCCTTTCTTTTCCTGCTGATGAATGCCTGTCTGCTTTCTCTTAGAGGAAACATGTCAGACAGCAAAAGCAAGATGTTCCAAAATATTTCATTTCACTTGGGCTGTGGCAAATAGTCAAAACAAAGATTACATCGCTACATGCCAGTACAAATTTGCAGCTAAAAACCATTACACTCAATGATTTTTTTAAATGAAAATGAAAATGCAAATAAATTGTTTTGTAAATCAAAACACAACATATTAGATGTGGAAGTTCTTGGAACAGAGAGAATAAACATTGCCTTCTCAAAAAAAAACAAACAAAAACAACAAAACAAACCTCTCAGGAGATGCTTACACATAGGATTGCTAGATCCTTACTTTAAAGTTCACCGTGACCGTGTTGAAACACATGATTCTAGGAGCTGTAAGATCAATTAAGATGAAATCATCAGCAGCTAAATGGTGCTTATTAGAAAATAAAATTGCACAATGCCTACAATCTCACACTAGAAGCCACATAAAGTTAATCTGGTTTGAAATGTTAACTACCAGGCCAAATTCGCTAAAAGGTGTTTAGACCGATACTTCTTAAATCTGAAGTTTACAGACGATTGCCTCATGAGGCTGAGTAAAACTTGTTAAATTTCCCTTTCCATCTTTGGCAAAAGACAAGCTCAAAATGAAAAATGAGGAAAACAAGGGGTTGCAAGAAGACTAATAAATTAAGATTCTTGCTCATGCATGAACCAGTTGGCAACAACTAACTCTCCTCATCCCCTTCTAACATATAAGAAACCAAAGTCTAGTGTGCAAAAGAACACATGACTGCATACCACCAAAAATTCAGTGTTATTTACTGTATTAGCTTTGAGCTAACACCAACAAGGCAAAGTACACTGGGCTCAAAGGAAACAAGGTGCTTAAGTTTCCCCACACCAAACAAAGCAGAAAGATCAAAATGAAAGCTATACGGAGTTCAGCTGTCCCTTGTCATGATCTTCCTCGGTCAGCCGTGACTGTATTTTGCACCAAGGAATAACCCAGAAGATAAAATAAACTACATTTTCTGACACTTTTTTGTACCCATAGCATAACAATTTTTGCAATAAATGAATTGTTATGTGATTTCAAGTGGCTTCTTCCCTCAACTAAATAAAAACCAAACTTTGCCCTGCTTATAAGCAAAATTAATTGACAGCTTATGCATGGAGAAAGTTGCACAATATTTAAGAACCAGTAGACATCATCCAACACAACATATATTGTTTTTAGCTATAGCTAAGTATCTGTTAGACTATGTCCATATTATAGTATCCCTGTTCTTAGTAACACCAGAACAATCCTTGCAGTAGTGTTTTTGTCGAATAGCCAGTTCCTGGACTCCCTGATTAGATGTGAATTCTGCTTTTATAGCCTCGATTACCGCAGCAAGAAGACTAAAGATCATGAATTCAAAGAGATTTGCTCATTTGTCCTATTGTTTTCTTATTCAGTACTTTCTCGTGGTTTTCGAGGACATGATTTGTGTTTCCTGAATAGCCGAGCCTGGCAAAAGTGGTGCCATGTGAGGATAACAGAATCCAAGGAGAATCACCCCTGAAGCTAAATCAAAGTGTCTATGAGTCAGGCACAGAGGAAGGGTTCCAAGGTTACGTGCTCCCAACTCCTCTGCGTGGTTTATAGGCTTCATTAAACAAAGCAAAAATTACAGTGGACAAATTTAAAAAGAAAAGTGACAGTTTACTGTCAGTTTGTATTTATGCCCAGTTGTATTTATGCAGCATTTGATACACTTCTCTAAGCCACAAAATGAAGCATTTTCAACAACTTTAAAAAACCCTAAACTACTACAGTTGACAAGTTTAATACCTGAATGAAAACCATTTACTTGAGTCACTTAAAAAAATCGCATCCAGCATTGTAATGCATTTCCCTTCCAGTTTGCAGCACGCAGGAACTATTACCTACTGCCATTTGGAGGAAATGCAAAGCAGTTTTGAGGTAGTGAATCTATCCATTTAACTAGGACAGTATACTCCCTTTACTCAGGTTTCGAATTGTTCTCGGTCATAAAAACAAGCCAATTGCCTTCACAATTATGAGATTTAATAAGACAGTAGACTCTAATAGAAAACCAAAGACAGTTTGCCTTCAAATTTTGCCAAATTGTGTTTCTGCAGTTCGTTGCACTTGCAGCATGCAGACTGACTCCATTTCAGGGTAGGAGGCCACGGAAATGCAGATTGCTGGTCTAATAATGCTTTGTGGTTTGGGTTTTTGCTGTTGCTTAGCAGTTAGGAAAACAATCCACTTGACAAGGTCAGAATTCAAGACCAAGAAATGTGGCAAGCAGAGCAAAAGTTATATATACAGACCTATCTTCTGAAGTGGGAGCTAAGGGCTCAGAAAGAACATTGCCATAGTCATGGTATTAAAGTTAGAAATACTGTGTTCTCTAGTAGGAAATCAGAACAAACATTGACACTTGTTTGTTTCCCTAAATCATCATGCACTGTTGCACAAAAAAGATTTCTGTAGCCTGGTTATCAAGTTCTCTACAACTGTAGTTTTCTTAAACACCTTTTTTAACCACATGAAAAAAATAAACCAATGTGGATCATTCATTCTGCTGAATTTCCACTGCAGATCTAATCCATTACTCATAAAAATAATAACAAAATACCACATCCGGGTTATTCCAACACCAATGTGAGAGACAAGACTCTGCACTAGCATGGAGAAAAGATGCGATACATCAGGGTCCTGTGGTGCATGCATTAGGATCTCAGATCACGAAGAAAGTGAGCATTCAATGCCCAACACCACATAGGCAGGCTTTGCTGGGAGGCAAAGCCCGGCTTGCAGCACAGTACAGTGTAATGATCCTTCTCCAGCTCCACCAACGCTCGCCATCAGGTGTAGCCTGGAGCCGGAGAGAAGCCATCCACAAACACAGAATTTCAGGAAAGAGAGACCAACGGACTGAGTCTTACACATAAAGCACGAGACTTGACAGACCTGTGTGATAAGTGGCTCACTGCCCCTGGGAACCACTTTTAGGTATGTTTTCACACATAAAAAGTTTTGCCTACAAATGCCATGTTATATTTTGTAATCCCATTCTGGTGTTTATATAAAATTTCCATTATGAACAGTGCTCCAGCTATGGAGCTGACTGTACGCTTATTGTATGTATAAAGTCCATGCTGACTCCTGCGATAACTAGCTTGTAACCAGCTGAACTACAAGATTTAGAGACGTTGGAGTGTTTCTGATGACTCTTAGATGTCCACACGGTGCTGCTGCTAATCACACAGCAACCAGCTTCCTTTTAAACATTTTCAGGTTGCAAAAAAACATCTGTGCAATGCGATGCTTCCTGACGAGAAAGTGTTAGCCATATGCTGCACTCCCTCTCCTTCTCTCCAGAGACACAAGGGATTTTGCTTCTACTCTACATGTTTTTTATGGCATAACAACAGTCTCTTTCTTCCTTATGGTCTAGGAAGCCAAGCACACGGAGAGAGAGGTATTACGGGGGCTCTTCTGCAGGGGCAATTTCAGGAGAGGAGCAAGTAATTTACAGCCTGAGGTTTAGATGAGTCTGTTCTCAGTAACTCATTGAAAAGAGAGGGAAGGGGTGGGATCATATTAACAGCATCACTTTGGTACAACAAGGGGCCCAGGAACACCACTTCTTACCTGGACTATGTAGACAAAGGTCCTTCAGTAAACTGTATCCATGTCTCAGCTTGAGAGCCTTGAATCTTTCAAATAAAACCCAGTCCGAAGTCTAAGCACAAAGCGGAATTTAAAACAGTGCAAATCAACAAGCCACATATTACAAGACAAACAGGAGCAAGAAATCCAGGTAATGTTACAATTCATCTTGAAGCTACGTGCTTATCATTCGTTACTGCAAATCCTGCTGGGATTTACTGGCTGGGCCGCTCAGAGGTTTGAAGAAATAGAAGATCATATCCAAGGAATTCAAAAGAGAACTACAAAGCCCCAAACAAGTTTATGCATTTGTTTTCATAACAACGACCCCTCAGCTTCTAGGTCAAATAGTGATTACATGCTATTGCACTCCTACCTTAGCTGCTGTCACCCTGTATTTTTTCATTTCATTTTATAAATGCTCTTGCATAATGTATGGAGTTTAATCAGAGTTATGTTTATACATTCTAATTTCTAGGGGCTTGGGGGTTTATACGCATAGTCTAACAATCAGATTCGGATTCGCTGGCTCTAGTCAAACACAGTTCGCATTCAGGCAGCATATCCAAGACGATAGGTAAAAAGCGCATTAGGGACAACTGTGCGGAGTCACCCAAACAGCAGGAGAGACGGCACAGGTGAACTAGCAAACCCAGCCCAACGCAGGCTGACGCCTGCTGAAGTGACCGAGCTGCTCCCAGCTCTGACTTACTGCAAGATGCTCGCCTGGATGTGGTGTCAGCCCAGATACAGCCCCCAGCTACTGCAGCCTCCGGGACCCAGACCACACTGCAGAAGAGCCTGAATTTTGCTGGTTGAACTTACTAGTCCCCACTGAAGGCTGATGACCTGTGGATCAATACAGAACAACTGGAGATCTTCTGCATTTTGCCCCCGATCCCCTCTGTTCTCATGCCTCGTAGTATGGAAACTCCACAGCTGGCAGAAAGCTCTTGGCTTAGACTGCAGGGGAAAGCTGCAAAGCTGCTTTTGGGCTAGCACTAGCCCCGGAGGTTGAAGAGATGCATCAGCAGGGCACTGCAATGAGTTGGCACACACAGGAGCCAGCACGCCTCCGTGGCACCACGTATCCGAAACCGAAAGCTGGGTAACGCGTTCTTCCGAGGGCTGTTACACTGCACTGTTTGTACTGCCTCTGCAACACTGAAGCTCAGAAGAAAACAGACGTTTCTCAGCAAAGTTCTCACTGCCTAGGCCTAAATCATACATCTGGAAGCCCCAGTGAAGATCGCCAGACCAAACCTAACCTCTTGGTGCAGATTCGCTTCCCACACTCTCTATTTAGACAGCTCTTGTGCATACACTTACTCCCTCGTTGCTGCTTCTACTTCTGGATTGAAAACAAATATGAACATACACATCCTCCTATTACATGAATAATGAGATTTAAGTTTACAGAAGAAATATTTGTCAGGAACATATTCTCTTTGAAATATATTTTCAAGATATTCCACATGTAAATTATTTCCTTTTTTCAGATTTGTCTCCTCAGAGATCTAGACTAGGTCCTAATTATCCTCTTGTGAAAATTTATCCAGTAGAGGCAGAGACACTCCTTCCAAAAATCTTTCCAGTAAAACTGCGGCAGCAAATGTAGATGCTTAAACTAAGCTGTAACAAATGTATTAAATCCTGAGACAGAAAAACCGTTTTCACATCTAGCAACAACTTCCTGAAAAACTGATGAAGGAAATTTCCTAAAAATAAAATTATTTTGTTGAAATGAAAATCAAGGTTTGGTGGGGGATGAATAGGAAAAGCAAGTATTTATTTCAGTTAACATTAGGGTGGTCACTGCCAAATACCGATATAATTTACCACACATCAGATCAATGGCAACTTTTGTAATTACAGTCATGGTTTGGAGGGACGTGTTGCTATAGCAATACCAACCATAGGAAGGAAATCCACATCTACTCAGAGCATTATTTCTACGTATCATTATTTTTTATGACATAGCACTCTAGCAGAAAAGGGTGCAATAAATCAATAGCAATGCCTATTTCAATCACATAGGCGTAGTTTGGAAAAGTATTTCACAGAAACACACTGAACAAGGAAATGAAAGACCACGACCACACGTTAAGTAAGATTTTTGTCTGTTTTAGTTACTTGAGTGTTGTTCCTTGAATCAGCTTATATCAGCTAAAGTCAAGAGTTTAAATCCAGGCTTTCCCAAACCGACTCCTCGTGGATTCAGAACATAAAATGTTTTTGGGTTTTTTTTTTTTCCTCCTGTTCTCTACGTAATTACGAGCAGCCTAAATGAGAGCTGATACCCCAGAACTGGTTTGACTCCCAGCAATCTCGGGTCTGCAGGGTTTCTTGAATCAGGCATTAAGTGAAAGAAGGACAACTGGTGTGGGACTGGAATCAGCCCTGAAGTGATACAGCCACGTTTGCACGGCCCTACCCCTGACGCAGCTGGCATTGGTGTTAATCTGGCAGTCAGATAAACCACACAGGATGACCAATATACGACTGCASTACCTTGCCCTGGCCAGCCCCAAGGGAGGGCTGGTGCGCAGGGTACACTCTGCCATTCCCACCCACAGGCTTCCAGCAACGGGACTTTGGCTGTGAGTTTGGGGAACTGGGACTTGGGGTGTGTTTCTTTTTTTCTTGTGCAAAGGTTGACCCCATTCTGTCCGTCTCCACTCCTACCTTGGATTATTGATAAAATCATACTCCCAATTATCCTGGCTTTTAGTTGACTATATTTCCCCCTTTCCATGAGTTGGCTCCTTCAATTAAATCTTGCAGCACTCACAATTGCAGTCAGATTTAAAAGAAGCAATCAACCCAATTGAAAACAAACAATCATCAACACTGATCTGTGAAAACAGATTTATTATGATCCTGACAGTTGATTTTCTCATGTCTCTTTCTCTTTCTTTCTCTTATTTTTGACAAATTAGTTTGAACAACAGATTTCTATACATTTCTGCAGCTCCTGGCACATCTAGGAGGAGAGACAGAATGGCTAAAATAGATGTAATTCTTAATAAATAATCTTAATTCAACTGAAATAAAAATTACTCGGATTCCCATAGTCATGTGAACACTGTGGTTTTCCCAAAGGCATGCCAAAAGAGCAGAAAATTTGAAAATGGCTAAGCAATATAAAACCACATACCACACAGCGTTAAGGATGCCTTGTACATGGATACAATTCAAGCTGATGGTAGGGAGGAAATCTTTGCAGAAGGGCTTCCATTGTCCACCATTCCACATCCACCATTGTGGACATACGAATGTCACAACCCTACAAAATTCGTCCTCTGCATTGCACAGCCCTGCTGTCCTGGGCAAACTCTAACTTCTTTGAAGTTAGAATCACAGAAAAGCTGGTTGGAAGGGACCTCTGCAGATCACCAGTTCAGCTCTCTGCTTGAAGAGGGACTGTCACCAATGCTAGATCAGATCATCCTCAGCTTGGTCCAGCTGAGTCTTGAAAGCCTCCAAGGAAAGGTCCCACCACCTCTCTGGGTGACATGTTAAAAGTCCTGTGCTGCTCCCTGATGAAAAACTTTTTTCCTAATGGCCAGTCCAAACTTCTCAAGCTGCAACTTGTGACAGTTGCCCCTTGTTTTTACGATCTGCCACTAATAAGAGTTCAGCTCCATAGTCATTGTTATTCCTCTTCAAGCAATTACAGGCTTCTGTGAGATTGCCCCTTAGCCTCTTTTTTGGCCAGATTAAACCAGCCCAACTCCCTCGACCTCTCCTCATAGCTTACAGGTCCCATGGCTCCAATCACCTTAGTAGTCCTCTGTTTCATCCTCTCTCCATTTTTTAAACATTTTCCTTTCCATTTGAGGAACCTCAAAACTGACTGGAGAACCACAGTACTCAACAGTGCTGAGGAGGATAGTAACTTCCCCTGATCTGCTCGCCATACTTTTAATGTAGACCACTACGCTGTTTGCCTTATTTGCAATGAAAACACATCACTGGCTCATTTTCAACTTGGCAGCCACCACAATATCCCATTTCTTTCCCACAGATGTTCTGTTCAGCCAGTTGTTTCCCAGCCTGTACTGCTGCACGGAGTTAATCTGCACGGGCACAGAACGTGACGATTGTTCTCTGAACTTCACGAGGTTTATGTTGACCCAAAGCTCAGGTTTCTCAAGGTCCAGCTGAATTGAATTTCCACCATTTGGTATATTAAACTCTCCCTCCCTCCTGCCAATTTAATGTGACCTACAACTCTTCTCAGGGTGCATTCTGTCTCACCATCTAGGTAATTAACAGAGATGTAATACTACTGGTCCGATCCCTCACAGGCCACTTGTTATTTGTCTCCAATGAGACACTGAGCTTTTGAAGACTACCCTTTGAACGCAGATATCCAGGCAATTTTCAAGCAATCTACCAATCTATATTTCCAGCCCGTACTTCCACAGCTTCCTCAGCGAGAGATGATAACAAAAACCTCACTGAAGTCAAAGTCAGGAAACGCTATATCCACTGATGTCCCCTCATCTACATAGTTAGTCATTTAATTGCAAAAGGCACTCAGCTTGGTCAAGTACAACATGCCCTTGGTACATCTGGGTCAACTGTTCTCGATTACCTTCTCATCCTTCTCACATTTGGAAACAAATCCCCTGAGGACATGATTCAATAATATTTCCAGGGATTGTGGAAAGGCTGACTGACCTATAGTTCCCTGGACTCTCCTTCTTACTCTTCTTAAAGATGAGTGTAATGACGTTTTTTTCCTAGTCTCCAGGGACCTCTCTGCCATCTTTTTTCATAGATAACAGAACTGCAATTGCATCACCCGTGTGCTTCAGTATCCTAGAATAAATCCCATCCAACCTGATGGATTTGAATATAACCACATAAGTAGTTCTGAAGAGTAAAATATTCTTTGTTTCCTGTGCAGCACTGCTTAATTATGTTCTCCTAGGCAATCTTTGCTTTTGTACAAAATCATATTTGGAATAGGAATTCATCATGCCTCCTGTTCTGTGGGCCACATTGCAAGACAGGTCATCTCTTGTCCGCACAATATATTTCACACTGCTTGGGTTCTGAGAACACAGTATTTATCCTCACCGTGCCCTTATAAAATAGGAAAGTGCTCTATCCCCTGATCTTAATGAGCAGCCATCTGGCAAAATGTAATTCTCACAAGTAGCCAGTGATACTGGAAAGAAGAGAACCCAGCTCTTCAGAGCACTAGGCTTCTAAATACTAATTAAGGGAGAAGAAGAGAAAGCTGAGAAATACCCACAGCACAAAGAGAAAACATTTGACCATACCCTTAATAGTATCTCCAAAATAACTGAAAGAATGAAGAAAAGAATAACTCATTGTTCTGACACATGACCTTATACTTGCTTAACAGGACTAAAATTACTAGGTTTCATTGGGATTCTGCTAGGATGTGGTTCCTTCAGGGGAAGGAGGGAGACCCAGTAAGAGTCCCCTTCGCTGACATTAGAGATCTCACGGCTGACTTGACAAACCTGCGAGGTAACCTTCCTGAATGCTCAACGCAAGACTGCTACGTACCCTTTCCTCTGGATTTACCAGGGACCTACGATCTGCTCCAGACTTGTCACTACCACTACTTGCTTCTGAGCTGAGAAACAAGAGGACCCAAATGTTCTCTAGGGTACTGCCTCCAGAGGTCTTCAGACAAATCCTACTGTGCTGTTGCCAACTCTCAGTGCTAAGTTAGAACAAAAGAAGGCAAGCCATTTCCACCATATGCAGTTCTTAAACACTACGCCCTACACTATATGTTAATACAATGCATTTGTACTGTGTTAAACTCATATTCATTGTTCATAGTGAAGGGGGAAACACAAGTGCAAAGCACTATCTGGCTCCTCTTCATTCAGCGTATGGCACTTCAGCAGACCTCTCTCTCTGTGACTTGAAATCCACCACATTGACCTAATTGCCCTATACCCTTGCACCACAGATTATCACTCGTGTCCTTTGATATGCTCCCTTTGCTTTCAAGTACTAACACCACAATATTACAAGGAAAATGTACATCTCCAATGAGCACATGAGTAAACACAAAGTACAGATACAAGAGGCTTACTACACCAATAAAATCAACATGTTCTGGCAGAAAACATTCTCAAGATGATAGAGACCACTTCACCTGTGGCCCAGAATATTTTGTTCTCACGTCATGCAGTTCTGGTGGAGATAGATTAATATAATTTTTATGTTTACCCTAAGACATCATAAGTTCCCTTGCTAACACTACACCAGGTATTTATTTGCAATATATTAAAAGGCTGATTTGAACAATGAAGAAACGCTCAACACAAAAAAGTGGCTTCTACAGTTTTAGGTTTACAATTTATGAACAGGAAGGCAAAGAAAACAGAAAGCTGATATATTTTATCTCAATTTTTCAGTCAGATTCTTTCAGAATTTGCTTTTTAAAGAAAAGAAGGTAAATTTTCAAGCTGGACAGAGTAATGAGCTTGACTGGAGAGCTAGCTCTCCTAGTGAGAGGGCAGAAGGAGAAATTATGGAAAACATAGCATTTTAAAAAGATAAGGCAATGAAGTGTGACCTTTTCATCACAGAATTATAGTTATCCTTAATGTATTTTCCCGGTCTTAATCTTTCTGAACCTTCAAAACAAGTGTCATATAGATCTAATACCTCTATTGGTGCAAGTGGAAAGATCTGGTTTGGTAAGATTTTTGCACAGCACTGTAGAGAATAAAAAACAACTACCTAATAAGGGACACCCTAGTGAAAACTCTATAACTAATTCAAAGGAAGCTGCTGCTGGCCATTATGAGCACTTTAGATTAAAAGTATACCAGACAGAATATTTTGGGGACTATATTTTGCATGGAGAGAACACAAGGTTGCACATAGCAGATAAGAATTTCAAAGATGGAAAGACAGACAAAAAAAGAAAAAAGGAGTGCAAGAAGGTGCCCATTTTAGTTTATAAATGAGTCAGCAGTACGGGGTGATATTTATACAAAGCTCTGAAAAAACACCTATAAGGACTTGCATGCATCACATGAAAAAGAATCTTATTGTCTTGATTACTTCCAACTATCAGACATAATAAATTTAGCTTACTTTTGTTACCCACGAGACAAGATACAGGTTTCCTGCTATATAGCTAGGAATGCTACGAGACCTACTTCCATAATTCCGCTTTTTATTTGTGTAGCACTTTAATGGCTTACAGTCACAATCACATTAGTCACATTAGGTGTAGGCGTATGTGGAAAATAAGGGAACTACTCTCTTTGAAGGCACCCTGTCATTTAATGAAAGATAGCTTTACTTTCACAGTAAGGTGACTGTTTTAAAATTTTGAACACATGAACCTTAGATCAGAGACTAGTTCTTATGACGGGCTCCAGATCACCTTACTTCATCTCCCAGAACAAGAGTTACGTAGGTTGCCATGGAAATTAAATGTTAGTGACAAGTAGAGTACTATTTTTTTTGATAAATGCAGATTATGTTGCTTCAGAAGGCAAGAACATCCCCACCTTCAAGGATGCAATCTATGGTCAGCAATGGAAACTCCGCCATTGCATATTATTTTTTCATTTTTCAACATGACTACCCAATTTTTAAGGTGAACCACTGATAGTTAGATATGCCAGCCTATAACCTGTAGGACTGAAAGTTTAAAATCATATTTAACTTCAAGAGCAACGCAGAGGCAGTCACAAAGCAGCCTGTCCTCCTACATACGTCACCATCCTGGTCTGGGGGAAATCTAGCCTTTCAGAAAAGCATTCAGTATTAATGCAACTTCAGCCTGTTTATGATTCACCAGCAGAAAGGTGGCTATTGAAATACAACCATTTATTACTTGAAAACCAAAGCTGGAGTAAATGTAACATTAACAGGCAAAGGTTTTCCAAGAGGAACCTGAGAGGACAGACCCCCTCCAAGTATGAGGGTATAGTATGAGCAGCTAATGCATCTGCATGCTGTGATTGACTTGCTGTCAGATCAGAGTTTAGTTTTGTATATGTGGTTCCTTCAACAGTATCACTCTGTTGGTAGAGTCCAGAGACCTCAACCTTTAAATATGCAATGTCATCACATCATCTTGGAAGCGTATAGTTTCAGCTGATCCCTGACTTGCCTGCTGGAAATTCTTTGTGGGTGAGTTCATCAGCAGTACACAATGCCTAATCAGTTCTTGAAAAACCTTGAGCTAGCCAAAGCAATAGGCTTTCCATTGGTAGAGAATTCAGTGTTACCCTCTGCAGATAAACAACTGCTTCCATCGCAGTTGTATATGGTCCAATACAAATATTCAGCAGAAAAAAATGCTGGATCAAAAACACTTGATGCCCCATGGATGGAGCATTCCAGTACCAGGATCTAGATATCTCTTCTCCGCATATCAACTGACTTGGACCCTGTAGCAAACACCAGCATGCAGGATTTGAGCCAGGTGCCTGTAAAGAACTCATTTTAGCATAAATACAAGACAGCTTCAGAACATGGTGGAGACGGGTTAAATTCTTTTCTGAGCCATGRGGATTAATACATAGCTAGCAGTTTGCCTGATGCAACACACTGATGAAGGGTCAGTCGTAGGCCAAAACGAAGGTGAAGTGATACATCTCAGGCATGAAATCAGTCTTTAAGGACACAGTTAGACTCCTTATCTCCTCTGTCAGCTTAGTGAAGGAAGAGCTAGGCAAAGGACAAAACAAAATGCCTGGGAGAGAACACAATGATTAGGGAATAGGGGAGATGAAAAAAATATTAACTGAGAAATGCATCAAGATCCAACATTTCCCACCAAATTGATATATTGTTTAGGATGCCCTGAAACCTTGAATTCAAGTATAGTAGAAACCCACAGGCTGCTTCGAGGGTACACGGGACAAGGCAGCTGTCACTGAACATACACATAAGAATGMAGAAAAATTAAAACTACAGCTGGACAGTGTTATGGCAAAAGTTCCTGGTTACCTGCAAACCCTGAAGGTTTTCCACTGAGTTGACAGTTTGACTACCGCATCGAGGTGCAAAAGTTGATGGTTGTTTTGATACATACAACAGAGCATGGCATAAACACCCTGTTGCCTCTGGGCTCCTTGCCCTCTCCTCTCTGCAACAGTGTCATCAGTTTATTTCAGATGCAAACAAAGGCACAAAAAAAAAGTGCAGAGGGGATCACCAACATTTTGTTCCATACTAGGAGTGTATTAGCTTAGTCACTTTGCTCTGGAGTATCTAATAAGGATAACAGCAATGGGGGCTTGAAGGAGGTCACCGGTAGAAGACAGTGTCATTCAACGTCTGTAACGTCTTGATCTGGGATTTCATTTCTTCCCGCAGATGGCAAACTGAAGGTCTCCATAGGGAAGTACAAGCAGAACCACATCAAAGCAATAATGTACGTTACTGGAGAAAGGATCACAGGGCATGTAAAGAACTAGGCTGAGAAGTTCCAGCTGCAGTCACAGGAGTAAAGTGGAATTTACTGCATGCAACGTTAGACTACATGGCTATCAGAGCTCCAGGTTTGCATACACAGATCTTTTGTCAGAAAAGTAAGCAAATTGTTTCTTTGCAGTCTGCAGGATCAGAAAGAAGTAAAGCAGTAAGGTTGCAGTTATATGAAGTGAAGGTTAACTAAGGGTATAGTTCTGTCTGTCACATTCAATTTAGAAATGTGAATACATGAGAGTTTGGGTGTCTTATTAATGGCCTGGGGACCAGCAGTCTCAGCCTCTTCGTAAATTTTTCATCCAACAAAGGAGTTGGGTGCTTTACAGAATGACATTCAATTCAATAGCCAAAGGAAGTCTAGAAGCTGTCCTGGACGGTGACGTTCCCCTTGACTTAAAGCTAGAAGCAATGAATAAGCTGATATCAGCGCATGCAATAGAAGTTTTGCTAAGGGCTCCTTCTGTAACAAAATTTCACCCTCAAGATTGTCCTTAAAATTAGGTTTAAACAGAATCATGCCATCCATTTCGGACCAGCTGACAACAAAAATAAGTCCCATTGACAGTACTGTGAGCACGTACATTATCAGAAATTGTTTCATGTTGGGCAGGCAAGTCCTTTTCTTCCTCTCTTTCTCCCTTCCTCTCCCTCATGACAGAGCACTTCTATAGTCCCCTACTTGAGCTATAGGCATATAATGGGGGAATTTCAGAAGAAACTTATTTATCTTGAAACTTAAAGATTTTTAATACTAATGTGCAACAAGATTSCGTGTTTGTGAATAAGCAGTGACAGGTGGTAAAAGCAGATGGTTTTGAAAAGATTTGCGGCAGTCCCTGGCTCCGCCATCCCAGTGACTCCACAGGATACTGGCAGAGAAAGCAGCTCCCCTCCTCTTCTTCCCTCGCCTCACTTGAGAAAGCCAGCAGCAGCCGACCTCGCTGGCTGCCTCGAGGTGGAAGCCCAGCCCAAGGCAAGCCATTGACACAGACTAACCAGCCGGGTGATCATCTGACAGGAGCCACAAAACCACCTCTGTGTTTGCTGGTCCCGACCAGGAGCAGACTGGGCAGAGCTCCTGGTTTCAGCAGTCCAGCAYTGCGGTTATTCACCACAGATCATGACCGCTTTGCTTCTGGGAGCTGCTTCTGAACACGTTACTTCTGACCAYGCCAGAGGAGGATATCTAAGAGGGAGCATCACTGAAGGCTCCAGTGCCTGCCTTCCAGTACAGACCTCAGCTGGAAGCACTAGCTCTCGTTTCTGAAGGCCTTGGTGATGAAGGAGGCATCTCACGCTTCAAACCTGCACAACCAAACTTTCACTAGTGGTGAATAACCTTGTGTCATCAGTCATAGAGTGACACTGCAATGGGGAGCAAAGCTCAGAGAAGCACAATTATTTACATAAAAACTCAAAAGAGAGAGAGGAGGCAAAAAAATTATTTCTTATGTTAATGACAGCGGTAACAGAACAGTGTATTTCCAAATGAGTGTCTTGTGTTTGGCCAAAACAGCACTGACTACCGCAGCTACAACCTTCTCCAAGTTACTGCTACTTGTGCTTAGGGAGCGAAGACTAATGAGAAAACAGTGCTAGCTTCAGGCTGTCGTTTTCTGCACGTGGCATCAGCTGTAGCACACCACTAGTTAAAGTCAGTTGTAACTCTCTTTTGAGATATCGCAGTAGACCTATAAAGATGACTCAGGCAATTTCATATACCACCAATGAATCCTTAAATGGTACCACCTCCGGCTACTATCAAACCCATCTGTATAGCTCGTTGTTAACTCCATGGTACACCCATCTCAAAGAACCTTTCAGAAGACTGCTGTGCTCTGTTAATACCTCCACATTTTGTGAATAAATTAAGAACCTCTCTTTCAGGATTTACTAAGGTGTATTGTAGGAATTATGCTCCTGAAAAGGACCAGTACCTTTTCTACACAGCATCTCTGCTTTTCAGATTTTCCTCAGAACCAGGTCTGATTGACTCAATGTCAACATAACACTTATTCTTGTTTTCCATTTCTTTAAACAGTGTAAGTGTATAGCTTTGTAAGAATCTTTCCCTTATTATTCATCTATAGCATTTTTTACAACATTGCAATCAATTTACATTTTCATAATTTCACTCACAGTATCAGGGTAGTTTCTGAAGGAATATTCTAGAAACAGTTGTGACACTACAATGTATTTATATTCAGCATCCCCTGAATAAGAAAAGGCCCTCCTGAACCATCTACAGCAAAATAAATCCACATTTTTCACAGGAAATCAGGGAACCTTTCTTTCCTTCAACTAATGGGGTTTATGGTTGCTTTCAGGAAGATATAACAAAAAAGGGAGCTGTCAATCCAGCTGGCCCCAATTTTATACAGCATTGCAGAAACAGTTGTGAAAACTCAGTTAGCTATCAAAAACTTACATTTGTTTCCAGAGGACACCCCATGGTAAAATTGCATTTTGGCACGTTTGGGCACAATAAAATGTGGATCTGGGTTTGGATAAGGCAAGGCTGAAAGACAGCTTTAGAAATTAAATTTTAAGCATCCAGGTTTGTGACCAGTCCTGCCATTCTTGCATGCATTAACCGGTCACTAAGTCTTGTAYTTGTTCTGTTAACCCCACAGGACAACTTATTGCTTCTCAAAGCGGATATAGGTGATGGATACTGGCATAACGGGTTAAAAATGAAATTAAGTATGAGGAAAACCTATAATATGCATTTCTTATGGGCACAGCTGCTCCACAATTACTTTCAGCAAGGAGAAAACATTGTAGTTAAACACAATAGTGTATTTTTGTGGCACARGGTATCTTCTCCCGTGAGCATGCGTGGAAGAACAGAGTCCTATGCAATTTCCATTCATTTGAAACTGCCTAAGCATAGGTACACACGCAGAGAAACACACGTACAAGCAACTCCTGCAAAAGACAGCTAATATAAGCTTAGAACTGAACACAATTATAGTCGAATTACAGGTATTTTTGCCAAACTTTCAATATGCCTCATGCTTTAACAAAAACGAATGTAGCCAGAGATTTGCAGGAGAGGGGATTTCCAGTTTCCAATAATTACCAATAGAACATTAATTATATGCCTACACACAAGATCCTACTGTTGACTATTTCACTGTGTAAAGACCTAATTAGCTGTAATTTTAACACTGTATATCACTCAGACAACTACATTTTCTAAACGAAGCCTGAAAGCACTATTTAGATGAGAATTTAAAAAATAAAAATTAAAAAAAAGAACAACAGCCAAAATGTCTACCTCAGATGGTGTTAAAAAACTACGAGTTACAGGCTTACCATTCAAAAATCGAATGGAAAAAAAACCATAATAAAAGACAAAGCATCCACAGTAGTATACTCTTTGCTGTGATAACAAATGAAAATGAACTTTTGCCAGACGYGGCTGCGTAGAACGAGGGCTGAGATGCTACAAGTGCATGGTGACCCGTGGTGGCACTACACAGCAGTCCACGGGGACGGACCTCACACGGGAGAGCAAACTAGCGGAATGCTCCCCCATGACTGCTCCCTGGGGCTCTGACCATCCCACGCTGAGAAACGACTGTTGTCCGCATCATCAGAGCAACAAAGAATTCACGCCACAAACCTGGGCTTTATCAGCACAGGCCACGTGCAAACACAGAGCAAAAAAAGAGAGACTGTAGCTGAGGTAGCCTGCAATTTAAATACAGGATAGCAACAGACTTAGAAGCAACAGGTGTGGTGGTGAGGGTATAAATCCGGTCAGTGGCAGAATTGATGCCAAAACCCGAATTCGGAGCTCTACATCCTGAGCAGAGGGAGGTAATTTTTTAGCATGCCAGAGTAAGGCCCCACCTCCTTCAGAAATACAGGTATTTAAAACAAGTTTTTGTCCTTCAAGCTTCCTCTTTCACTGGTTTCATCAGGCCCTCGAAGAGTATGTCTACACAGGTGACTGGAGACAGACAGGCACCTCTCCCCCCTCTCCAGATTGGTCAGATATATGCCAAACCCAATCTGGAAGCCATGCAGAAGCGTTAACACAGCACTGAGCAAGCTCGTTAGGCTGCAGGTCCATCATCTTTTTAATCTGGTCCAAATGGGACTCCTACCAAGCGCGATGAGGACCAGCCTGCTCTTCCCCAACTGCACATCTCTGCTGACTCCTCGGTGCATTTTAGTCATGCATTGAGTCAGACCCTGGAACTCACCCAACTGAAAACCAGGCCAACAGCAACAACAAGAGCGGATTTGCATTTGGCCACAAGTGATAGTACCAGCACAAGCGAGAGATCAGGAATTCATAGCCAGAGGTGAGGCACGCAGGCTGACCCTTTGGCAGGAGCCCACATTTATGGCAAATTAAAATTACTGCTGAACTACTGCCTTTGCATTGCAGAGGCAAGTTTTGGTTAGCTCCAGTACAGCTTCACCTTAGTACAGGTGAACACCTCCTGGACAAGGACTGCCTGTGTGTAATAAGCTGCTTGTGCCAGGGAAGTGAACGGGCTTCACATGATATTTATTTCTAGGTACGTCTGGAGTTGCCTAACTCTTTCCATGACCTACCACTAATAACTTAGATAATGTTAATCTCATTGGACAGCATTGCAATATTCCAACTTTCATTTCTTAAGCCTCTTTTGTGGACCCAGGACCCCAAGGGAATAAGAATGCTATAATTTTTAATAGTAATAATGGGATAATAATGCAGCTACAGAGCAATGCTAACATTATCCCCTGCAGCAATTATCCCCAACATTTTCCTACAAACACAGTAAAACCAAACAATATAATAAGATAAGCAATAGTCCYCAAATGAATCAAGCACTCCTCAGTAGAGTTTCCCCAACCCCACTGAGTTACTCTCCACTGCCCTTCAGCTTCTATGAACTACTCAGATGGGTGGTATCACAAAAAAAAAAAAAAAACAACCAAAAAAATCAAAAAAGGGTCTCTCCTCCCTCTCCCATTTCAAAACATGTATTTTTTTTTCTCCTTCCCTGTGCCCTCGTTTACATGATCTGTCCCTTGTATAGATCAAAATTACTTGCTATTGGGAAAAAAAGCCAGCAAATTGATTAGAATTAGGAGCTTCCTACGTGGAATATAAGAAGAAAAATTGAAAAGTTTTTTCACAACGACAGCCTAATGCTGCAGAGACTGCGCCCGTGGAGCAAGGATCTACACTCTGCCACAGGACTTGAAATCAGCGGTATCCAAGATATTTATGAAGACATCAGCCACTCATTCGTGTTCGTCTACCATACCACACAGACCAAACRGCACTCTCTGTGCCTTTGGTCACATTACCCGTACTCCCTGCCACAGTCCTCCTGCCCTGCCATTACCCATGTTCTCCATGCCAGCACCCCCACACCTCCCCAACCTCCCCTACCCGAGATCCAGGTCTGTCAGATCTGAACTGACTTTGGGGAAAGCACGGGAAGTTTATCAGTCAAAACTGCCTCCATAACACAGCTGCAAACTTTGTGCCTCTGTTAACAGGCCATTCCCTACTACTTTTCTGGCAGCCTATCTCTAGAGTCTTCTTTTTTGCCCAGCTGACATGCTACAGGTTTTATTTACTCAGGCTTTTCTTACATGGTCTTCAAGATGTTTTAAAACTACATTTCCCCACCACTAATCTAAACAAGGATTAGAATTGAAACCCAAATTGGCAGAACTGAGGAATATGCAGCTTTGTTACAGTATCAGATGCATCCTTGAACATCATCTAAATATAGCGAAAGGCTGGCCTAAATCTGCTATTGCTTCATGTTTAATTCAGATACCTTTGAGTGAGTGCATCTCTCCCCCCCCCCCCCAATTTTCTATTCTCATTACCTATGTATTGAAGTTTATGGTGACTTTAACTTAGACAAACACCCCAAAACACAGAGGAAATGTTTTAAAAACTTGTTTCTACAAAACTAGTTTATCAGAGGGAGAAAACAAAATAGATCTAGAGATTAAAGCACTATATTGTAAAGGGATTTCACAACTTCTCTAAAGCAAATGTCAGTGTAACTTTTAAACTATGTAGTTACTTTAAAGAGAAGATGAGTACGTTATACAGTGATGAACAGAACTTGCACTTTGCTATTCGAGAAGGTAAGCAGGAAATGATGATGCTTTTGATACAGTAGATGCAAATGAAAACAAACTCCAGTAGCAGATCTCTGAACTGCCATCAGCTTCTTATCAAGTGGAGATGAAGGTTCCCAGAACGCCAGCACACGCAGAAAGTTACACTCCAAAGTAATGTGCAAAAGCAATGTGAGCTTTGGTATTAAAAGCTTCTGAAAGGCCATGCATTTTATTACACCTTTATGATCATCTAACAGTTCAATTTTACACTTATTTTAATACAAATTCAAGGGAACCAGGATTAGAGCAGATACGGATTTTAGAGTACATTTTTCTAACCTAATAATGACCTTCACAGATAGCAAAATCTCAGTCTAAACAAAGATGCAAAACTAGTCTTTTGACTGAATTTACAGTGCAATATTTTTGGGTGAAACAACTCCCATTTAGTTTTACTGGTTCCCACTGTAAGATAATGGTCTGTCACTAGTTAGTCATCTCTCTAGTTATGCCCTTAAAAGGCTCCGAGGCAAACACGTAAAAGTAAATTGTTCTGAGTAACAACATTACTGTAAAGGACTGTATAAGACAAGACAAGGTCACGTGTCTCTAGTTTCTAGAAAACCGAGRATATCCTCACAGGATCCTGTAACAAAATTTGGGTTAAATCTTTRTGGTGCTGTGTGGGTGGGTGGGCAGCAGGGGTATCCAGTAATTTCCCAGTCACGAGACAGAAAACAGCACCAAGGATGAGAATAAGGAGCCCTCCTCATACGACTAAAACTCTATTGCTGTCTAATGCTACACTCTAAAAAAAAAAAACACGTATGGGCCTAATAGCAGAGAAAACAAAAGGGCAAGCCTCCCCTAAAATTATATTAGATCTTCCTGTTTTTTTTATAGCATCGCACTGAAGACTACCCCTACCCGGAGCAAACCCTGCTGTGAAGCAGAGCAGGAGCCGCTCACCACACTCCTCATTCATAGGGCTGCACTCCGGCTTGAACTTTCCCAAGGAGAAGCCGAAGCGCCGGCTGGGCKGGGGCCGCCGCTCCCTCCGGCGGCACCGCCCGGCGCCGGGGGTCCCACCGCGCTGGCTCGGGGCTCGCCCCCGGGCCGCGGTACCTGCCCGGCACGACCCGGCCGGGCCCCCCCCGGAGCCTCCCAACCACCGCGACAGCCGCGGGCGGTGCAGCCGGCCCGGCCCTGCCGCCCCCGGCCCCGCCGCCCCCGGCCGGCTGCCCCTGCCGCCTTCCTCGCCTCCTGGGCATCATCCCTCCACAGCGTCGCCTCCTSCTCTTCCTCTCCCCCACCCCCATTTTTTTTTTTTCTTTTTGCTTCCCCTCAGTGTCCCCCAGCGGGTTGTTACCTTCAATTACCGCTTTTCCGACCAATTCCTGCCTCCAAACCGCTGCCCCCACCTTCCCTAGCACACAAGCAACTCCGGGCAAAGAAAAGGAGGAGGAAAAAAGAAAAAGAAAGAAAGAAAGAAAGAAAGAAAAAAAAAAATCACAAATCTCTCCTCCCCCTCTGGGTCTGATACTATATATCCGGCCGGGGGAGGGAGGAGCAGCGCCTCAGCGCTGCCTTCCCCTCTGCCGCCTCTCGCACCGAGCGGCTGCGGCCGCGCGTACCCGRAGAGGAGGCTGCCTGCCCGGGGATGGGGACCAGCTCAGGCCGCTCGGCTCCTCTCCTCCGCCTTGCCCGGCCCTGCTTCCGTGCGGCCGAGCTCAGCCTAAACGGCAAGCTCTGCGGCGGGAGCCGCTCGGCACGCCAAGCATGCCCGGGGTGGGGGAGAGGGGCCATCCCCGGCAGGACTGGGCCCCTAACCCCCCCTCCCCCGCCTCAGGCCTCTCCTTCCCCGGTCCCCGCCGCTGCCGGCATCGCCCCGCAGCAGTCAGGCAAAGCCACGTTTCGCTGCCCCGCTCCCTCCCCCCCCCCCCCGTCAGCCGTGCCGCAGGGTACCCAGGCACGCCGCAGCAGCCCTCGGAGGAAGTCAGAAAAGCAGGCGAGAAAAGGCTCCCTTCCCGGAGGGCTCCTCTCCTTACCGGGGTAGCGGGGCTCCTCTGCCGGCGCGGCCGCCTCCGGGCTCCCCGGGGCGCTGGGGCCGGGGCGGCGCGCAGGGGGGCGAGCGGCGGCTCCTCAGCGCCTCCCCGAGCCCCTTCCCTGCCCTCGTCCTCCCCCCGCCTCCGCCTGCCACCGAGAGCGGCAGCGCCGGGCGTGAGCGGGCAGCCGGGGTGCGCGGGAAGGAGGGCTGGGCTGCAGCCCCTGCAGGCGCCCGGGAGGTGAAAGGAGGCGGCCGGGGAAGGAGGGGGGTGGGGGGAACCGAAAGCTTTCTAAATCCATGACGAAGGGGCCGGGCGAGTGGTCCCTCGGGTGTCCTCCAAGGTTATTACACCTCCTACTCCCTTCAGCTTAAAGCAGAATTTACCTCTGTGTTTAAAACGGTCAGGAAGAATGTTGTACACAGAAACGGAGTTATAAAATCGGCATRTTAAGTTAATTACACAATTTGTCTTACAAGCATTAGGAAAAAAATGAGGCATGCAGCATACCTACTCAGCCATGAATACCTACCTTAGCCACGAATCTTAATTTTCTCACTTCAGCTATGGAAGAGACACCCTTAGAAAGATCTTTTCAACCCAACATGAGAATCAGCAAGATGTGGTGCTTTTATATCCTCTGATTACACTTACAGTATGTACAAACATTAATTAATTTTACAAGGTTGTGTTTATCTAATTACTATCTTCAATTTATTAGTGCTGAAAAAAAGCCGGCCCCAGTAAGGTTGGGTAAGATGCCCACTGATCACTGAATCAGTATCAGAGCTGTCAGCAGAACTCCACTCATAAAGGGATTAGGTACTACACCCACAGTTGCAGTTCTCCAGCCTCTAGCTCCTTTCTTGGGAAGCTTAAAGGTTACAGGTGCCTGCCATTTCCACATGAGAGCTCCCTGCGCATGTCTGTTTGCACACCTGGGCACTAGTAGTTAAAGCCTAAGACTAGGTGGAGTCTCCAGAGCCTTCACATTTTCACCTCACTCTGGCTAGAGTCCTTACAGTACACATCCCACTACTCTTAATGTGACACCTGGACATAGGGCTCTACGACCAATGTGGACCATAAAAGTCCAAATTGCCCAGGACACAAGATCTACGTCAACTGCTTTCCACACTACACCAACAGAGTTGGAGTAGAGTTATATGTGGGGGGTCAGATAGAGCCGTTCAGGGAATTCATCCCACACAAAGGGACGGGATGTAGAGTACACTGACTTCATCATTTGTATAGATGTAAGAAAGGCTGCTGCCTTCACAAATAAGTAGATGCTATCACAATGGATTGGAGCACTCGACAGGAGAGTGGCAACTCTCGATTCAATTTCATTTTTTCCTTTACAGGGAAAAACAACCTATAATTTGTTTTATGGTTGGACTTGATGATCTTAAGGGTCTTTTCCAACCTAAATGATTCTGATTCTAGCAAAGGAGTTTCGGATTCATTCATTGGAAATGTAGCAGGAGGGAACTTGCAAGGAAAGAAACCACAGGAAGTGGTTCTTACCCAAGGAAGTCCCAGCTATTTGCAGAGAGTGAGTGATGGTTGCTGGGATAATTCTGCRTAAACAGGGGTTTGGTTGCCTGCATCTCAGGCATATTCTTTAACATAAACATCTGCCTTGCCAGACTGGCCAGGCCTCTGTCTAAACTGAAAAAGCCAGCTGAAGGCAACTACTTGGCACCAAAAAGGGGAAAAAGTAGACAAAGATGTGAATTAATAKAATAGGCAATCAGGGGTGGCTTTGTTCAAAGACCATGATCTTGCAGTCTGAAAAATAACCAGAAGGAAAGTTTCTAGGAAGCACGGAATGAGATAGAACTATTGCTAGCATTATCTTTCAGGACATTGAATAGATGCTTGATAAGCATCAGTTCTTGCAGAAGCTCTTTCAAGAGACATTGCATGGGAGACAAAGTACATTCAAATCTACGAACTTGTCGAAATTCCTTTGTGAAGTTTCGAAAAAGTAGGCAGGCTTGAAGAACAGTTCCCAACTAAGAGCCAATTAGGACATTAAACAGGTAGTGTGTCAGAGACAGTTCATGACAGCTTCCCAGAAATCTCGAGAAAAAAGTCGAGGGGTTAATTTGGTTAAGGAGATGAAGAAACAAGAGAGAATCATTAAAACAGTGCCAACGTGAGAAGGCTACCTTTTGAACCGATGAACTGAAGGTAGCAATGCAGGTCTCAAATGTGTCAAAGCCTGGGGGAAATCTAGAGGCTTGGCTGAAAAAAATGCCTTTTAGCCAGTTAAAGTAGTACATCACAAATGCTTGAAAGGAGTAAAAAATGTAAACTCTCCAGGGTACTCAGGGAAAAATGAGAGAGATTAGCCTTCATTGTTCTTTCTTGAGTAACCCTCCTAATTCCATCATTAATTGCAGTGACTGAGCTGGGGAAAGAGCTGTTGCAAGCCTGGGACTTTAATACAGATCACAAGGATGAGGCATGAGTTTGGAACCGACTTTGCTAGAGATTGCATACACCTGAACTTCTATCTAAAGCAGTATAAGGAAGACGTAAAAGTAGGAAACTTAAATTTTACATCAAACTACCATTAAACGATTTGATGCAAAACTGCTTAAGGGAGGTTGCCTGACAAGGGTCCATGAAGCTAGCTAGTACTGGAAGAATCGGAACAGCACTTCCCTCGCTTCCTCTGACAATGTGCCCTAACTCTATGTCTAATGGATTACCAAAGGGCAGAAGATCAGGATGAAAGAGTTGAATGTTTGAAACACATAACTGGGTATCTTTGGGACAGATTAGCCTCAGTACAAAACCCCTCATCTTTTATGGATGATGAGCTAAGGAACTTTAGAATTGCTTCACAGAAATTAGGGAAGGTCGAGCATCTTAATTCCTGCAAGGGCAGTCAATAATCTTTCTGTTGCAATTGCAGATCTGTACCAGGCGCAATGATGCCTTACTGTAACCTGTTGACATAGTCTTACCCAGTGTCTCATTTCAACACAGGCCAAAGCACAAACATCACCTGGTGAGGACTTGTGGTTCTTTCCCCCTTCATATGCCAAATTCAGGAGTACAGTTTAGGTATGAAAAGTTTTGTTTCGAATAGCCTATGGATTCAAAATGAAGTGTACCTCTTTTGCAGGTTTAGCAGTGCATCCTGTCTCYTTGGAAAAAAGCCAAAACCCAAGAAACTCATTTTTCCTCGAGCTTGATTTACACACCTTTACAGCATTAAAAAGTTAGAGACCTCAAGAGAATGTCAACAAAGCCTTAGGAGCACAGAACCAAGGAAGCACTTAAGCAGAGTAATAAGTTAAATACCTAACAACAAACCTCAAGGCATTCACAGGCCATTAGTGAAAGAATCCTATCCTAGCAAGGACATAGTTTCATCTAAATGCAGGAGTGAAGTCCTTAATCTGCTCATTTACACAAGAAAACTAATTGCATACAATTTCTTAAGAAATTACTTTAATTTAAAGTCAAGTAACTCGCCTAGTTGCAGTTTATCTGTGGTGTATCTTAGTTTTACTAGAAAAAAAAATCCCACAACAGCTGATTAGTTTAARAGCCACTCTATGGTGCTGATGTCTTTTAATAGATGAAGCACTAAAGAACTGCATTGCTGTTAAAATAAACGTCAGTGGCAGTAACTCTGTATGGTGCYCACACTTGGTTGAACACCCAAAATCGGTTTGGTACTCATCCTGAGTCTTAAAAGGCTGGATAGAACATGTGTGACCAGCTCTTGAAAAACATTATTACATATTTTGAGGTCAGCTGTTATCCTGAGCATGGAATTACCATTAGCCACAAAAATCTTTTCAACAACTTCAGAAACAATAAGCAGCGATATGGGGTTTTGTTTGTTTGTTTTAAATACTAGCAAAGCAGCTCAGTCTGAAGAAACAGTACAAGAGCCCAGAAGATCTATAAACTGGAAAAAAAAATCCAGATCCTTAGGGCTATCAACATATCAGAAATTTAAGGGAATCTAAGGGCAAAGGTTCAGCAGCCATTTTAATATTACTGTTTATTTTTCTAATAGAAATTGCTAAACTTGTCTGGCTGCTGAAATTTATTTTATCCCTGCTTTTCAGTTTCAGTCAACCTTCTTCATAACTTCTTTTAAGCTTGCCTTCTTCATGCCGCGTTTCAACAGAGAAAAACATTTTTATTTTATTGAAAGCTTGAGGAAATCTAGTTGGATTATTCTGGAAAGTATGTATACTCTCAGATATGAGTGCTTCACAGATTGAATTAGGTATTATGGGCATGGCCCTCAAAAACAGTAGAAATTGGGGTCTTCATCCTTAGTTTGTCGGGAAGGTCTGATGCCCTTTACACCAAAGTTTTAACATTTACATTCCTACTCATTAATTTCTATGTGAATCCTATTTGTTACATCTGAGTTCATCCTGCTTCCCCTGAGACCAGAGCTAAACAGAGGAGGCCTCAACTTTAACGTTAAAGAGCATCATCAAGGTGAGAAATGTAAACCACTTCTCTTCTTCCCAAGTTCAGCTACGTGAAGGTATGAAGGTCTTCAGTTCAGACAAAGACTTCTCCAACTCCTGGCTTTAGCTGCAGTGCTGACCAACATCCCTGGTTTACCACAGACATGAGAATAACCACTTCGGCTTTTGAGCCACAGACAGAAAAATTGTTTGCTTTATCTGGGCAAAGATATGTTCTAGTTTCCCCACTTGAGATCACGCTTACAGATAAAATGATGCTGTCTTTCATTAGATCCTGTTGCCACCTAAGCATACACTACTCGCATTAGGAAAGAGCTTAAAATGTTGCATGCTTTGCAGGTTTAACAACTATCTTATAGAGAAGTTCACTGCCTGCTAATTAGTAGATGAGGAAACCTGGGGTTCACGTCATATCCAGCGGCCCAAAACAAAACATCTCTTCGTTCTCCTGGGGCACACTGTTAGCAAAGGCTCTCTTAAACAGGATCAAGATCTAGTCAAAGAACATCTCAAGAAGGATGTGAGAAAAATCAGGTAGGCAAGGATTAGATCATGTTGTAAAACTCTTTCTGTTCAYTAAATACTCATAGCTCATACTGTTCTAGCTCCTCACCGTGTTCATGGCACAGCCCTCTGGGCAAGAAAGAGGCCACACAACTCTCAAATTTCACAGCCTGGATGAAACACCCTTCCCTCTCCAAGCAAATGGAGAAAAGACATTGTGATAACATTTCTGATTTTMTACTTGCTTGAGAAAGTAAGCTTTATCAGAGTAATGAATATGTTGGCGATCACAAGTAATGATTCATAGTATTTTTAAGAAATTATTTTCCTAAGGGCATTTGATGCTTAGTTTTGTGACCTCTCTTTTAGTTAAAAGGACTCATTTAACAGTATCAAACTTATGCAATGAGYACTATTTCAAAAATGTCCTTTAAGAGAATTCTGTGTCAGTCTTTACCTTGTGCTTCCATCAAGGTAAGTTTTAATGCCACCTTCCTCTCTCACGTCAAAATKATTTTCTTCAAAGTCTCGTGAGTAAAACGGAACATGGAAAATAACTCAGAGGTAGAGGTAGGTCCAGCCACTGCTCCTGAAGTGTCTCCACGTGTGGTGGGGGGTCCATTCCTTTTTTAGGCCAGAACCTTACCCGATGCTAATCGGTATAGCTCTGCCAATTCCCTTTTACTGGCGTGATAGAGAGAGAAAGAAGAAAGTCAGCCGGCAAGATGTTTGCAGTATAAAAACACAATTTACAGAGACTGGTGCTGCTGTCATAATCGTAGTTACTGAAGCAAGACCAGCTCCCGCAGGAGCATCCAGGAGATGCTAAGTGCAACGCACGTGTGCAGCCCCTCACGTACACACCGGTCAGCATGGGCTCATCAGGTTCACGACTGAGCTTTCCCAGCTGGCTGTGGAGAACCTTTTYAACCAAACGCTTAAAAGGACGTGCCTGAAATATTTATTTCAAACTCAATTTTGTAGTTGCGATTGATATAAATCACAAAGTTTATTGCTTGTTTAGAAAACTGCAGCATCTGTAGTAACACTGCCTTATTTTGAGATTGTATTTCTGCCTAGAGTAAAGAACCCCAAGAGAGTATGTCAAGGTCTCAGACAGGGTTGTTCCACATGCACTATCCAGATGCTGATCATCTCAAGAAGCAATAATAATCTGTCTGAAATCTTACGGGAGTCTATAGAAAACAAGTGTTACATGCTTTTTTAGAATAAGATGGACAAGRATGAACAGCATGAGAACAGTACGGAGTCAAAACATCTGCAGTTTCCTCTGAAGAGGACTGMAAGTACTTTGATACACTGGGAAACTCATGCTACAGGTTCTCAAAACTCACTCTTGAGCACCAATTTTTTTGTTGTTTTGTTTTCATTTTACTAAAAGACAAGCTTTCTTTGGCTCCTTCCCAGACACCAGTGTTTCTCTGAATTCTTGCCAATGAGAGTGATTCAATCTTTGTGAGGCACTCCGAGCRAAGCAATCATTTTCCATTATGCATCCAGAGGGGAAAAGAAATATAACAGAAGCATACAAAATTAATTAACCTTGTTTTTCCCCCCAGAAATTTCTACCTGTAACTTTAAAAAGTTGCAGCTTGACCTATGTTATTTATATTGCTTCGAGATTGAAGTTGCTCTGTTACCACTGCAATACAGGAAGGGAACTTCTGAGAGGAGCTGTTTTTAGGTGATTTATCTTTCACTTGCATTTTGATAATATACTGCTTATTCAGACGAAGATTCTGAACCACAGCTAGCGGGATCACCTGCTCCAAGAGCACATGTATAAAACAGACTGCAGAGCAGCACAAAGATAGTTTAGCTGTCACAAAAAACCTAACTGTGGATGGAGGCCTATGGGAATGAAAAAAAAATCAAATCCAATAACTATTAAGTTTATTCTAAGCCCTGTGTGATGATGCCAGAAAATCCTGTCTTTATTAACATAATTTTAACCAGCCACTCGCTTCTACTTATGGCTGCCCAGCTTCATTGATCTGAGGGACTGGACTGAAATTTCTTTTACATAATGCTTATTTAGCAACCAAATGTTAAATGAACACCTGTTRTCTCTATGGCTTCCAGTACACGGTTCTGACATTTCTGACTTAGCAAGTCAGCTTGCCCTCTAATCTCTTCTCCAATGGTTGTTACTCCGGATTTGGAAAGGGTATATCTTCTGCAACTTTTATAAGACCCACAGTTACAACACGGCCAGTGTGTGCACACATTACACAAAACTATCATCCCATCAGTTCTTAGAGTGCTGTTAATACAATTTTTATTAGGTCAGAATCATGATCCATGTTGCTGGGAGATGGCACAAATGAAGCAAAATGAAGCAAATAAAACTTGACTCAGGACCTGTTCACCTGAGTTTCTGCTGTGCTGCTGTCCGTGCGGGAGGCTGTG
Organism: Oceanodroma leucorhoa; assembly: GCA_030449065.1. Classification (NCBI taxonomy): domain Eukaryota; kingdom Metazoa; phylum Chordata; class Aves; order Procellariiformes; genus Oceanodroma; species Oceanodroma leucorhoa. The sequence continues at coordinate 2,299,627 of JASVER010000076.1, forward strand.
TTGTCTGCACAGAGCTTCCAGCGTGGTCTTCTTTCAAGGCTGTGGGGACTTCATCCAGCTTGTCCTCACACAAACACTCTCTGGGTTGCGGCTCTGCGCCAGTTCTGCGGATGTGACAGCAGTCACACGGATGCACAGCCCCTCTGCCCTGCCCGTGCTAAGCCGGGGTACGTCAGCTAATCTTCAAAGTTCGCACACCCATCGCTATACCCCGCCTAGTACCCATCACTGTATCCCACCCCACCTTTACAGTTGGACTCAATGATATTGAAGGTCTTTTCCAAACTAAATGATTCTATGATTYTATAATGTACACCAAGTGAGTGAAGCAAACTGAAACGTAATGGAAGATGTGTTTTTTGAATAAACTTTTAGACAAATCCTGAAATTCTGATTAAYGGAGTAACAGACATTTGAAAAGTAATAAATGAGTCAAACTCCAAACAGAAGATTAATTGCCACATATTACAAACAAGTTTTAAAAAATCATTTTGCTAGTGACATATATGTAGCTTTTTTTTTTTTTTTTTTTTGGGGGAGGGAGAGAATTAATTAATTTTAGTAATGTTGCTTTTATTTTCTTAATACAAGGAATCCACATTTTGCAGTTTCACTTTTTTCCCGATAATTTATTAGCCTTCACCCAASGTACAGGTGAAGATTAGGGACTCTGAGAAGAAACTTAAAAATTAAGCCTACAATTAATGCTTAAAAGTAAGAAGATGATATTAACAGATCTTGTCACCTGTCAGCTGATTGAATTTAATTCCAATCTGGTGTTTATGATGAAGGAAAATCTTAACTATGCAATGGAAAGCTGCCAARAGACTTTGGACAGGTTGATTTCTTAAATAACAGTAATATAACCTAGTTACAACTTCCTCTTGTGGTCATAATACCTGAGGAGATAGAGAAGATGGCAAGTTGTTGAGTGCAAATAAAAAAAAAGACAAATGTTGATTTTTAAAAAGAATCCTGCTAGTGCAAGAACTGCAGTGCACGGAAATTTAAAGTTTAAAAGGTTTCAAGGAAATCGAAAATTTGAGAAGGTCAGACTAACGTACCATGATGCATTCCTGCTGGCCACACTATTCCTGACACAGGCCAGGATGCCGTTGGYCTTCTTGGCCMCCTGGGCACACTGCYGGCTCATGTTCAGCCGGCCGTCGACCAGCACCCCCAGGTCCTTTTCYGCCGGGCAGCTTTCCAGCCACTCTTCCCCAAGCCTGKAGCGTTGCCTGGGGTTGTTGTGACCCAAGTGCAGGACCCGGCACTTAGATCATCCCCTTGTACTCGGCACTGGTGAGGCYGCACCTCGAATACTGTGTTCAGATTTGGGCCCCTCACTACAAGAAGGACATTGAGGTGCTGGAGCGTGTCCAGAGWAGGGCRAYRARGCTGGTGAAGGGTCTGGAGCACAGGTCTTATGAGGAGCRGCTGAGGGAGCTGGGGTTGTTTAGCCTRGAGAAGAGGAGGCTGAGGGGAGACCTTATCGCTCTCTACAACTACCTGAAAGGAGGCTGTAGAGAGGCGGGTGTTGGTCTCTTCTCCCAAGTAACAAATAATAGGACRAGAGGAAAYGGCCTCAAGTTGCACCAGGGGARGTTTAGATTGGAYATTAGGAAAAATTTCTTCACCGAAAGGGTTGTCAAGCACTGGAACAGGYTGCCCAGGGAAGTGGTGGAGTCACCAACACTGGAGATATTTAGAAGATGTGTAGATGTGGCGCTTTGGGRCATGGTTTAGTGGTGGACTTKKCAGTGCTAGGTTAACAGTTGGACTCGATGATCTTAAGGGTCTTTTAAAACCTAAATGATTCTATGATTCTATGATTTGAAATTAACTGCTGTTTTTCACCAATTCAGTGTCAGCACTGAATATTGAATAACCAGCAGTGAACCATCATAGCGCTGCAAAGACTTAATGAAATACCTCATGTTTTCAGGTCAAATTATGCCTAAACAAATAACGCTCTGTGCATGTCTGAAGTGCCTTACATCACAGAATGTCAAGCCACTTYGCATGAAGTGATTGATGCCAGCCAGAAATAGGCTCCTTGTCACATGAGCCTTAATCCTGCTTTTTTAACCATAGACCTTACAATGCTTGTACTGTAATCTTTCAACTTTTTAATAGGGGTCCAAAGGTGGAATTGGTTATTTCCTGATMGGCTGATCTGTAAATCTCCAGGTGACAGACAAATGTTAGCAGTTTTCTGCTGCAGCATATTTTTTATTATTTCCCCAAATTATTTTGATCTTTATCCAMAACAGTATGATCTGGAAATCAGATTAATACTGCACAGAAATATGAGCTGACAACACCCCARTATTTTCTGTGTTTCAGAAATGAAACTGAGCTTCAAAAACCTTACAGAAGTCAAGCCAAAAATCAGTTCTGGGGTATGCATTTACAAGGCTTTTTCATTTTATTGGATTTYACCATCCCTGAATACAATTAGATACCTATTACAGGAATAAAGTTACTATGAGAGGACACCTAGTGGTATTTTGCAGAAAGTCAGAGACGCACACTAGATTTTCTGAAGGCACTCAATTCTTTATATTTACGAGATGATGCTATTCATTATTCCCTACTGATGTCTAGGTTATGATATGGAGTACCAGATATTCCTTGAGAATACYAGAGAAAGTGTCAGATACCTTGGCAACTAAACTAAAGAAAGCACAAACCCAGTTTATTCAGATAATTACTACAGAATACTGTATCATTCTGTCCGCACCTTTGGGGACGAAGCATTATCCCACAACAGAAGGGCTTAGCGTGTGAGGCCACTACGCACCAAGCCCAGCTATAAGAAAGCCACACAGAGTAAAGGCAAGACAGTCTAACCTGTAGTGAGCTACTGTGTGTGCTTCGTAGTTCCAAATTTGGAAGAGCAACAGTGATGAAGCTGAAGGCAACTGTGCAGCAGTGCCATATTTAGATAAGGAGGTCTTTGGCCATGATGTAGCCATCACCCGCTTCAGTGCAGTAGCATCTAGGTAAGCTAGATATATGAACAACCCTGAGGATCAAATAAAGGGAGCCAACAGCAAGGTGCAACAGCACAAACAAGTAGATTATAGTCCAATAAGCGTACTGGCATCAAATCCGTAAGGTCTAGCAGGCCATGCAAGAAGGTTTGAAAGCCCCTTCTCAATTATTTATARTATTTGTAATGCCATTGTAAAACAAGGGACAAACAAGAGTAAATACTAGCACAAGAGACAAAGTGAATTGCAAAAAGAGAAGATATAGCAGATGTCTTGCTTGAAGCCTGCCGAGAAAGATGAGTCTGGTGGAACTACCAGGGAGCGAGTCAGTAGGAACATTGTTCAAGGGCTAACTGCTCTTGCACATTTGAAGTACTTCTGCTAGCAAAGATACACATTAGTATTAAAAAAATCCAGATCCATATCAGAAATAMGGAGTTCTACTACAATTTTGTATACAAAAGAGAAAGTATGTAACACATTCATTAGTCTGATTTCCTGGTTCTCATTTCTATATCTCATTTGGTAGTATTAATTTCTTACACGCGCGGATGTTTTGTCTTTGTGCAGTTTGATAGCACAGGCTCTTTCTTCAAATATTTTCTGTTCCTTACTGGCATTTCTTCCTGATGTAATCCTTACCATAAACTGTCTTGGCATGAGTAGGGAGTTTCAGCATTTCAGCAAAAGGATTCAAAGTGTGACAAACTCTTAGTAAACCACKAGAAGCGGGGTTAAAACCCAATTATCCAGTAAATATTATTAATTACTGGGCTCCAAAACACCTATAAATTTCCAGAACAAATGGCTGCTGCATGATCTACAGTACAGGGGCTCACCTATCCCTGACCATTAGCCCCCATCTGAGAAGCACAGGCTCTATGATCTTGGCAAGCTTTGAAAAAAGGATTTTTTTGTTGAGCTGTAGAATAGCATCCCATGCAAGATAAGTAAAGTAAAGACCGAAGTGAAATTGAGACAGTGATAATGACTCRAGAGAAAAAATAACAACATGGAAAGTGTCAGACCTCAAGATAAAACATCGTAAAGTCAGAAGGCAACTCAGCAAGAATAAGGATGATCCTGTTTAAATAACACAGGCCAACAGTTCCCCACTGGACTGTCGGCTGCCCGGCCAGCAGACTCAAGAACTGCCTGCATGGGAGTGGTAGGCATGCTAGTGCTCAGCCTCSTATCGCATTGGTTCTAGCTATCCACTATGAGTATTAGCCAATAAATGATTGATGTGTACCTAAAAGTATAATCCTGCTTGCAGGGACTCTAAACATACTAAAAGATGCTCAAATAAAAACAACCAGTCGGCAAAGGTTACAGCAGGGTTGTGTTACAGAGAAAACAAATTTTTTGTTCTTTCCTGTGGTCAAAAATGGTGATAAACTTGATCAATAAAGGACTGAAAAAAGAAAGGTTTTGTTCTGGTTTAATAGCTTCCAGTTTTGTGGCTTTGATTCTCAAGTAGCCTTCTCAAGAAGATTTATCTGATTCCTTTGGCTCTGGAGATGTCTATTCCCAGCATTTGCCCAATCTAATTCTTCAGTAAGAAGAAACAGAGAAAGGAACATGTTTGAGTAGATCACCATCCTTTTGTTATTGACACAACAAAATAATCTAAATCAGTGAAAAGGTGTGTGTGTTTTAAGGGACACCCTGAAGCAGTACTGCTCATCATTTACTTTTCTTCAATGGGGCAATGGCAATTGCCAGCTTAAATCACGTTCTACACATCCCAACAGTCAAATCCTTGGGCTGCCTGAAGAACTTAACTAAATAAAACTCTTTAGTAGCAAATGATTGAACCCAAGGAGTCACATTTTCAGGCAGCTTAAATTGCTCTGATGAGCTTCCTTCATTCATTGTTTTCACTGCAGTAAAATATCCAGTCCTTGTGCAGATCACAGTAAACACAGCTGAACTAAGATAGCCACAGTTTAACAAAAATGAACGTTAAATTACTAATTATGCAGGACTGCAGAAATAATTTGTCAGAAAAAAAATTAAGATCAAAGGTTTTTCAGTTTTCAATTTTTCAGAATTCGATAGGCCTCACCGCTATCTTGGCTATTCTCTTTCAAAGTACTCTGTTTTTGAATTGGCAAAAATAAAAATAAGACGACCATAACAAGAGGAAGAAACCATATCCAATCAACTGTGCAACTGAGACAAAGATCAGAAAGCTCAAGTACCAGTGGTAATTTGGACAGTTGGACTAAGATGTTGRAGAGATGACTCGATGGTTTTGTTTTGTCTTTTTAATTACCACTCAACAGCAACACAGTGAGARAAAGAATACATATGTAAACACATTTCAATCCTACACATTGCATCACAGACACAACCTSCTGAGTTCAATGGGATAACAGCTACAGTTACCAATATTTCTTTCTCACATGCTACCCAGGATCTTTTTTTTTCTTAGTCTGGTAGCAATGTTTTGTATCATATTGACAAATCATTATTTGTCAAACCATGGCTAAGGTAATAAGATAACAGTTGTTAGTGGGCGACATAGCAAGGCACTAAGTAGCCATTCTCATATGGCAAGGAGAGAGAAACGCATCGGCCTCCTCTGTGCATAAATATTTTCTTACCAAGTGCTTTTTGGACTATCAGGATGCATGGCTCTTGCAGAACATATACAGGACTGGAAACACAGCTGGCTCAAACGGACCGTGACCATAGATGGACACAACATGAAGGAGTCTTCATCACAGCTGTGCTTATGCCTCAGCCTCTCTGCTGTCGTTTACCTACCCCCCCTCTGAGCTCAGAAACCTTGCTCTTCCCCACAGGATGGGRGCATCCTTCCCCTTGCCAGGTTCTAGCCAAATGGTCCATGTTTTAGACTGCCCATCCTCCAGTGGGGGTGGTAGTAAGAGTTTAACTTTCTCCTGCATCAACTTGATTTCCAACTCCAACCACACTTTGTTCTGCGTGAGAGCATGGTCTGTACTCCACCTTTGCCTGTCCCACCTCATGCATCTCTTTGGGACCTCTTCTAGAAAGCATGTTTAAAGCTATTCTTCAGGGTGGTCCCCCATTTGGGACCATGTCAGATATGTATGTCTCCTCTTGGTGTGTTTCAGACCCAAGCTGAGCGCTTCTATAAATCTCCCCATACCTAAACCAACAGATCCTGTTGAACAAACCCRCTTTGCTGCTACTGAGAGAGGGGAGACAAGCTTACCTTCTTCTGTTGGAGAGCCCTTACCACAGAAGGTGGCTGATTGAGGAAAAACCTTTCTCTTTTGGGTGTTTTAAATAGAGAGGTAGAAAGTGGTCCAGCATCACAGCACAGCAAATCTGTCCTGGCATGAGACAGAGGTGTTTAGCACTGCGGCAAAGGTTTCTGTTTTAAGAKTGAAGTTCAACATTTGCAACTGATGCTACTGCTTCATTTAAAGTATATAARCATCTATTATTGAAGGAAATATGGTGCCTCTGTTAGATAGCTTTTTATAGCATTATGACGTATAAAAAGGTGTCGGGAGGATTTCAAGTAACATTCTCTACTGTCTTCCAAAATTTTCAAAAAATTGTAAAGATTTTGAGTCTAAATTTATGCTTCTAAAATAATTTTAGCTTTCTTCCCAGTTTAGCACTGAACATCCAACAGCTGCCAATAGGAGTGAGTAGGTTTCAGTTGTGAGAACGAAACAGCTGATGTTTTGAAAGACTGCATCCAAAGGAGTTTTGTTCTGCCTAATGGCCAAGGGGAAGATTTTCAAAGATGAGTATGTAAGCTGGAATTTAACAGGAATCAAGATACCAGTATGGATTTAATC